>JARHVA010004665.1:600000-847500 GCA_037957365.1 Torreya grandis | reverse complement strand
GTTTTTTGTACTACCAATACCCAAATCAAGGGAAATTTATTATATTCTTTGTTCTTGATTTGTAGAGATAAATAAGATTATGTATTTTGTTTCATTTCTCTATAGAGTTTGGATATCCTATTGATAAATTGATAGAAAATTTCTTACTCAACCAACCTATTAGGCACATATTAGGTAAATTTTAATGGATCAACCAAAACCTCTTATATTATGATAATTATGAAATCCTTATAGTAATAATATACTCCAATGTTTAAAATTGAGTCCCTCATAGTCTCTAATAATCTTGGCATGTTATTTTCATTTATATCTATGTGTACTAGGGCATAAAGACCATAATATATCTCTTGAATGTGATCCATATAGTGGTGCTCATATAATATATCATATAAAATGTACACCAAAGATAATTAAAGTGTCCATCAATGTAAGCCTTAGTTCCAAAAAGGCACAATTGTAGAGAACACATTAACCAAATATGACATCATATAGAATCTTCCCCCATTCCTTGCTCTCATTTACTAGTTTTTTAATTTACAGCAAATGATTTCTTCTAGAGTTGGTACCTCCTTATCATAAATGATCATAGATAATAATGGAACCCATAGGTTATTTACATGCATGATATCATATGACCCATATATACTAATCATAAACAACATGCCAAACTATATTCCTTCCCTAAACAATTAGATGGGATATAAATCCACATATTTTTTGTCTACCCAATTGTTTATGTCTTCAATCTAGTCCTTAAGGACATATTGTAGGTTGGGGGTGTCTAGATAGCATTAAGTGGTCTCTTGATGATATGTGATAGTGGGGGCCAAAATGAGATAATATTTTTCAAAGGTAAGGTCAAATATGAGAGACATTATGTACTTCCCATGGGGGGAATACATTAAGTCTTTGTGGTATTGTGATGTCATGAATGGTATACATTAATTTGATGTATGGGAACACCTTGAGCTTCATTTTAAGCTTATATAATATCAAATTTTGAATGGAAACCATATAATGGGCATATTACACCTCATCTTGATATGCATCCTCTACATCTAAGAGTTATTGAGCCTCTTTCACTATTTTATATGCAATGTTTAAGTACTTGAACCTTAAAATCTAAGGCACAAGAGTGTATTCTTGAATTATTAAGTAGGTAAAAATTAAGAACATAATGTAGCCATGAGTGAAAATTCATTTTCTTAATATTTTAAAATCACCCAAAATTACATAAAATTTATTAAGTGTTTATATTATCTTAGTGTAAAAAAATGGTGGCTTCTAAAAAATGAATCTTAGTGCCTAGATGCACCGACATCTTAAATTTATAATTCTAAATGTGTAGAATGTCTATCATTCTATCAGTAATTTGCATTGATTATGGAAGTAATATTTGGTATATTTTATAACTACTTTGATCTATTGCATTGATAATTCTCTAGCATGATTTGGTCCATCCATAAGTATAATCCTATATGCTCTAAAGTGTTGGTAATTTTTGTGTTTCATAGGGATTTAATTGAATTATATTGTGCCACATGGTACCATCCAATTATCTTAGGGTATCCAAAATAAAAATTTAACTTCATGCTTTGTGGGTCCAAAAGTGAATCAAATTGTACCATATGGTACCCTCTAATTGGCTCAATGTCTCACTTAAAAAGATAACTCAACACTTTATGGGGTTGTGATTGAATATGATTATTCCAAATGACATCCTTTGATTATCCTTAGGTCCTAAAATGAAAAATTTAACTCTATGATACACATGGATATAGGTGAATCATATTGTGCCACATGGTGATGTTTGAGTAGATTGAGGTCATAAAAATGCAAAAGTTAACTCTATGATATGTAGGGTTGTGAGTGAATTAGATCATGTCATGTGGTTCCCTTTGATTTTCATAGGGTCTTATAATGAAAATGTTAACTTTGTAATTCATGGTGCCATGGGTTAATTATATTGTGCCACATGGTGCCCTCTAATTAGATCAAGGTCTTGTACCCATAAAAGTTAACTTTGTGCTACATGAGGTTGTGAATAATATTATGCTATGCGGCACCATATAATTAGTTTGGGGTCCTAGACTACAAAGGTCAATTATCTTCTATGAGAATCAATAAAAAAATAATTTAAAAGGTAGGTGGAGTAGTAAATGAAAGAATAAATGAGATAAAAAAATGAGAAATTCAAATTTAGAAAAAGAGCCAAGAGAGTCAAGGATTTTCAATAACACCGCCACTTGGAATATAAAAAATGAATTAGAAAGGGGGCTTAAGTGAAATTAAATAAAATTTAACCATATTAGATTACCTAGTGAGATATATTATATTTTCACTGTACCTAAGTTATGCACTTGAAATGTTAAAATCATTATTAAAAAAAATAGTAAAAAAAACTAAGAATTCTATATAATATTATTGATTAAGCTCATGTGAACCTTATGATAAATTCATATTATTACAAAACCATTAATAAAATTTACTCAATTTATATTTGTGTATTTTATATGATCAATAAAAATTAATGATCTCTAATTCTAAAGATAAGTGGGGGTGCCTTGATCACAAAAAATGGTGACTTTGTATGGGAAACACTATTTTGTATCTAGAATCCAAAAATAATATTTGGTTTTGTATCAAACAACATCAATAGATCACAAAGTAAATTTTATATTTTAAAGGAAACTAAACCTTAGCTTTAGATTTATGATATAACATATTGGGTTATAACGCCTATAATTGTGTGCATGCTAATGTTTTTGACCTTTACCTCTGAATATTTTATATCTTAGAAATAACCACTTAGATGAAACTTCTCTGAAGGATGATGTTGTTTCTCTCATTTTGTTTTATTTTGTGTGAATGGATTGAAGAAGGGTAAGGTTTGTGCATAATTTTTGATTTCATCCAACCATATATATCCCCAATAAATATACCTTTGGTTTCACTCTAGGCCTTGCCCATTGCTAGCCATGTATCCATATCCCTAATAGAGATTGTATAAATCACCCTTTTTAGAGGTGACTTATTAATTTTATTCAAAAGTTTCATATTATATATTTTTATTTAGATTTACTTTTGTGTATGGAGAGGGTTGGGAACCAATTTATCCAATGTGTAAGGATTTATCTATAAAATCCTAGTCTCAAATGGTTCTTTGATTTATGTTTATATACTTTAGGGAAATTAATCAATGTTTTAAATGCATGGTGATGACCCATATTGGTTACAAGTTTTTTATTAATTTACATGATAATTTTAAAGTAAAGATTAAATGTTATCTTTAAAATATAAAATAATAAATTATGAAGTCTAATGAATTCCTAAAATTCACTCATCCTTCATGAACATACCATACTTTTCTAGTGGATTTTATTTTCTTTTAAACCAATTTAAAAGTGACTATATTCCTCAATGTTTTGATCATGAGAAGAGTTAGCTCAACCAACCAAAGATTCATGGAGGATGGTTGAAATATTTTAGTTTCTATTCTTTTTTCCTTTGAAATCATTATTATATCACCACAAAAAAAAAATCTACGAAAGTAATATAACAATAATGCATAACCCTAAACTAGGAAGACAAGAATGTAGAATTGAAAAAAAAAACACATGCATGCTAAGATTAAACTAATATAAATCAAATCTATCCATAAAATACCTCAAAAATAAAAATCATATTTAGTCCAGGATTAGGGTGATGAAACAATTGAGGAGTAATGCTTTAGGTTTTATCCAGTTAATGATAAAATAAAATATTTCCCTTATAGATTTTTAATCTAAATTCATTGTTTTTGAAGATATATAAAATATGGTATGAAAAAATCTAGAGAAGATCAAATTTATAATGTTGACCCCTTTTCTCATGTGCTCTATCTCATAGAAATACCAAATCTAAATTCTAAAATCCTTAACTTTTGATGTCTTATTAAACCATCTCTTCACTATGTATTTATGTTTACTGAGGTTTACATTGTTTCATCACATGCTTTGTCCATTTATATAATTTTCAATAACATGGATTACAAATGTTCATTTTATCTCATGTATTATTACATGAATTAATAGGTTGGGATTTTTAGAGTAATTTGGAATACTGGTTTTTATCCATAAACTAGGAGGAAAGGAGATATATTTAGAGCTTATTTGATCTAGGTCCTATTATCCCAAAGAGAATATTTTGGTAGTGAATGAAAAATCCTTTGTTTATCTATAGTGATTTTTTGATGGAACCAATGATGTTTTTATTCATAGATTTTATAAAAATTTTACATTAGAGGTAATAATTAGAAGATAAAATCAATGTGATTTTATTATCATAAGGCCATTCGATAAAATAAATTAATAATAATGTAGGCTCATTCATAGACAAGATAAAAATACATACCAAACCTTATGATAATGTTCTCTTTAAGAAATTTGATAACTTGTTTATATGCACTGTTACTTTTTTCTATTGATTTGGTCTATCTTGTGTAGGAATAAATTGTTGTGAGCTTGAATTTGTGTCTCTTGGTAGAGTTGGGTTTGAGGACACCAATGAAATATAGACCCCACTATGTGAATGACCTATGTTAAATCATTGGATGTAAATGCATAGTTGCATGTGTTTCTATTTTAGAAAATATTTGCCAGTCATGGAAAATTTTGATGTGACCATGGACATATTTAAATACCATGTACCAATAATACCCATCCCTTATTATTTTTCATTCCAATACATTTATATAAGGGTGAATATTCCCTAATTCATTATGAAAATTATTGATGATCTGATCAACTTCTATTTTAGTTACACATCTGAAGTAAATTACTTCATATTTTTGTGATACAAGACCCATTTTTTTAACATATATTGGGATGCCTTCAATCCAAGGGATCTTATTTTTTATCTGCTAAGTTATGGGGGATATGTTACACTCAAAATTTGATGAATAATATGATCGTACCAGTGGTCAAACATGGTTTAGGTTCATAATTATAGGGTCTATTTTATAAATTAGCTAAGTGATGACTTGACCTATGCCCATATTGGATAGATTAATATCAATGTAGTATTATTTTAATTTAGCCATCTACTTTCTTTTATGCTCACCCATCTTTTTTCACCCTAACATGAGGATCTATAAGCACCCAAATTTTTCATGGTGTGACATTTTATGACAAGTCTAATGATCATGTAATGATCTCTACAAAAATATGATCAAACTTATTTCTCCTTATTTTTTTGGTCTTTTACTCCTTTCTTAGATATTAAAAACCTACAAGTTTTCTTTTTCTAATATTTTTTCTCTTAAATTTTAAAAACTTCCCCTTCATTCTAAAATTGATACAATGAAAATGAAACCACCATGATGAAAATTTAATCACCACTGAGAATTTTTGTGATGGTTTTGTTAGATTAAATGGTGGTTTTGTTTCCACATCATACATAAAGTGGTGGTTTCATCACCTGCATAATGGTTTAAAAACTTATGCCTAAGACTTAAATTTTCATGCACTTTACTTAAGTATAGTTTTATTTTTGAGTGATTCTTATTGAGTTCACTTTTTGACTATGAAATTCACTCCTAGTCTTGATTTTGTCAATTTACTTGATATGCAAGATAACTTGGTCAAACTCAAAGTCACTTTTTAGTTAACTTCTAGTCACAACTCTTCCTTCCTTATTAAGAATATTTTAATTTTTGAATAATTTCAAATCCAAATAGCGTATGCATGATTAAAGAGTATATGATTTCAAATCCATAGCCCATCTACTTATGTTTTTAAATAAGCTTTGCCTCAATCTACATATATATATATATATATATATATATATATATATATATATATATATACATACAAATATATATATATATACATATATATATACATATATACATATACACATATTCACATACACATATGCATATACACATACACATATACATATACACATATATATACATACATACATATATATATACATATATATACATATAATATATATGTATATATATGTATACATATATATATGTATATATATGTATATATACATATATATATATATACATAAATACATATATATATATATATATAGATATATATATAGATATATATATATACATAAATACATATATATATATACATAAATACATATATACATATATATACATATGTATATGTATACATATATATACATATATACATATATATTATATGTATATATATGTATACATATATATATATATATGTATATATATGTATGTATGCATATATATGTGTATATGTATATGTGTATGTGTATATGCATATGTGTATGTGTATATGTGTATATGTATATATGTATATATATATATATATATATATATATATATATATTAATGTAGATTGAGGCAAAGCTTATTTAAAAACATAAGTAGATGGGCTATGGATTTGAAATCATTTACTCTTTAATCATGCATACGCTATTTGGATTTGAAATTATTCAAAAAGTAAAATATTCTTAATAAGGAAGGAAGAGTTGTGACTAGAAGTTAACTGAAAAGTGACTTTGAGTTTGACCAAGTTATCTTGCATATCAAGTAAATTGACAAAATCAAGACTAGGAGTGAATTTCATAGTCAAAAAGTGAACTCAATAAGAATCACTCAAAAATAAAACTATACTTAAGTAAAGTGCATGAAAATTTAAGTCTTAGGCATAAGTTTTTAAACCATTATGTAGGTGATGAAACCACCACTTTATGTATGATGTGGAAACAAAACCACCATTTAATCTAACAAAACCATCACAAAAATTCTCAGTGGTGATTAAATTTATGTATATACACATATACACATACACATATGCATATACACATACACATATACATATACACATATATATACATACATACATATATATATATATGTATACATATATATACATATAATATATATGTATATATATGTATACATATATATATGTATATATATGTATATGTATATATATATATATGTGTGTGTGTGTGTGTGTATTTATGTATATATATATATATATATATATATATATATATATGTATGTATTTATGTATATATATATATATATATGTATTTATGTATATATATATGTATATATGTATACATATACATACATATATATATATATATATATATATATATATATATATATCTATATATATATATGATTTTAGGAGAATAAAGTCCATTGAGATTACAACATAGTATTTTCTTGTTTATGGATCAACCTAGCCATAGTCATCTATATTTATTCTTTATATTTTTATTTATCATTCCTCCTATTTGATACTTATTAAGGATTAAAAATATAAAACAGAGATATCTACACTAGGATTAAAAAATAACCAACAATCATTTCTCCACCTTTAGTTGGTTTCAACTTTAATCAAGTTGGAGGTTTTGTTTCAATTTGACTTTGTTTATTATATCTATTAGATTAATTTATTAGTTCAGAGTAGATTATATTCTTAATATTTTAAAGAAAAGAAAAGAAAAATAAATAAATCCCCTTCTCTCCCATTTTCTTGCACAAAAAATGATAGTTTTATTTTCCTTTGTTGTATTCACACATCAAAACTTCAAATAAAGGTAGAGATTAAACTATATCTTAGGTAAAATAGATGAATCAAAAAATTAGGTACTATTGGCCAAAATTGGCCTATATACAAAATTTTTGCCTAGATGGATTAGGTTACTCTCTTGACCCTTTCAATATCCTTCTACCCCCATGACTAGTCCCTTTATGATCTTGAATTGATGATTCAGTGCATTATTCTAGGAGGTCTTGACATGGAGTGAGAAGATGAGTAGAGTTATGGTTGAGTAAGTGATCTTATGGTAGAAGAGGAAGACCATATTCCACCTGCAAGCTTTTAAAACACTTTAATCAAGCTTTAAGGTGAATTTGGTGATTTTGAGAAACCAGACCATCTTAGCATGTCATGTAAGAATGAATAGGTTAGTTTGGTTGTGAATTTAATAACTATACTTAGGAATCAAACCAAAGCTAAAAAATTACATGAAAGTGATGTATTCAATGACAAGATCATCCCCTACAAGTTTGGTATCTTGGTGTGTTTTCTATCTCAAGATATAAGACTTTAAAGATGATCTAATAGTGTGAGACATGCCTAGGGATGTCAAATTAAATCCACAAGAGATTGTTATTTAGATTCAAAAATCTTTGATAAGATCCTAAGATTGAATGTGGAGCTACCAAGTGTCATAATATTGGTGTTTTAGAATATAAATGGTGCACATTTGATCATACATATCAAATATTGATGGTGTAAATTTGAGTTATTAAAATCAATGAACCTAGATTTCATGAAAGGCCACCATGTAGCATAAAAGCATTAACCATATAGAGACTGACTACAAGGTCCATAAGAAGCATGCAAGGCTACCAAGTGTCATAATCTAGGAAGCTCAAATCAATGAGTAATGACCAATGCTAAAATTTTAAGCCAAGAGATTCTCAAGGAGATTGACATAGTGAAATTTATCTAGTTTCAAAGGGGGCACAAGATGAGGACACATGTTCAAAGAAATAATGGTCATATTTTTAAAATATGATAAATAATATGGTAAGGGTGCCATATAGGTAGACACATCAGATCAAAAGATTTTTTGGACTTAGGCATAATAATGCATATATCCAAGATCAAAGTATGATTCAAGTCAAGCCAAAACATATATTTCAAATTCAAATTCTACCATTAAATCTTAGTTTGGACCTCTAGTTTGAAGATTTAAAACTTATAGGCCCTATTTTTTAAAGTTGTAATGTTATTTCATGATTGTGTTCATTTTCCTTTGAAGGGGATACATGTGTACAATGAGTTCTTAACTTCCATAATGCTCAAGGGTAGAATAGGTTTTTTTAAGCCTAATTGAGACCAAAGGTGGACAACTAGATATTGGAATGAGATCAAGCAGCTTGGTGGATCTTCATTGATATTATGACTATATGAAAACCAATAAATGGGATTGGTTTTCATCTATAGTAGACCTATGTTCAAGGTTTGAAGCGGGCATAAAGTTATGATTATGAAAGGAGTGTTTGATATTTAGACATAGTCATATTATCCACTTTTAATAGGTACCTCCAATCACTTAAATCAAACATGGTCATGACTCTATCAGGTCTATGGATATGAGTATTTTTTATTTATAATGAAGGAAAGTGAAGGATGGTGTAGAAATCCAAGGAGGAGAATTTTGTGGTTGGAGAGTGTAGGTGGATCATTCAATACATTTTCATAGTCTTTAGAGATTTTTCCTTCTTAGTAAGATCATGACTCATCATCCTCAACAAATTCTTGACTTATAGTGTATTTATAAGCCATAAAAGGGTTGGAAGGCTATTGAAGCTAATTTTTTTTTATTTAATGTGGCTGAGAATTCATGAAGGGTGGTTGAAGTATTGAACTTTGATTGCATTCTTCTCTTCTCTCTTCCCCTTTTCTCCTATATCTCCCATTTCTTCCCCATTAAAAAAGGACTCTCTTTTGGACTCTCACATAGAAGAGACTCTCATTTTAACAAGGCAAAACCCTATCAAAAATTTATAATAAATACCTCTTGAAGCAATAAGATTAATTTTTACCTATCTATTGCCTTTAACTTGTGTTTAGTAAGCTTGTGCATGATCACCTTTTGAAGAAGTGTTCTTTTAGGGTTATTGTCACTATTTATTGCCTCTTTTTAGGTGTTTTCAAATTATTTTTAGTTATGAAATTTTTCTATTTCTTCCATTTATGTATGCTTGGTGTGAATATTAGAATTCCTCTTTACCTCTTTGATTTCTTGGTGAGCCTAGTTTATGAAATACTTATGTAGATTAGCTAGTTTATGAGATTATGTGAGCAAAGATTACCTTATGATGATTTATTGTTGGTTTCAAGATTATGTGAGTGTCATTTATATTTTTTTCATCACCTTTTTATCTCTCTTAGTAACCCTATACCCCCTCTTTATCCCTTTTACAAGAAAAACCATTAGTTTAGGTGATCTACCAAGAGGAAGCTGACCTTCTCTAGAGTTTCAACCTCACTGCAAGATACCCATAGCCTAAGGTTTCTCCAATGTTATGGTTTGGAATGGGGGAGCTTGAATAATTATATATCAAGGGTATAATTCCATGCCAAATAGTTTTTGACATGCTAGGTGGGACCCACTTTCAAAGAATATTGGTCAGGTTTGATGTAGGTTTGATTAATTTTTAATAGTTATAGCTTTCATACAATAGTATATGGTGAGTTTGAATAACATTCAATAATTTATTGGTAGAGTAGTATCTATATTTCATGCTAAAAGTGACTATAATATTAGCTTCTAGAGGTATCCCTTTTGAATTGCCTTTAAATTTAGTAAAAAGGTTAAGATTTGCTAATACTCACCCATATGTAGGAATATTTCCTCCTAAAATAATTTAAAAATATACCTCTACAATAAGATCTTTGTTGGGTCCTTTCTCTACCATGGTATCCCCTAGAGTTTTCCCTTTTATGGCTTTCAATGGTTAGAGTCATTTATACCTATAACAGTATGACCCTATCCCAGTGTCAACTCTTAAAGTGTCCCTTACTTCATGGGAGACTAGTCTATAACCTCTTCTAAGCACCATATTATTGTAGCCAACTTTTTCAATATTCATAATGTCAATGAAGAAAATGTGGATATTAGGTTATTGGCCATCCCTTTCAAGGGTAAAGACTTCGACTGGTATAGAAACCTTACTGCTAATTCCATCATATCATGGGATTAGTTAGGTGATGCCTTGTGTAAAAGTTTTCAAGATAAAAGTGACCATTTATCACTTGTAGAACAATTAACCAAAATAAAAAAGGCTCCTTATGAGGTTATGTAGTATTTCAATACTAGGTTTTAAAAGATATGGGATAAAATTCTATTATCTATCAAGCCTACTCTTAACTATGCTTTTATTTACTATTTGAAAGCTCTTAATAGTGATATTGTAGTAATAATTTAGTCTATGTGAGGAATTACATTACCATATGATTATGAGGTGGTAATCAGAGCATATAATAGTCTATTAAAATTTAGAAAGCTTACACCTAGGCCACTAATGCCTTTTTTATTGAGATTTCACCACATCCTATTGATATTCCTCCCCTTACTACCATTATTCTTATGCCAACACTTGATACCATACCTACACTAAAGTAGGAGAAGGTTTCAACTAGTCAATCTAGTGACTTCCAAGAACATAAGAATTTTCAAGAGCTTAAGAGCATGTTTCAATCTTTGGGAAATGAACTGGTGAATGTGAAGAGACATCAAGCTCAATTCAATAAACCTTATCAAAATCCATATCAGCCCCAATAGCAGTCTTATCAAGCAAATAAGCCACTCTACAAAGGACAAGGCCAAGGACAAGGTCATCATAACTATGTTAGGTAAAATAACTATAACCCAAATGCTACAAACACCTATAATACTTTGGTCCCTACTCAAAACAATGTTGCTCAAGAAAATAAGGGGACTATACCTTAAAATAAATCTTTTAGTCAATCTATTATCCTAAGTATTAAGTTTAATTAGGCCTTAAATAAATAATGGCATCAAGGTGCTAGTTATGGATACAATCAATATATTATGGCTCAGAACATAGAAGTACCTATGATGAAAAAACTAGAAGATCCTCAATAAATCCAAGGCTATAATTAAGTACCAAACTATTTGGGTGTTATAATGGTTAATTATTAACAAGAAAAATGGTATGCATGCAATTAATAAGCTAGTTATAGCCAAGCATACATTCTAGTGGCATCTAATACAAGGTTAAAAAGAAGAAATATGAATGGTAATTAGGAAGAAAACAAGAGACTCCTACTATTAATCCATTACTATAAAAGCCAAGTGAACCTACTACTTCTCCAAAGGTTCCAATAGCTCCAAAGAATCAAAACCAAGGGAATGCCTTTGTACCCCAAAACTCACATGTTCAAAGTATAGTTGTGTATCCCAAAGCACAAGCAAAACTTGGTTTTCTAATAAATATTATTGAAAAAATGAAAAAAGTCCAATGTGAGTATGTCAATATGGGATGTGATTTCCATGCATATTTAGTTGGATATCCTTTAAGAAGGTTTGTCAAATATCAATGTTTTAGATAAGCCACCAAGCAAGGAAAATGTAGCTCTTACCAATGCAACTAAAGGACCTAATAAAGGACAATAAAATAACGTGGTCAAACCTCCTCCCTTATACATTTTTGTAATCAATGGTGATTCCTTGGTACATAATTACATGGTAGACAATGGAGCAAGTACTTGAGTGATGCCAAAGTTAATAGATAATTAGCTTGGTTTGAAGTATGAACCCTAATCTAAGGGAGTTTTGTAGCTTGTTGGATCTTCCACCAAACCAATTGGTATTATTAGAGGTCTAAACCTGATACTACATGATTTTCTTAGTGTTTTAGTGGTTCAAGATGTGCCTCCTTATTTTTATCTATGCCCATCTAGAGACTTCATAACCAAAATTGGGGGTTATCTAATAGCAGATTGGTCCTACATGGATTTTAGGATGAGGTATGAGACCAAGGTGTCTATCAAGGATGGTGCTATTGCATAATTTAATATTGAGCCTTATGGGCTAGATAATTCAAACATCAATTATACCATCCTAGATGAATATGACCACCTAGTTGGTCAAGAACTAAACACTCATCCTAAAGAGATACATGATATGTTCTTAGATGAGTTATGGAGTTAGAATCAGCTAATCAACCCTTTAGAAGGTGTTGAATAAATAGAAATGAATGGATACTAATTATATGAGGAGAATGAGTCCATTTTATCCCTCTCTAGGCCTCATGAATATACTAGTGGTTTTGGAAATTATTATTTGATGGATCAAGGAGTAAACATGGGGTACGTACATATAATGATAATTACTTTTCTTCTTATAGGTTCTAATTTATTTATTCTTGTATTTCAGTTGAGTATGATGGCCTTATCCATGGCCTTCAATGGGCTAGTAAGAGGGGAGTCAAGAAATTACAAGTATATGGGGATAGTGAGATGATAGTGCACTAGGTCAAAGCCTAAAACATCACAAATAATTCCTTGATTAAATCCTACAAACATAGAGTGTGGGATATTCTTGAATACTTTGAAGCCTTCAACATCCAAGCAGTGCCAAGGAAACAAAATTAGCATGCTAATATATTGGCATATTTAGGATCTCAATTTAACATTCTAAATGAGTTGAATAAGTCTAAAGTGTAGCCACATATTAAAAAGGTAATGAGACCATCAATGCCAAAAAATGGGACTCATTAGTAGATCTTTGATAGTGACAAGTAGATTGCTTGTTTCTTGTATCAAGAACCATAGTTTTCCATGATGAACTAAGGTAAATCTCAACATCAATATGAGGATAAAATTATTCATCTAAGGTCTAAAAAACTTCCCAAGGGGCTAGTCACTCTTGAAGGTCTTTCCCATGAGGGAGATCATATGAGGAAAGATAAAGTAGTGATGTCAACTAATGAATAGAACTATGAGATAGTCCTTGTATTCAAATAAAATCTTCTCAAGCTTGGAAATGTAAGAACTAAGTCTAAAATCCATGCTTTCATTAATATTTTTAAATAATATGCAGACATCTTTGCTTGGGAATATAATTATCTAAGAAGATTTCATCTCAAGCTTGGCCAACACACTATAGAATTGGAGGATGAAGCCAAGTCTTTAAGGTGGAATAAAAGGCCTATAAACCCCAAAATTGAAGAGATTATGAGGTAAAAATTGAATAAATGGATTGAATCCAATATCATATTTCCCATTAAGAACTCCTGATGGGTAGCCAACCTAGTACTTATGGAAGAAGAATGGGGAGATTTGGTTATGTGTTCACTTCAGGGACCTAAACAAGGTCTCTTTGAAAGATAATTACCCTTTACCATCCATGGATAAACTCCTTAAAATGGTTATTGGTTTATAATACTTCTCTCTTTTGGATGGGTACTCAGGATATAACTAAGTACTTGTAAGAGAAGAAAATTAATATAATATTGCCTTAACCATAAAATGGGGCACATATGCTTATTAGAAGATGATTTTTGGATTGTAAAATGTCAAGGTTACTTTAAAAAGAGACATGGACATGAATTTCCAAGGTTTGCTAAATCATATGGTGTTAGTCTACTTGGATGACATAATAGTTTTCTCTAAGAAGGCTTGTGAGCACTTGGATCACCTAAGATTGATCTTTGAAAGATGTAGAGAATATCAGATCTCTTTGAATCCCAAGAAACGTGTGTTTTTTGTCCATGAGGGAAAACTCTTGGGACATATTGTCTTAAATCATGGATTAGTTATTGATCCTAATAGAATAAGTGATATCTTGGCATTACCCTTACCTAAGAATAATAAGGGACTCCAAAGTTTCCTTGAGAAAATAAACTTAGAGAGAAGGTTTATACCTAGTTTTGAAAATTTGGTCAAACCCATCATTTCCATGGTAAAAAAGAACCAAGTTCCACTTGGTCCAATAAAGGTAAAGAAACATTTGAGGTTATCAAGTAAGCAATTGCCTAAGCACCCACACTCATGAATCCCAATTTCTCAATGGATTTAATTTTATATGCCTTTGATAATATTGACAATATATCAAGTATGTTGATGCAAAAGAATGGTGGACTTGAGTAGCCAATATCTTTTTTTAGTTAAGGGATTAAAGGATATGAGGTAAGGTATATTTTTTTAGGGAATTAAGTCCTTGTAGTGATAAAAATACTTAATAAGTCTAGACTAATTATCTCTAAATATAAAATCTATATTATGGTATCTCATCCTAGAGTGAGGGACTTCCTTCTCAATAAAGACTTGAATGAGAAAAGGGTTGTTTGGATTACCAAGGTCATGGAGTATGACATGGATATTAAGGTCACTAATCTAGTAAGAGGTAAATACTTATGTGAGAATATGCTTGATGATCTTAAAGAAGATAAATAGGTTTTATTGGTGACACAATAAACTCACAAATAGATGCACCTCCACCTCAAACTAGTTAGCTTCAGGATATTACACATTTCTTGATAATAGGTGAATGCACATAGGGTATGGATAGGGAAAATATAAGGTATTTTAGGCATTAGTCCAACCTTATACATTGTTTGATGGGTATATATTTATAAAATACCTCAATGGAGTGATCCTAAGGTGTATATATGATAACAAATTGAAAAAATCTTGGATAAAATCCATGATGGACTTGTAGGAGGACATTTTTCTCTAAGGACTACAATAGGAAAAGTGATGAGAGCTGGTTATTACTAGCCTAACCTCTTCAAGGATTCCTATGAATGGGTGAGAAAATGTTAAAAGTGTGCTCTCATTTCATGTAAGTGAATATTTGTCTCCCTCCCTCTCAACCCAATCCAAGTGGAACAACCCTTCATGCAGTGGGGTTTGGACTTCATAGGAATGATCAATACACATTCTAGTGGAGGACACAAATGGGTACTCACTAACACTAAATATTTCACTAGGTGGGTGGAAATAATTTCCTTTAAATAAGATAATTAAATAGTGGTGTTGGAATTTTATAATAGTATAGCAATGAGGTTTTCTATGTTAGCAAAAATAATTTCAAATGATGCCTTAACATTTATTGGCATGAGGACAAGTGAATGGGCACTTCATTTGGGCATCTACCTTATTACATCCTCAAATTACTATCCCCAAGGTAATGGACTTGAAGAGTCCATGAATAAATACTTGATAAATATTATCAAGAGGACTATGGAAGAGAATTAGAGAGTGTGGTACACAAAATTAAAGACAACCTTATGGGATGATAGAGTGAATCCCAATGTTCCCATTGGAAATTCACCATATGTCCTTATATATGGGAGGGAATCCAAGTTTCCCATCTCTCTTGAGTTACCTACCTTAGAGTTATACCTTTAAATTTTTTTGATGGAGAGTGAACCTATGAGCACAAGGATGGCAAAGCTCATGGAGCTTGAATAAATTAGGGACCTTGCAATGAAGAAAATAGAGTCACATCAAGCTCAAGTCAAGAAAGAATTTGACAAGAGAGCCATAGAAAGGGATTTAAAATAAGGGGATCTAATCCTCAAGCGGGATTCAAATAACACCAATCTAGGCAACCATATCAAGTCTGACATCTTGTGGAGTGGACCTTACTTGATCCATGGATGCAAACAACATAATTCTTTTCAACTTGCCCAACTGGATAAAGAGGTATTAACCATCCTAGTTAATGGGATTCATTTAAATACTTGTTAGAAAATTTTGCATCCATTGTATATATTACAATATATTTTCATGTTTTCCTCTAAGTGCCTTGTGCACATATTTTTAGTTGTGTGTTTTCATTCCATAAGTGCCTTGGGCACAGTGTTTGTTTTATTCTTATTTCCCTTATTTCTTCAAGAGGAGGTTCTAGACAAGGACAACCTTGTATCAGTTTCATATAAATTGGGAATAAAATATTATAACCTTGTATTCCCAATGAATTAGATAAGGTAACTAATCTTTTTCATAATAGGCATGAAATCCCAGGTGGTCACCAAAAATGTTGGTCAAAATTGGCCTACATATGAAACTTTTTCTTGGATGGGTTAGGCTACTCTCTTGACCCTTTCAATAGCCTTGTACCCACATGAATACTCCCTTTATGATCTTAATTTGATGATTCAATTCATTATTTTGGGAGTTCTTGATATAGAATGAGAAGCTAAGCAGAGTTCTAGTCGAGTGAGTGATCTAATGGTGGAAGAAGAAGACCACATGTCACTTGTAAGCTTTTGAAATAATTTAAACAAGATTTAAGTTGAATTTGGTGATTTTGGGGAACCAAACCATCTTAGCATGTCATGAAAGAATGAATAGGTCATTTTAGTTATGCATTTAATAAGTATACTTGGGAAACCAACCAAAGTTTAAAGGTTGCTTGAAAGTGATGTATTCAGTGCCAAGGTCTTCCCCTACAAGTTTTTTGTCTTGGTGTGTTTTCTATCTTAGGATATAAGCCTTCAAAGATTATTTTTTAGTGTGAGATATTCCGAAGGGTATCAAATAAAAACCATAGGAAATAGCCATTTGGATTCAAAAATCTTTGATAGGATCTTGATATTGAATTTAGGATTACCAAGTGTCACAATCTAGGTATTTAGCAAATTGACAACACACATTTGATCATAAAAATCAAAGATCAATGGTGCACATTTGAGTTATCAAAGTCAATTATCCTAGATTGCATGCACGTCTACCACATGGCATAATAGAATTAACTAAATAGATACTAACTATAGGGTCCATAAGAATCATGTGAGGCTACCAAGTGTCACAATATGGGAATCCCAAATCAATGAACAATGACCAATGATGAAATTCAAGGCTAGGAGACTCTTAAGGATATCAATAGAGTGAAATTGATCTAGTTTCTAAGGGGGCATAACATGAGGACATGTGTCTAAAGTAATAATGGTCATGTTTTTAAAATAAGATAAATAATATGGAAAGGGTACCACATAGGCAGACATATCAGATTGAAGGATTTTATAGACCCAGGCATATGAATGCATAGAGATGAGATCAAAGCATGATTTAGATCAATCTAGAGAAAATATTTCAAATTTGAACTCTACCATTAAAGCTTAGTTTGGATCCATGGTTTGAAGATTTAAAACTTATAGGCCCTATTTTTTGAAGTTTCAATGTTGTTTCATGATTTTGTTCATTTTACTTTGAAGGGGATCCCTATGTATAATGAGCTCTTAACTTCCATAATGCTCAGGGGTAGAATAGGTCTATTTAAACCTAATAAAGACCAAAGGTGGACAACTAGCTATTGGAATGAGATCAAGCATCCTGATGGATCTTCATTGATATTATGACTATATGAAAACCAATAAATGGGATTAGTTTTAATTTATAGTGGACATATTTTTAGGTTTTGGAGTGGGGACTGAGTTGTGATTATGAAAGGATTGTCTTATCTTTTGACATAGTCGTAACATCCACTTTCGAGAGGTACCTCTAATCACTTAAAGCAAACATAATTATGGATTTGCTAGGTCTATGGCTATGATGATTTTATATTTATATTGAAGGTAAGTAGATGATGGAATAGAAATCAAAGGAGGAGAATTTGGTGGTTGGAGAGTGTAGGTAGAGAATTCAATAAATTTTAAGAGTCTTTAAAGATTGTTCCTTATTAACAGGACCATGGCTCATCATCTACAACAAATTCTTGTCTTATATTGTATTTCTAAGCCAATAAGAGGGTTGGAAGGATATTAGAGATACAAAAGGTTTATTTAATGTGGTTGATAATTCATGAATGGTGGTTTTAGTTCATTTATTGAATTTTTATTGTGTGTTTCTCCTCTCTCTTCCCCTTTTCTCCTATATCTCCAATTTCTTCCCCATTGAAAAAGGACTCTCATAGGGACTCTCACATAGAAGAGGCTCTTATTTTGACAAGGCAAAAACCTATCAAAAAAATTTAATAACTACCTCTTTAAGAAACAATATTAATTTTTAGCTATCTCTTGCCTTTAACTTGTGTTTAGTAAGCTTGTGCATGATGGCCTTGTGAATAAGTGTTCTTTGATGGTTATTGACATTCTTTATTTTACCTTTTTAGGTATTTTCATGATATTTTTAGGTATGAAATTTTTAGTTTTTTGAAATTAATGGATTCTTTATGTGAATCTTAAAATTCATCTTTACTTCTTTGATTGCTTGGTGAGCCTAGTTTATAAAATACCTATATAGATCAACTAGTTTATGAGATTGTGTGAGAAAAGATTATTTTATGATGATTTAGTGTTGATTTCAAGCTTATGTGAGTGTCCTTAAAATTTTGTGCATCACATTTTTATCTCTCTTAGTAATCATATACCCCCTATCTATCCCTTTTCCAAGCATAAACATTAGTTTAGGTGATCTACCAAGAAGAATTCGGCCTTCCCCATAGGTATAACCTCACTAAAGGATACCCATAGCCTGAGGTTACTCTAATATTATGATTGGGAGGGGGGATATTGAATAAATCTCCCACAAGGGTGTAATTCCATGTCATAATAGGTACAACCAAGCATAATAATTTCATTTTTAGTTTATTAAAAGGTTTGAATTCACAAAAAAAATCCACATACTCTAGAAAACCTATACAAAGAGAATCTTGCATCTTAGAGATTATTTTATTATTGCATAAGAAAATAATGATGTCAAAAAACAAAAAACAAAAAATCATTTATTACAACTTAGATCATTTATCTTTGAAAATAACCATTCAAAAGTATTAAAACCAGCATTTTAAATTGAATTTGTGGAATAATTTCTAAACACTTAGAATTTGTGCTTAGAAAACCCAACCTAGGTTTTTAGATATGATTTCACTTAAAATTTTGAGCTTAAATAACATAGTTTACTTCACTTATTTTCAATTAGAAATACAAAAAGATAAAATAATGGTCATTTAAGTGCACATAGTTAAATCTATCATCTTTCAAACTAGGAAAGTTGAAATCAACATTTCCATATTTTATTTGAATTTTTTAGTTTTAAGCATTGCATTTGATAAAAAATTCAAAAAGAATAAAAAGAGAGAAAGATAATTCCTTTCCTTTTATTTTAAAATGATTTCATTTATTTATTTCAATTACTCTAATTTCAACAAGTATTTTGGTTTCATTTCTATTTTCATAAACCTCTTAATTTTGTTTCAAACCAAACCTTGTCCAAACAAGCATGAGTGTATAAACCTTTCTACTACATCCTTAAAAAAATAATTAAACATTTATTTAAACATAAAAAATAAGATATATGATTAATAAATTAAAAACCCACCTTTACCCACCATTGGATGATGTTCCTTGAGTACCCCTACCTCCATAAGACTAGTTTATTTCCTAGAGTGTCAACTCCTATTCGAGCTAGTACTATCTAGATTGATAATGATTATAAGATTAAACTTGAGGTATTTAGCTCCAAATTACTCATAAAAATTATAATTATAAAACTTAATTATCTCTATGAGTTATTTTATGCCATAGAATCCTAAGTCATTTGACCCCTCTACATTGTATCCCACCAACTTAACAATCTTCAAGTTTGAGCCTTCCACTTTATTTTCATTTGTCCTAGAGACTAATATCATATTATTTTCATTTGATTTTAAGATGGAATTATATGTCCATGGTCATCCCCATTTTTATATTATAATTTATATGGTTTTTAAACCTAATTTCATAATCCCCTACATTAAGCATTGAGTTCAAAACTCTAATATCTTTTCCTTGTTGACACTGATAGTTTTTGGGATATTGTGTCCTCTTAATTTTATGATCAAAATGAGAAACATGATATTTGTGAGATATTATAATATCACAAATATCACCCCTTAACACTTTTCAACCAAAAACCCATCCTTTTACCTCAACCCATCCATCCTCAATCACACCATTTTATTTCACAAAATAACTAGACCATCCATTTTTAAATCCATTCAATGATTGTCTTAGACATAATTATATAGTTTTAGTGGAAAAAGGTTAACATGTCTCTTTTTAAGCATAAATTATCTAATATAATTGCATGGATCTTATTGAAGAGAATTTAATGTCAAAATTTTTATACAACTTGTATTGATTTATAGACTTGATTATCAAGGGTAGAGTACTTCAACTCCACTTATTGATTTTTTAATCACTGACCCTTTATTCTAGAACATATGATATTGTATCTAAGAGGTGAAGGAATAAAGATAAAAATTATTTCAATATCTAGATTGATCAACATTGGGGCCTATATAATGGTACTCTCCATATCATGGAATGCTGATTTGGCTTAGCAAGTCCATTCCACACATAAATCTTATTTAAGTATAAAATTAAGGGGTTTTAAAATATAATAAAAATATAAATAAAATTACACATGAAATTAATCATGTCAAATAAAGCTTTTAGTTTATTTTTACTATTAGGAAAGGTAATCTTTGAAATAGCATTTTATCTTTTTGGTTTAATAGAAATGTCTTCCTTTGTGATGATGTGACTTAAAATATTATCTTAAGTAACTAAAAATATTCTATTTTTGGGGTTCAAGGATATTACATACATTTGAAACTTCTCAAATACTCTTTGCAGGTGTTGTATGCAATCTAACATATGTTCAGATAAAAAAATTAAGTCACCCATGTATATTACTATGTATTTATTGATAAAAATTTGTAAGGAAATTACATAACCATTTGAAAAGTGGCCCATAATTTGATTAAACCAAAAGGTGATATATTATAGGAAAACATTCCCTATTTGGTTGTGAGGCTATTTTGACCCCATCTTCTCTATCAACTAGAATTTGATTATAGTCTAAGAAACCATATAAGAAAGGCATCATCCCTTAAATACTAATCATTTACACCACCTATTCAAGAAATGATAATGAATATTTATCATTATTTAAATCCTAGTTCAGGTTTTTGAAATCTACACATAGCTAAATTTATCCAACTTTATTGTGGATAGGGATCAAGTTGGATACCTAGGTGGAGAGGTAAACTCAAAAAATAATCTTAGTTGAGAGAAAATTTTGGGGGATGAAAGTTTATAGGATATTATTAATTGGTCATTATATATACCTAAATGGGTTTTTGAATTTATTCAAGTGAAATGGTATGCATCATGATAATTAGGCAAAAAAATTAGGTCCTCATATGTCCAAAAAATGACATCTTTTTATTATGTGAGCAACTACCTTAGTTTCTCATTTTTTTGACTCAATGTAGTTGAGACCAATATTTATATTAAGGTGTTCCTTAAATGACTCTAGATTTAAAAAGAGTGATCGATGGTCTGTATATTATGGTTTCTCATATCTTCTAATTAATTTTTTGAGGTTGAATATTTTATTAGCATAGGTTCTTGGAAACCCTTATAAACATGATAATTTAGGGATTGCTTGTACATGAATCAATAAAATTAAGAATTTTATGGAAATTAGGATTGAATATATTCATTAAAATTCAAAATAAATAGATACACAAATAAATAAAAGGCTTATTAGAATCTAAATAGTTAGTATAAGATCATATGACTAACAGAGTAAAATAGATATAATACTCATTATGCACAAAATAATGATAAAAACTACATAGGAAAACCATTTTAGAACAATATGTATTAATATTTATCACATCATAATCATATACAAATACAATTGAGATATATATAGAGAGAGAATTTTACCTAGTGTTGTATCTTCATATTCTAGGTTTTTGATATGCCCAAAAGGAGTGACTCTTCACATTCTATCATATATAATTATACTTAAATAGGTCTAATACATACACAAATATTATAAAAAAGATTAAATTAATGCAAATTTCACACATGTTCAAAATATATACTCTCAAAATTTTCTAGCTTTATTTTATTTTCAACACTTTCTTAGACTTAAACATTTGTCTTGTCCTGAGACAAATTTATAATAAAAGATCCTAATATAATGCTCAAGATGAGTAAATTACCCAAAAACAAGATCTATGGTTATCAATCTAAGTGAAATTTACCCATAGATAATACTGAATTTCACCTTATGTTGGTAACAGTAGGTTATTGCAATGATGGATCTTTTGGAGAAGTGGATGAAGCACTTAGTCTTATATAAACTAGTGGTGGAGGATATTATGGTTTCTAAAGAGATATTTATGTGCTTGTGGCACTCTTACTATATTTAATTACTTATTTTACTTTATTTTATGGTAATGTATTGTGGTTCATCAACAATTTATGTAATGGAGGTGTCAAGTTGGGATAAATCTTGCTTAATCATTTTCTAGTCATTCAACACTTCCCACACCATAATGATGAATATGCATAGCATAAATTGAATTACCATCAGGTTATTAATATATTAATCCTTGGTGATGGTGATAAGTGATTTAAAATTTGATACTTTGATCTAGATATCCTATGCGTGCTACTCCATTCAATCTACATGCCTCTGAGCCTAGATTCTAGTAAAGGAACTATACAGAGTCTCATTATGACATGACTATATATTTTTAATGGAATTATCCCTTAAATATAGGTATTAATTAAGTTCACTACTCATTATTTCAAACATATCTATGTGATATTCTATGATATATTTGGCTTTGTCTACCATATTTAAATCTAGCTTAGATGCGATAAATGACTTGCTTAGGTTTTTCTTCTAATTTAACATACCTTGCACTATCCACTTAGCTTAAAATGTATCCATGTATAAAAACTATCCATACTCCTCTAAGAGGTTTCAAATTGCCTCTATTTCCCTATGATATTTAACCCTTATACTCATAGAGTTTATAATATTTTGTGCAACCAACTAGTCCTTTGTGCATGTACTAATAAATATAATAATTGCTTATCTTAAAACACCACATAGTTTGCTAAGGCTTGGGTCACTAATGTAGGGTATCTGGTGTCAATGATCTAGCGTGTGTTTGTGAATCAAATGATCAAACCTATGTTGTCCTTTCATAATTTCAAGACTTCTTATTCTAATTCCAAATCCTTCTATGAAAATGAATACTAGAAAAGAGATACATCTTCAATTTATTTAGTTAGTGGTGGTTGAGAAACATCCAAAAATGTTTTTTGTGTAGTCAAAGTCAAAGCCATGGATGTTGTTGAAATTTTTTTAGGGGCTATCATAAACTACATCAGTGATAGTGAAAAGGGGATGCATTATTTAGATGGTATGGGAACATCCCACAACCATTATCTTGTTATTTATGGTGTACACTAAGAAGCCTCCTCATATGCATGTCCTTGTGTTACAAGTTTCAGTTACACTACACTTTTTTCTTTCTAATTAGATTTTTTCTCTACCTCATACTTTGCTTTAGCTTAGGATTCAACCTTAGCCTTGGATTTATCCTCACCTTTATCTTTGGCATCTACTTTATCTTTAGCTTATCTTATACTTTATCTTTAACCTAATCTTCTATTGTAACCTTGACTTTGGTTTCAATTTATTTCTCCTCAACTTCCTACTTATCCTTTTTCTTTTCCTGAGCCTTTACAATTTATGCTACTTCCTCTTTCTTCTTTTGTGAAACCTATTATTCTTTATATTTATTTTATGATTATTATTATGATTTATTCTATCTTTACTTCATAATATCTCTTATTTTGAGCCTCTACTTCTTTTAATAATTTTTTATAACTTCTTCTTATTTAGCTCTTTGGTTTTGATCTTCTACTTCTCTTGATTTCTTTCTATGCTCCTCTTATATATCGTATTGTTTACACTACTCTTCTTCCTCTATATCCTTTCACTTTGACTCTCATTTATTATTATTTTCTTCCATCTCCTTCCTTGAAACCTCATTTTTCACTTTGGATGGATCCTATTTTTCCTACACAAGTTCATGTTTAGGCTTTGGCTATGGCAAGTTGGTTACTTTAGGTGCATCCATGGAAGTAGATGAATGTAGTAATATGACTAAATTATAATATTATAAAGAAGATGATTATAAGATAGTATCCCATTATTCAATAATCTTCTTTATAGAGGTTGGAGGTGAAATGTGGCTCTTATTTTGCCTCTTCACAGCCAAGTCCTATGGTTGTGGTGCACTTCATGTGATTTCTATGCACCACTCTCTTCAATTGATTATATAAAAGACACCATTATATCCTTGATCATTAGAGAGGGTTGAGATATAACATGTTTTGAGGTTGGTGAAAAAAAATTGGTGTTGGTATTTTTTGTGCTTATAATTTTGTTTCCTACATAGCAAAGGAACATACAAGTAGATCTTCTTAGAACAATTGAATTTGAAAGTATTATTTGACTACTTATTTTCCTATAATATAAAAAATGATATATGGAAGAGTTTTGGTTATGTCCACCCACAAGTATTTCATACTTGATTTTAAACTTAAAAGGTGTGTACTATTTTCTAAAAGAATAATTAATTCTCCTCCTCCTACTCATAAACATCATTGTCGATATCCATGAACATGGAATGTAAAAATTCCTACTCTCTAACTCTGATATCCAAAAAGACACATTTAAATATAATCTTTGGAATGTGTTTTTTTGTCAATATAGGACCTTGTGTGTCATATCCTCTTTTTCAGTGGTGATGATGAAACTCATCATGTTGGTACCTTCCACTTTCCCCTGTCCACATGTGTTGGAGTTGTTGGCTACAATGTTTCTTGTGGTTACACTTGTGGTTATGGATCTAGTTATGATTGAGGTTGTACTTTTGGTATTAATGGTTATTGTTCACCTAAGAGTATGGAATGTAAATGTTTCACCAATATGGATGTGAGGCATTTCTACCTTAAATTTTATACATTCACATCTAACATGGAGATGAAGAATGGTAGTGGCATGGTTGTTGATTTGGGAAACTCATGCATCTTGATTTGTATGCTATTATGCAATTTGGTCACTAAATCATGACATCCTAGATATTGCATCATGTCTTAGGGTACCCTTGGGTGAGTATTGATCATGGATTGGATTTCTAGCCATCATGCATTGAACCTACCTAGCTGGTCACAAAATTTCCCTATTTTCATCCATACAATGTTGGTGAACATAATAACATCCTAAAAATCTCTAATAGTATTGATTGGGACTTATGGTGATCTTCATTATGTGAAGTAGAGTAGTAATACATTGGTATTAGAATGCTAACACATTACCAACAAGAATCTTTTATATGTTTTTCATGAGCTTGGAAGCTAAAAACTCATGTTAATCATGAAGGCATATCATGCAATACATATTGTCTACCACTCATTTTATTACCTACTTTACTTGCTTTGTTATTTTCCAAAATATTTTAGTGATGTATTTGGTAGGAATGTTAATCAAAGCATATCCATGGAATCAATAGGGATTTCCCTACCTAACCTTTTAGTATATTTCTCTTTGGTGTCAAAGTGGATTGGTAGGGTTATGGATTTATATGGTAGGAGATATTTACCATGAGTTGGAAGCCCTGTTACTCTCACCATAGCCTTATGGGTGATGAATATGGTAACATATTGTGACAAGTGAATTACACATTCATTGTACATACTTAGTAATGCAAGCATTATCTCATCTAATCATCCAAAATTAGGTAGTTTGATCAATCATTTTACATCCAAACCCCATAATGGATGTTGAATTTTTGATGTCCTTGCCTATGCTACTTCTTGAGGGTCTTGGGTAAATAGAGTAGCTTTGGATGCATAAATTAAATTAAAGGGGTCTATAACATGATACTTGGTTTACCTTAGGCCTAAATTAATCTCCATTTCCTCTTTTTATGCATTTTTAAATGGGATTAAAATTTTTGCTCCATCCATGGTTGTTGATGTGGCAAACATTGAACACTTTCTTAACTTTTTTTGGCTCTAGTATGAAATTTGTGCATAAAAAACTATTTTAGATGTAGATCATAAATTTTTCTTGATTTTAAAAGTATGTAATGTTAGTTTTTTGTCTTCCACCTCTATTATATAGTATTTACCACCCAAATCCATCAATTTGTTAAGTTTAAATGCTCTTAGTGGGTTGTAAATGAGTGCATCTCCAACATTTATGTCAACCTACTATTGTTTGACATGATTATTACTCTTTTTTGTCTAGGTTATTTGATCCAACCATTGGAAGGTAGGTGATGTGACACATCTTATTTGTATTTATCTAATTTATTTTATGTGCCATCATGTCATTCTACCACATAATGTGCTTTGATAAAGAAGAAATTTCCCAAGTGCATTATCATTAATAGTTACAAATTACCACCCATCATCCTTTCACCATTTGTCTCTTGTCATCAGCCCATTTCAAAACTTAATTATTGACACCCTTGTTCCAACTGATAGTTGTCTTCTTTTCAATCTAACTTCACATGTCGATCTTAGTCTGTAATGTTGATTATTCCATCTTTTTTATGTGTTTTAATCCAAATATCACATTAACCCTAAAAAAACATTAATTAAAAATCCTAACTACATGGTGCTACTCAACACCCTCTCTCATTTACAATGATGCATGATAATGATTACTGGTGATAAGGATTAAGCATATAGCCACTGATATGCCCTGGTAAAATGGTTATTTTTAAATATTTTAAAATAAATATACCCTATTATGAATTATAATTAATAATATAGGATCCTTTCCATTTGATGTGTAATTTTTGTTGAAATGTTTTGAATTTTTTATAATAGATTAATACTACTTGTTCTAGATAGATTCCTTATATTACAAATTGTGATCATGCCACAATTTCTAAATTAACTTATTGATATCCTACATGCACTACGCCATTTGTATATTTTACTATATTTTAAAAAAATGCATCAATATTTATTTCAAAGAGTTTTGATCTCCTAGCCTCATAATCATTGCAATACACAAACTAGGAACAATGTACCCCATAGGCATAACTACATCAAGATCATAAATGAGATGAAAGGGAGTGAATCATGTGGAATGTTTTTAATTTGTCTTGTAGGCCCAAAGAATTATATTAATTAAATCCTCCTAATAATCCCTTTGAACATTAAATGTTTTCATTAGTATTTTACCCATTACTTTATTTAAATCTTTAGCTTGCCTATTTTCTTATGGATGATAAGTTATGTTATTGTGGCACTATATCTTAAAATATTTAGTGAGGGTATGGATTATGCTATTGAGGAAGTGAGTACCTATATTAATAACTTACTATATTAGACATCCAAAACTTATTATGACACTCTCATAAAATAATTTAGTGGCATCCTTCACACCATAGCTTGGTGTCACAATAACTTCCACCCATTTTGAAAAATAGGCAGTTGTAGTAATGATATATGATGATTTATTATGTTTGTTTTGGGGATTTATAGGTCCTAAAAATTCAATTACCCATTGTTCAAATGGTTATTCCACTAGCATTAGGACCAATGTCATCTTATCTTATTGATTGGGTTTTCCCATTATCTAGAAAACATCGCACTATTTGGCCACCCTATGCATATCCTAAAATAAAATCAGCCACAAAAGACTACTCTATAGTATCTTCCTCATAGTGTAATATCTTATGACATGAACTCACACAACTACCTAATGTTCTTCTTCAAGAATTTTTGGTCATTCATGTTCTAAAATTATTCTGTGCAACACATCATCCTTTCCAATTTTACAAAGGAATCCATTAATGAGACTATAAGGAATGTCTCATGTGACCATTTACTTTTTATCCCTTTCAATATTGTGCATAGTAATCACTCCGTGTTCAAGGACTTTTGTGATATCCTATATGTTTTCAAGGATTAAAATGGACCTAAATAAGTGTGCATCTAGAGATCCATCCTATACTTCCTCCATTTCTTCACCATTTTGGATCTTCCTCAAATAATTTTGTCTCACATTTTATCAACCTAGCTTCACATTGATTTAGAATTGAAATTATTGAAATACCATTAGCCACCTAAAAATGTGTCCTCCAAACATTGGCTTGTTAACTAACATTTGATCTATAAAAAAACTCAAATGATGTATCTCATAGATAATGTATAAAGTTTTGTAAAGAAAATGCCATAACTAAGGCCTCTCTTTCTATAGTCATATTTTTTATCTATTTATAATAGATTCTTAATAGTAATATATACGGGATGATCCAACCCACCATCCTCTAGTTGTTCTAAGATACTCCTATTGTAATACTAGAAGAATCCATATGCATGTGGAATGGATTATTATAATCAAGAAAAACTAAGATAGGTGTTGTTACTAACCTTTATTATATATAAATAAATGTTGTTTGTGTTAAGTGTGGAGCCCTTTGGGGCTATCACATGACCATAGAGATATTTTTTTGGGGCCTAGAGAGCTCCATAAATGTGGGGAGTGAATTTTTCACCACTCCACCTTTTATAGAACCTTGCTCTACATATGACTGGAATATTCCTTGTGTTTCTAATTTCTATGTATTCCATGTTTTATGGAGTTATTTTTTAGATGCCAATTTTCCATGTTGACTTCCTCAATCTTAGGTATTTAGTTGTTTATTGGAAAAAGGAATGACTTCCTTGTTTTAAGGAGTTGGTTGTGATCACATGTCTTTGGAAAATGTTCTTTTTGGAAGAGGAGAGATAAACATGGTGAGATCCTCCTTGGGTGGGCTTATGGATGAACTTGCTTAGGTGGAAGAGAGTTGTCACATGGTGGATAATGCTTGTCTTGGATAAGAATTACACAATTATCCTTAATTGGTGGATTTTCCTTGGTTTGTTGTGTGTGTGTATATGTATATATATAGATATATGTATATGTATATATATATATATGTATATATATATATATATATGTGTGTGTATATATATATATGTATATATATATGTGTGTGTGTATATATATATATGTATATATATATATATATATATATATATATATATATATATATATATGTATATATATATATATATATATATATATGTATATATGTATATGTATATATATGTATATATATGTATATATATGTATATATATATGTGTGTATATATATATGTGTGTGTGTGTGTGTGTGTATATATATATATATGTATGTATGTATAAGTGTATATATATGTATATGTGTATATATATGTATATATATATATATATACACATATACATATATATATATATATGTATATGTATATATATATATACACATATACATATTTATATAGACATACATATACATATATATATATATATATAGGTGTGGATTTTGAGAGATAGAGTCAAAGTGCAAATATTTTGCAAAGTACAAGTGTTTATTATAGTGTGTGGTATAATAGATTATGAGATCTAGTATTATACAAGTGCAGGAGAAAGTGTAGCATATCATTTATGTAGCATTTTCTATAGGAGATATTCTATCTCTATGAGAGCTCATTATAATCTTGTTTTTTATTACAGTTTTTATTGAGGACTTTCTTGGTGGATATAACCCACATTAGGTAAATCATGGTAGATCTATGTTGTGAGATTGTTATTTTTTTCTCTCCATTTATGATTTCATATTAACTATGATTTGATGAATTATTTTAGTGATGCATGTTAGTGCATAATTTAGATTTGATTTTACATTTAAATCTAGTTTAAAGTTTTTAATTCCTAACAACTAGTATCAGATCCATTGGTTGTGTTTTGCCAAAGTGTTAAACCATAGGAAAGGTTATTACCTTGAGTGGGAGATATGGGAGAAGATATCAGATTTAGAGTGGAGAAATTTGATGGAAATAATTTTGGTTTGTGGAAAATGCAGAATGGGAACACATGGCTACTTAAGGATGTCAGACACATGCCTAGGTTGAGATAGAATTTGGTTTCATTGAGGCAATTGGGTAGTGAGGGTTGTTTGTTTATGTTTACCATATATTATTAAAAAGTTACCAAAGGTGCTCTTGTGATTTTAAGAGGTAATAAAATTGGTACTTTATATTTGACTAGTAGTGTTGATTCTTGTGATTTAGTTGCTATAGATGGAAATACAACTATGTGGCACTACAAGATTGGTCATATGAACCATAAGGGAATGTATATCTTAAAAGACAAGTTTCCTAGATTAAAATACATAGATCTAGACTTATATGAGAATTGTATGTACAAGAAATAGAAGTAAGTTAAGTTCAAAAGGTTAGACCCATAATGAAAGAGAACAAATTAGAGTTGATACAATAAGATGTATGGAGACCAACTCAGGTATCTTCCATTATTGGATCCAATTATTATGTCACTTTTATTAATGATGAAACTAGGAAAGTTTGGGTTTATTCTATTAAAAATAAATCTAATGTATTTGACACTTTTAAGAAGTGGAAAGCCTTGGTTGAGAATGAAATAGGTCTCAAGTTGAAATGTCTCAGATCAGATAATGGAGGTGAGTATTGTAGTAATGTTTTCTTTGATTATTGTTTTAAAAATGAAATCTATAGGAAAAGTATGGTTCCAATAACTTCATAATAGAATGGGGTATCTAAACATATGAACAAAAAAATAATGGAACATGCTAGGAACATGAGGTTACATGAAAGGTTGCCTTTACAATTTTGGGTAGAAGCAATTAACATAGTAGTATATCTAATTAATAGAGGACCTTCTATTCCTATAGATGGAGGCATTCCTAAACAAGTTTGGTTTGGTAATAATTTTGATTATTATTTTCTTAAAGTCTTTAGATGTGAGGCTTTTTCTCTCATTAAGAAAGAGGATAGGACTAATTTAGAGGCAAAATTTAAAAAAATGCACATTTGTTGGATATAGTGAGGATGAATTTAGTTTCCATTTATGGATCATTAAAGATAAGAAAATATTTTGGTCTAGAGATGTAACCTTTAATGAAAAATTCATGTATAAGAATCAGTAGTAGGAACATGAATAAGATCAAAAAGAGTACATAGTATTGAATGACATTATAGATGACAAAGTATCCAATGAATTTTTTCATGAACCTTATACACAAGGACCCCAAACTCCTATGGTAAGAAGGTCTTTTAGGGTAAGAAGAACACTTAAATGTTTTAATCTTTCTTTGAATTATTTGTTACTCACTAATAATGGAGAAATAAAGTGTTATGAGGAAGAAATGTAGGTAGATGCCAGGATGAAGTGGGAGCAATCCATGGATGAGGAGCATAGATCTCTTATGGAAAACCAAATGTGGGTATTGGTAAGGCTACCCAAGGGAAAGAGTGTATTACCAAACAAGTGGATCTTTAGAATAAAATAAAAGGATGAAGGGAAAAAAAGGTATAAGGCTAGAATGGTGGTTAAGGGGTTTGCACAAAAATTAAGTATTGATTTTGATGAGATTTTCTCTTTTATTATAAAAATGACTTCTATTAAGACAATTCTTGGTTTAGTTATAGTTGAAGATTTTCACTTAGAATAGTTAGATGTGAAAACTAATTTTCTTTATGGTGATTTGGATAAAGAGTTGTATATGAAGCAGCCACAGGGATATGAGGTAAAAGCGAAGGATAATTTTGTGTGTAGACTAAAGAAGAGCTTGTATGTCCTGAAACAAGATCCATGGAAATGGTATAAGAAATATTACTATTTTATGTTGGAACAAGAATATCAAAGGTGTAATTTTAACCATTGTGTGTAAATCAAAAAATTTGATGATGGTTCCTTTATTATATTATGCTTGTATGTGAATGACAAGTTAGTTGTAGGAAAGAACATACAACATATTTATATGCTCAAGAAATAACTTAGTGACTCCTTTTTTATGAAGGATTTGTGTATTGCAAATAAAATCCTTGGTATGAGGATTACTCTTGATAGGAAGGAGAGAAATTTAATCTTATCCTAATCAGAGTATGAGAATAAAGTTTTGGAAAGGTTTAGCATGTTGGATGCTAAATCTATTTTTACTCTTTTGATAGACCACTTTAGATTATCAAAGGAGCAATGTCCTAATATAGAAGATAAAAATCTTAAGATGACCAAGATACCTTACTCATTGATAGTTGGCAACTTGATGTATTCCATGGTTTGTATTAGGCTAGATATTGCCCAAGTAGTGGGAGTTATGAGAAGGAATATGATTGATCCTAACTATGAGCATTGACAAGTAGTGAAATGGATTCTTTTAGTATTTGAGAGGAACCATTAATGTTGCATTATGCTATGGTGGATCAGATACCACTTTGCATGGTTATATGGAATCGAATATGGCAAGGGATATTAATAGCAAGAGAAGTATGATAGATTATATATTTATTATTAGAGATACAATAATTATTTGGATTTATAAGATACATAAGGTTATGGCTTTGTCAACCATAGAGATAGAGTATGTTGTTTCCATAGAGGCTAGAAAGGTGATGATTTGGTTATAAGAGTTGTTTTGAGAGTTAGGGCATGATCAAGAAGTTAGTATACTACACAGTGATAGTCAGAGTGCTATTCATCTATCAAAGAACTTTGTTTTCCACTCAAGGATGAAACAAATTTAGTTACATTATTACTTCATCAAGATAACTTTGAAGGAGAGCTTGGTAAAGATGGAAGAGATTCATATGAGTGATAATCATGTGGATATGATGACCAAGGTGGTCACATTGAACAAGTTGAGACTATGTTTAGATTTGGTTGGCCTTAGTGGTCATGGAGCAGTGATAGATTCTATTCAAGAGAATTGGTCTCCAAGTGGGAGATTGTTGACTGTGGAGCCACTTGGGGCTATCACATGACCATGGAGATATTTTTTTAGGGCTTAGAGAGATCCACAAATATGTGGAGTACATTTTTACCCACTCTACCTTTTATGGAACCTTACTCCACATGTGAGTGGAATATTCCTTATATTTCTAATTTCTATGTATTCCATGTTTTATGGAGTTAGTTGTTAGATGCCTATTTTCCATGTTGACTTCCTTGATATTAGGGAGTTAGGTATTTATTATAAAAGGGAATGAATTACTTATTTTAAGGAGTTCATTATGATCACATGTCTTTATAAAATGTGTTTTTTGGAAGAGGAGAGATAAACATGGTGAGTTCTTCCTCAGGTGGGCTTATGGATGAGATTTCTTAGGTGGAGGAGAGTTGTCACATGGTGGATAATGCTTATCTTGGATAAGTATTATGCAATTATCCTTATTTGGTAGATTTTCCTTGGTTTTTTATATATACAGGTGTGGTATGACCTTTAGAGGTTGATGAGTTTATTTGTAGGTATGGCTTTTGAGAGACAAAGTCAAAGTATAGATATTTTACAAAATGAAGGTGTTTATTATATGGTGTGGTATAGCAGCTTGTGAGATATGATATTGTGTAGGTGTAGGTAAAAGTGTAGCATATCATTTGTGCAACATTTTATACAAAAGATATTCTATCTCTGTGAGAGTTCATTGTAATCTTTTTTTATTATAGATTTTATTGAGGACTTTCTTGGTGGATGTAGCCCACATTGGGTAAACCATGATAGATCTATGTTATGTGATTGCTATTTTGTTATCTCAATTTATGCTTTCATATTAACTGTGATTTGATGAATTATCTTTGTGATGCATGTTAATGCATAATTTGGATCTAATTTCACATTTAAACTTGCTTTAAAGTTTTTAATTTCTAACAGTTTGACATTCTAATTTCCACTCAAACTTTCTATATTTTCATAATAATATCTAAGAGGACCCAAAAAATAAACTAGTCTATGTTGTGCACCCCATGTCATAACTCAAGAACATAGATTGCTCTAAAATAATCTAGCCATTGATGCCCCAATCCTCTATTAAGCTTAAAACTGAGCTTGATGATCATGCACAAATAGAATCTCAACCATCAGATCCTACAAATCTCACTCTTCCATACTAGGCCAAGGATTTTGGAGCTTCAACCTCTAAGAGGTCCAATCTAAAGATTAATGAGCTTCCCACTATGAGCTCACTTTTTGACAAAACCATAGGCTCAGTCTAGAGGGTCAAAAAAAGAAAGACTAAGGATAACAATGGTAGAGGGTTGATTTTGTAGGAAAGATAATACATTTATTCCCTTTCAAAAAGGTAGGATAGGAATAAGATTTAGTCTTTATATGTTGAGGACCTCAACTCCTACATGGAGACACATATTGAAGTAGTACTAGATATCCATGAGGGAATGAAGATGGTTGAATGAGAACTAGAAAAAGATTTGGAAACTCTTAGAGAGCAAGGTGCTACAAGTTCCCCCTGGTATATAATATGATGTACAAAATCAAACACTTAGGTTGTATGAAATTTTGGATACAATTCATTCTTTGAGATTCCAATTAGCTCTACACGTAAATTCAATAATAAAAATGTTTAATATTATTAGATAAGATGAAAATATATTTAATTTATTGGTATTATATACCCTTAATAAAGCATTTAAGTACCTAGATTTGATGACCCCTCTGGAGGCAACTAATGCATTGAATTTAGTTATTATTAGGATGTAGGAGGCCTAAGATTGGATGTCATATTTTAAAGATTTGATGAATAATATTGTAGAATAGGAAAAAGGAATCAACACAAATTTTGGGTGAGCTTGAATTAAAATTATTCTATGATGACACTGAGAAGTTGGTATGCCAGACCATTTTTGATAAGATGACTCAACAAGATTTAGAGAGTTTTAAATAGATTTTATAAGGACTGATCTTAGAGGACATTAGATTAAAATTGAGTAGATCAAGGAGGAAGGCAATAGAGGTAGAGGTCTTTCAAGTCAAATTCTAAAACACCAAGATAGAGCATACAAGACTTATGGAATGAATAGGCAGGGTAAATAGACCTCATATTCTTGACATGAATTTAATTTCCATGTAACATGTTATGGCATACACATATTATTAAGAGTTATATGCAAAGAAGAAATAAGAATCATTTCCACCTGCCAATTTTTCTCCTTAGACCCTACATATAATTCTAACAACAACACTACCATCAACTTTAGCCCCTTCTAGTTTTAAAAATACATCAAAATTACCTCATAGTTTAGTTTTAACTATAAATCTAGTCCAAAGAATGACTGCATCACCAAGTAAATATATAATCACCATGTCTCCAATAATAATCATAGTGGCATTTCTAACAATAGTTTTGAAAAGTGTTAAGCAAGAGCAAATTTAGCCTAAAATCAAAGGTTATTTTTATACAATTTTGCATGTAATAGTTACAAATGAATAGTTAAGTTTTAGTTACATCCATGTTTTAATTAAATAAATTATTTTTTCTATCATGCACACATAGCATGTTTGAGGTATCTATAAGTTATGACATGCAACTGATAATTATAATCTAGTCATTCAAGTTGTAATCAAAGTTTTCTATACTTGGAGGATCAGGTGACCCCTTCCCCAAGTTCTTTATATACATGTAGAACTCTCTTTTCAAAGGGTTAAAGTTTTGTTCAATTTATAAGAAGAAATCAAAAGATTGATGGTCATGTAACTATGTTTTTTCTTCCTTCTTCCTTCTCTATGTTAATGAAATTGAAAGTTTATTTGTTTGTATTAATTAAATAATTTTGGAGTGTGCTAATGATATGGAGGAATATAATTTTTTCAATTAATTAATGTTAATATTAGATGTGAAATATCAATTGAGGATTGAGAGGTTTCATTAGTTTAAGTGGTTAGTAAAATTTGAATTGATAATCTAAGGTGTCTATAGGTATATCTTTTGGTATAATCATCTAGGTGTGAGTCATAACTACCCTAGACAAATTTATAGTTTGAACTATAATCTCTTATACAAGGGTGTGTAATAATATCCATAAGAAGAGAAACCTTTAGTTGATATCATTGAACATCCTATGTCTCTTATCTTAGACTGCTAACTATACTTATTCATGAGTATGAAATACATGCAAATGACAAATACCAGTCTTAGAGATATTTTTCCACCAAAGAAACAATCTTAGAAGTTACCTTTCAAGAACACAAAAACTTATTTTATACCTTACCCTTCTTTCCCCTTTTGTGTTTCTTTGAGATATACCCACCTTAGAATAATTATCCACCCATCCAAATTGCCAAGTGATTAATTTATATTAGATTCCATGCATCCATCCATAAAACCTAGTTAAACAACCTAAAAGCTCAACTTGTTATGCCATCACCTAGTTTTTTAACCACATACCTATAACTCGTTCCCCAAAGTGGAACCTTGTTCCATAGAGATACCATAATTTTATATGCTACCTTGCTAAAACTTTTTGATGCATGCATAAAACCCACATTAATAGAAAACTATTGGTGTTAGAAGGAGGTCACTTATGTTTTTTCACAATATAAAGGTTAGTCACTATGTAAGTTTCAATAGAGACACCTAGCTGATTAACAAGGTCTAGATCCCAAGCTAGCCTTTCAGTTTCACCATTATCAAATCTTAGGAGGCTTATACCTATACATGTCATCTTAGAGATACACTAAGCTAGGACACTTTCCCTATAAGAAACATCCCACTTATCAATCCTAATGTGGCCCAACCTTGGTTACTTTGATCTGGTATTGCCATCTTTAGGGACCAATATGATCTACCAAGGAATCTAGAAAAATATTCACCTAACTTATCCCTTTAAAATGGGAGGATGGTAGAACACATAAAATCTTTCAAGGCTGCTCTAAGGTTAATGAATGTCATCCATGAGGATGTTTCATGAAATATTTTTCCATTTACTCTAAAAGATTCTTCTTATGATTGGTATTTCAATTTTTTTTTTTAAATTATCACCTCATGGAATGAGTGTTAAAATACATTCCTTGCATAATTTGGACAAGTGACTAATTTGAACTTAGTATATTAGCTTTCTAACTATATGAAGAGGGAACCTAGTGATTAAATCTAGGCCTTCAATACAATCTTACAAAATATATACACTTGATTGAATGTTGCATATAATCCAAACATGAATTTAATGCTTGAGATATAAAAGAATGCCTTGGATCCCATTATTACAGTGTTCTTTCAAAGAGCTATCATCACCAATACTTTAACTTTGATATTCTAAGAAGATATTAGTATTGACAAGAAGCTCAATCTATAGGTTAACCCTCACAATTCAGGGGGCCAAACATTCAACAATAGACTCCCATATTTGAATATAATTCCACATGATAATCAGAACACCCTTGCATTCAATCAAAATCAATGGTACACTCTACCTCCTATGATGTAGCAAATAAAAAATTAGAATTATGATTTCTTGATAAATTATATATAAAGGAATGCCCACTAATAGAATCAACATTAGTATCACACCAACATAACATTCCCTCAGGGTTCTAACTCCATTAAAGTTGAAATGGATTCTATATAAAGAATGGTTTAGAATCTAAGCAATGATTTCTTGAATATGCAAAAAATGATTGGTAATGCAACTAATCAAAATTATAGATTTCCAATATATAATAGGAATTTCAATAGGACCACCAAAAATGGAAAACAACAATAGTCTAATAATATACCAAAAATCAATATCATGGAGATAGTTTTGCCTAATTGGTGCAGGGTTCAAAACACATCACAACATAGAGAATTGGACTTATATATTCTTTTGCATCCTTTGAGATATTTTATAGATAAATGATTAAACAAGATCAAATGATGAATCCTCTAGATCTCCCTCATGAATCTAGCCCTTCAAGTTTAGATATGGTCTTTAAAACCTTTAAGTCTTCCTTCCCTAATGAAAAAGACAATATTATAGAGGATAATTATGATAACATTTAAGCATTCTAGTAGTTTAATAAAAATAATTATAACTTAAGGAACATGCAAATTCTTAGCTCTTCTACTCCTCCCAATAATATAGTTATCCATCTAAATCCCAAAGTTGATAATAATCCTCCTCCCCCAAAAGGGAATGATCAACCTCCACATAGAGAGGGAAAAAATAAAGGAGAATACAATATTTTTAAGAATATGAAGAAAATCAAGGCCAATATCCCTCATCATGAACTATCACAAATCATAAAGTAGAAGGAGCTCTTAATATATTCCATCATATTTAATTCTATCACAAAAAATTCCAAGACATCCAACACAAATATTATATACAAAATTATGCTTGAGTTTCCTCCTTTCTTATTGACCATTCAGGTGTTTGGAAATAATATACATAATTGGTTGGTAGATTCTAGATCTTCAACAATGGTAATGACAAATTACATGTTTCAAAAGCTTGGTTTGATGCCAAATCAATCTAAGAGGACTATGCCAAAGTTGGATCAAATAATAGTGAATGCATTAGGAGAACTTAATGATTTAAGAATCTAGGTTTCCTTAAATCCTATAGTATAGATGACTATTGACATCTTGGTAGTGGATATTCTTGAAGGATATGGATTATTGTTGAGTACGTATTGGTTAGAAACATTAAATGGATATCTTTCCATGGATTTTTTTTCATATTTGGCTACCTTGGATAGTAATTGATAACCATATCAAGATTGATCAAGAGTAAGTATGAAGCATACTATTATAGATTATAACACTACTATTGAAAAAGTAAGTTATAAGTCTCTTAATCTTAGAATTTATACATTTACTACAAGACATAAAGTGTAGGAAGAAATTCAAGGCCCCTCCTAGTTATGGACCCTCCATTTTTATGGATCAAGATCCAAGTAGGGATTAGGTGTTAGCATTGAGATGGTCAACCCACAAGGAAAGATATTATTAGTAAGATATAAGCTTTAATTCCCATGTACCAACAACATAGCAGAGTATAAGGCCCTGATTTGGGGATTACACTTTACCCTAAAGAATAATGTCAAATAACTAATGGTATATGGAGACAATAAACTTTTGATTAATTAGGTTAGAAATAAATATCAATTCAAATTTTCATATTTAAATAAATATAAGCATATATCTTGGGATATGATTAAACATTTGAAGTTTTCAACACAGTAGCTATCCTAACAGGACAAAACTAAGCTGTTGATTCACTGGTCTCTTTAGTAGAAAATTTAGCACCATTTTAGGAGTCAAAAGTACATAAGTCATCCATTTAATTGGTACACTATCCTTCAATATGAGAAAATGTTAAAAATTTTCAAGTGTTCAATGATGACCAATAGATCATTCAATTTTTAACAAATTCAAGAGAGTTCAAATCTCAAATAATTGATGATGAGGAAAAAATCCATAAGTGTCATGATTAATTGGATAAATAAGGTATTATCCAACCAAAGGAGAATCATCTCCCATTGGGTATGGTTGCCTTAGAAAGGACCTTTGATATAGATCCTCAATCATAATTATAGAGGCAACTCAAGGTTAATGAATTTGAATTTAGCTCAGAAAATGTAGGTGATGAGAAATGCACACTTCATTAATATTGGATTAATCTACAAAACTAACAAAAATCAAAAGGTTGAATGAATTATCATGCATAAAGATGTAATTACATGGACCTATGATGACTTAAGGATTTTCAATCATAAAGTCATAACCCATATGATTCCACTCAAGCCTGGTCATAAACCAATTAAGTAAAGGCAAAGGTCAATTAATCTTATCTTATAACCTTTGATCTAGAAGGAATTATATAAGATTCTAAGTGTTAGTATAGTTTTATCTATTAGGCATTCAACCTAGGTGGCCAATCTAGTTCCAATTAGGAAAAAGAGTGGAAAAATCATACTATGTGTCAACTTTAGGAATCTGAATAAATCTTCTAAGAAGGATAATTATCCTTTTCCCTCCTTAAATGAGGTAATTATTCAAGACAATTTGCAAATACCAAGGTAAGTGTTGCAAATTGGTGATTGATTCTGGTAGTACAAATAATCTAGTGTTAGTAGAGATGGTATAAAAACTTATTTTCAAGAGAATACCAAATACAAACCCCTATAAGGTCTCATGGATTCAAAAAGGGCATCAAGTTATTATAAATGAACAATGTAGGGTATATTTTTAGATTGGAGGATACAAAGATAATGTTCTATATTACATAATTCCAATGGATGTGTACCATGTGCTCTTAGGAAGGCCTTGATAATATGATATAAATATTACTCATGATGTAAGGAATAGTGTTTACACCTTGGAAAAGGATGGCATAAGTCATACACTTCTGCCTCTAAAATAAGAAGATAATTTACAAAGACTATTGTAAGTGTTATGATGGTGAGAGAGAAAGAGGTATTGAATGCTATGAAATAAGAAGAGATGGGTTTTGAAGTGGTGATAAAAATAAGGAATGTTGGAATAACCACCAAGTTGAATGAGATACCTAAATAGGTACAAAATATGTTGGAAGAATTTGTTGACATTATGGTGGATGAGATGCCTAATGAGTTGCCACATATCAGGAGTATCAACCATTAAACTGAATGTGTACCAGGTGAAAGTTTTTCTAATAAATATACCTACAATATTAATCATCAAGAAAATTTATAAATTAAGAATAAAATACAATACCTCTTTGATAAAGGATTCATCAAAGAAAGCCTTAGCCCATTTTTTGTACTAGCTATACTAGTGCCAAAAAAAGGATATTGGAGAATGTGCAATGACTCTAGAGTAGTCAATAAGATAACCATAAGGTATATATTTTCTCTTCTAAGAATTTAAAATATGATGGATTATTTTAGTGGTTCTAACTATTTCTCTAAGATGGATCTCAAGAGTGGTTATCATCAGATAAGGATAAGAGAAGGAGATGAAGGGTAAACTACCTTTAAAAAAATGCAGGGTTGTATGAGTGGCTTGTTATGCTATTTGGTCTCACTAATTCCCCTAGCACATACATGAGATTCATGAATTAAATATTAAATCATTTCATTGGCTTGTTTATCATTGCATATTTAGATGATATATTAATCTATATCCCAAGCAAAGAGGAGCATCTTTAACATCTAAGAAAGTTAATGCAATGGTTTTAAGAGGAGATGTTATTGATTAATCTTAATAAATGTTTTTTTATGAAGATAGAGATGGTATATCTTGGTTTTGTGATATTTTAAGGTGTTTTGAATATGGATAAAGATAAGGTGAATTCCATAATTTATTGGCCAAATCCTAAGATAATCTATGATGTAAGAATCTTCCATGGCTTAATTATATTTTATAGGAAGTTTATCAAAAACTTTATTGGAATTTGTGCACCAATTATTGACACTATAAGATGGGATAAAAATAGATTTGTGTGGATTTATATAGCTAAGATAAATTTTTAGTATCTAAAGAATATAATCATAGAGTAACCTATGTTAGCACTTCCTAAACTTAATAAGGTTTTTCAAGTTGAGTGTGATGCAAGTGGGGTGGCCATTGGATCTATCCTAACTAAAAAGGTAAGACATATAACATACTTAAGTGAAAAGTTAAATGAGGCCAAGAAAGGGTATTTTGCTTATTATATAGAGTTTTACGCTATGGTTCAAACTTGAAGGAAGTAGAGACACTATCTAATGCCAAATGAGTTTGTCATATTCATAGATAATCATTCACTTTAGTTCATAACCAGTCATTCAAAGCTTAATCAAAGCCATATGAAGTGGGTAGAGTACTTGAAAACCATCACTTTTATCATCAAGTACAAGAAAGGCCAAACCAACAAGGTAACACACACTCTAAATAGAAAGGATTTACTCATAATAAAAATTTAGATTAAGAGTAGAGGAATAAAATCACTTAAGGAAATGAATGAAACCAATTTAGGCTTCTAAGAAGCATATGAGGCTTTCAAGCAGCCAAATACTAGAAACAAAGAGCCTTGGATAGAGTAAATGATATAAGATGGTTTGTTATTTAAGGGAGTTCATATTTGTGTGCCTAGGATTTCCATGAGAGATAATTTGATCAAGGATAAGAATTATGGGAGTTTAGTAGGACATTTTGGTCTTGACAAGACCTTGGTAGTCACTGTTATTAGCCTAAAATGTAAATAGATGTAAGTAAGTTTGTATAAAGATGTAAGGTATGCTAATTTTCCAAAGGAAAGAGCACTAATGAAGGTCTTTATTATCCATTACTAGTACTAAATAGACCTTGGGACTCCATTGTCATCAATTTTATCATGGGGTTACTAAGAACTTAAAGAGGGAATGACTCCATTTTTGTAGTTGTGGATAGATTTTAAAAGGTGTCTCATTTCATACCTTATAAGACAACTAATTATGCTACTCATGTGACTAATTTTTTTTAGAGAGGTGGTTAGATTTCAAGGAATTTGATTGATGATTATCTCATATAGAGACACTAGGTTTGTGGGCACTTATTGAGAACCTTGTGGAATAAATTAGGAATAAACTTGAACTTTAGTTTAGCTTATCACCCTCAAATAAATGGAAAAACTAAGGTGATAAATATAATTTTGGGTAATTTTCTAAGGTGTTTAACAAGGGACAATATTAAATAGTGGGATTTAGTATTGACACAAGTATAATTTGCCTACATTAACTTGCCCACCAGAAGCATATGAAAGAGTCCATTTTAAGTTGTGTATGGTATGTACCCAAGAGGAGTATTTGAGCTAAGAGATATAAGTAATATGTATAAAATAATTGATGAGGGAGAAGAGTTTGTTATTGATATGGAAGAGGTGATGACAAATTTAATAAAAAATTAGAGTTGAGTATGGAAAAGTATAAGTAATTGTAATGATATTAATTCACTAAACAATAAGAATAGTAGCAAGATAAAGCAATGATATAGAAATATAGTAGAAAATATGAATAATAGATAATTAACTTCAAGGGTTTAACCTCCCACATGCTTATAATAAGAAACTTTGATATGATGATAAGAAACTACCCACTACCTCCTATATATAATCTACCTAGGCCATGGTCACTCCATAGGCCAACCAACTAACCTAATTAAACCATAGAGAAATGTGATATAACATCAAAGAGGCATAAACAATCCATAAATTGGCTATTCCTATCTTGATACATGCAATAAGGTATGGGAATATCATGCCTTTCCCCTTAGAACTAATGTTATCCTCAACTTTGAACAACTCTAGATGATGTTGCAAAAAATCTTCACCCTCCCATGTTTCATCCCCATGACTCAGGTTCTTCCACTTGATCAGATATTCCTTAATATATTTGGTTATCAACCTCTTAGTACATGTTTTAAGGATATTCTCTATTTCCAAAATGAATCATCCTTATTAATGTAGTTCTGGTAGCTCTTGTTGGGCTAAAACATTCTATCCAATGACCTTTTTAAAGAAGGAAACATGAAATATTGGGTGTATGTGAGATGAATGAGGTAAATCTAGCTTGTAAGACACACTTCTAATTTTTTAAAAAACCTAATAAGGGCCATAATACTTAGGAGAAAGTGTTTTGTCCTTTTTTTGATTCAAGGACATCTAATTTTAAGGATGAAAATGCACAAAAACTGAATCACCCACTTCAAAATGTCACTCACTATGGTGTTGATCTGCTTGTTTCTTCATCCTTTTTTTTTCCAAGGCCATATTCTCTCTCAAACTAAATAGATCTATTGTTGATGTTGAATGTGATCCTTCACATCTTAAACCTTAGTTTTTACCCTTAAGGAAAAAGTGATGGAAGGTGGATGGTAACCATATAGTGATAGAAATGGGGAAATTTTATAAGAGGCATGTAAAGATGTGTCATACTACCATTCTAAAAGTGGTAGCTGTTTAACCCAACATTCTTTCTTATCTGATACAAAATAATGAAGATACCCCTCTAAACATTTATTGACCACTTTTTTTTGTCCATAAAATTTGGTGTGGTAAGATGAGCTATGAGCTAGTTGAGTACCCAAATAGGAAAATTATTCAGTCTAAAAATTACTAGTGAAAATAATATCATGATCACTTACAATTATTTTTGGGGTTCCATGTAATTTAAGAATTGCCTTCAAAAAAATATTTGATACTATACTTGTTATAAATGGGTGTGAGAGGGCACAAAAATGGTTCTATTTTGTAATCCAATCCATAATTACCAAGATAAAATTCTTACCTTTATAACAAAGCAACCCTGTGATGAAATACATGGAAACCTCCTCCCACCTTTGACTAAGAATTGCTAAAGGTTGTAACATACCTAAGGTTTTAACTCTCTGACCTTTGTTCTATTGGCATATCAAGCATTCTTACACAAAATTTTATACATCTCCATTGAGTCCTTCCCAAAATACTTCTTTCTTGATTTTGTGATAAGTTTTCAAAAACCCAGAGTGTCCCCCAATTGGAGATGCATGCAACTCTACAAGAATCTTATGCTTCAAATCTAAATATTTGCACAAGTATTAACTATCCATATACCATAAGGCATTACCTTTCCATTTAAAATTTTTAGATACTATAAAACCTTGTTATATATTTTGAATCATAACATGTGTATCCTTGTCCTACCTCCACTCTAACTTAGCTTCATCTACCCAATCTACCTGCAACATGGACATTGCATAAAATAATGCTTCTATAGGTGTATCCTATCTAGATAGTGCATCTACTACTACATTATCTTTACCCTTCTTGAATATGATTTCAAAATCATATCCAAAAATTTTTTTACCCACTTTTTGTATTCCTCATATTATAATCTTTGCTCTAAAAATTATTTGAGACTATCACAATCTATTTTCACCTTAAAATGTCTAACCATTAGATAGGGCCTCAATTTTTTTACTGCATGAATAATAACCATCATTCCTTTCTCATAGATAGGTTTTTGTAGATTCTTACCTTTCAATTGATGAGTCTTAAATGCAATGGGTCTTCCTTCTTGAATTAGTATTGATCCCAACCTTGAACTAGAATTATCACATTCAATAATGAATGTCTTAGAGAAGTCTAGAGTAGCCAAAATTGGGGTGGTGCACATAGGAAATTTAAGTTTCTTAAATGCTTTAGTGGTTTTATCATTTAATTGGAAGGCATCCTTCTTTATAAATGTAGTGAGTGGAGTTTATATGCTACCATAACCTTTCACAAATGTTCATTAGTAACATGTTAGTCTTAGGAACCCTAAGAGGTTTTTGAGAGTCTTGGGCATTGGCCAATCGACCATAAATTTGATCTTATGAGGATCAACTTTGACACCTTCATGGGATACAATATGACAAAAGTAATCTACCTCATGTACTCTAAAATCCTATTTAGATGGATTTGTATAAATCTGATGTTGTTCCAAAACTATCAACACCTATTTCACATGTTGCAAGTGTTCTTCACATGTCTTACTATAAATCAATATGTCATCAAAGAAAACCAACACAAACTTTCTTTAAAAAGCCCTAAAAATAGTGTTCATCAAGATATAAAAAGGCAATGGTGCATTTTTAAGGCCAAAGGGCATTACCAAAAACTCATAATGGCCCTCATGAGTTCTAAAAATAGTTTTATAAACATCTTCATCCCTGATTCTAATTTGATGGTACCTTGAGTGAAGATCCAATTTCATGAAATAAACAACACCATGTAACTCATCAAGTAAATCATCAATTAATGGAATATGAAACTTATCTTTGATGGTGTAGTTGTTGAATTCCCTATAATATGGACACATTTTACATGTGTCATCTATTTTACACACCATGACCCTTGAAAATGAATATACACTCTGGTTGTGCCTAATGATCACTACCTCCATCATCTCATGGACCATATTTCTAGTTTCATATTTTTATGCATATGGATATCTATATGGTCTGATATTTGGTGGTTAACTCCCTAGAAGTAGTTGAATGCCATGATCATGTTCTCTTTTTGGTGGTAGTCCTTTTGGCATGGCCTTAAAAATAGATGGGTGGTCATAAAGAATCATCTATAAATTAGGATGTGGAGATGTTGTAATGGGTTGAACTTCTATGGAACATAATCATGTTATAAATCCTTCTACCTTATTTTTTATAATTTTTGTCATCTGATGTGAACTAAACAATTATGGATATTTTTCCTATAGTCCCTATAGTTCAATTTTCCTACCTTTAGATTGAAAGCACATGAATAGTTCTTAGAAGTTCATCTCAATTGTACTCAAGGTTTGAGCCATTGGACTAAAAAAAACAATGTCTACACCACGCATGGGAATAACAAACATAAGATAATCTAGATTATAATTTCCCATAACAAGCTTAATACTATGGCATTCCCCTAAACAATTGATTGTGCCACCATCTTTAATTGTGACCTAAAATTCTAGTGTTAGGTAAATGAAATAATTAAATTAAGTGGCCAACTTATGGTTGATGAAATTATGTGTGTTCCTTAATTCAGTCAACACTATCACCTTCTATTTCTAGAGGAAACCCACCAACTTAAGTGTTTAAGGAGTGCGAATACCCAAAAGTTCATGACAAAATATTGTAGGTTTGGAATCTTTAGGTACTTCCTCTATCTATTCCTCATCATCATTATAGGAATCATCCTATTCATTATATACCTTAGTGTAGAATAACTTATTCTCAAAACATCTATGTCCTTTACTCCCTTTGTTGTCATAGACAAAACATAATCCTTTTATACTCTTCCCTTCAATTTTTTGAGGGGTCAATCTGATAGGTGGAGGAAATGATGGTTTTGATATGTTATGATCTCTAAAGTGAGTAAATTGATGCTTCTTGTTGGCTACAAATTTCTCCTCAGCCATTCATGCGATGATAATTGTATTAGAAACCTTAAGTGGATTAAACATGCATACCTCATGTTGAATGTGGTCCTTGAGGCCTCTTAAAAATAGGTCATTCAGGATCTCATCAGAAATTGTATCCACACATAAACATAGGTTTTGAAAATTATGAATATAATCCTTGATTGAACTAGTTTGTTGCAATTTTTTTAGTTTATTAAAGTAGTTATCTATCACACTATTGCTATAGTGTAATTTCAGCTCCTCTATAAAAACTAAGTAGGTGACATTGAGAGTCATATTTTTATTTTGATCACATAACCATCTATACCAAATGAATTTTTCATGTTCTAGATACAAGGATGCCATGGTAAAATTTGTCCATGTGGGATCTAATGTAGATAAAAAAAATTCTCCATTTGGTTGATCTAATTGAGTGGATCATTTCCATCAAATTTATGGATATATACCTTTGGTAACATGTTCCATTATGGCAAGGTAATTAGATTTAGATTAGGTTGGTTGGGAGATCCACCTTGATGGGGTTGTGTAATAGTGATAACTGGGTAATTTGAATGACTATTTTATAAATCTATCATGATATTTTCCAAACTAGATTGTATGGATTTCATATCAAATTACATGTTTTGTATCTTACTTTGAATGCTTTATACATTGTAGTCAAGTTGGCTCACCTTGTGATCTATCTCAGAGAACCCTAGTATAAAGGATCTAGTAACTCCCCCTTCTGACTCCATATCTTCATTTTGAAGAGTTTTTTCAACACCCTTTCTTTGAACCCTAGTTTTTGTCCTACCATAAAAGGGCTTGATAATGTTGACCGGTGCTTTTGACCTAAACTTGACCAAGATATTTTTTACTTATTTTAGACTCAAATAAGAAACTACAAAGGACATAACCTAGATATATTTTTCTAATATTTCCAAAAATGTAAACAACTCTAGAAAACTCCTTGAATTTCATACTATAGATAAATTTTATGAAAACCCCTAAAATTTCTATAACTTTTGAAAAACATATCCAATTGACCTAAAATTTTAATGAAACCTTGCATAATTTTACAACTTTATTAAATAAATTGATAATAAATTTGCATCTATTTGTTATATATAGCCAAATTACAATATCTAGGGTTTTTTAACCAAATTATGGCCCAAATTGATGATGTGATACCACTTATAATGATATTAATTCACCAAATAATCAGAATAGTATCAAGATATCATAATGATATCAAAATATAGTAGAAAATATGAATAATAGATAAGCCACTTCAAGGGAGAAACCTCACAAATGCTCATAATAATAAATGAATAATTTGATACGATGATAAATAACTACTCACTACCTCCTATATATAGTCTACCTAGGCCATGGTTACTCCATAGGCTGACCTACTAACCTAATGAAAGCATAGAGAAATGTGATATAACATCAAATATGGATAAGTAAGCCATAAGTCAGCTATTCTTATCCCAATACATGCAATATTTTAAGGGCATAAAAACAACCTGCTGATCTTTAAGAGGAGAGAAGGTAGTTTTTAGGATGGAGACATGGTGTTAGCTCATTTGAGGAAGAAAAGGTTTCTAAAATGTGGGTATAACAAACTAGAGATGAATAATATTGGCCCTTATAAGGTCATTAGGAAGTTATTCAATAATGCATATGATATATAATTACCTAATGGTGTGGGAATATCTCCCATATTCAATGTGGTAGACTTGAATCAATTCAAAGAAAAAAATGATAGTGATCAACTAGATGGGAATTAAGAAATATCAGTCCACAAATGGGAATATCAATTGACACAAGCAAATAAATAAGAACTTAAACTCATCTTGGACAAGAAGGTTATATAAGAGAACCATAGGTAAGGAGTATTACCAATAATTAGTGAAGTAGAAACATCATCCTATAGAGGATACCACTTAGATGACAAAATAAAACATCATCAGGCATGGAGATACTCTAGAATACCTCATGAACAAGAGTTCATGAGTAAATTTTCTATTTCTAGGGAGTATGATGCAGGAGCATCACCTAAGAAGTCATTTTGATGCATAGTTAAATAAATTTTTGGATTTTCATGAGTCTTTTGATTCATAGTATGTCTAAAGTAGTGAGTTAAATAGGTTTGAGGTCTTAGGTTAGCTTCAAATTTTGAATTTTAGTTCATTTGTTAATTTTCCCACCAAAACTACTATTTTGAAAATTTGAATTTCTTCCAAGGTTTCCAAGGACCATCTCATGTTATTATGAGGTTATAATAATGGAACATGGTATTTTTAGGATTCATTAAGATATTGGGATGTTCCTTAATTTTTTGACACTTAGTCATGTTTTTCCATGTTCCAACCTTGTTTAATGCCTAAGAAGGCTGATTTTTCAAGAATTGATATACATTAGAGTAGCCAAGAATTAATTAAAGAGTTTTTAGGTGTTAAAATAGTGTAGATGTTAGAATTAAAATTAAATTAATTCAAGTATAATGTTTTGAGAGAAATAATTTCAAAATAGAAGCAATAAAATACCAATATTTCAAGAAACACTACCTATGTTGTACAATTTTGTGTGGTTATAAAATGTGTTATGACACTAATGAATATAAGAAGGATATAAAAGAGTAATTGTGAATTTTAATGGAATTCATGGTATGTGATAATTATTATATTATGTTGTTTCCTTAAAAAGAGTGGACTATTTTTTTAATCTTTAGATACAGTTACAAAATACAAGTGTTAGATTACCATGTTCTAGAACAATCAAGATTAAAATTAGCAAGGCCCCTTGGGACAAATTTAATTGTTTTTGGTGAATGTAGTAAGTCATAGAAATATTTAAAAATATATAAATATATATAATCCATTTTGAACCATTAGATACTAGCTTGCATCAAGATTTCACACCTCTTTAGAGACAAACCTATAAGTAAACTTCTAGAATTATGCAAACTCCCAAGTTGAAGACTTTTGTTGATTTCTCATGCTTAAAAAGTAAATGTAGAATCTAAGGTAAGGTAATATAGACATAATTAAATATTTATAAAAAATTTAAATCCCTTAAAATTCAAATTATCCCATTTTCCCCTCTCAGGCTATTTTAGATTTGTGTAACCCTGATTTAGGGATTTTGAGTTCAAAATTAATTATAAGCCATTTCCACCATTAAAATTTATCAAAAATTTGGAATATGATGTAAATTGATGTTCTATACAATATTTTGAAGGTTTTGGAACTATATTAGACCATATAATATGGAAACCTATAAGTGCATTTGAACTAGGGCTATTAGAGACCTAATTGACAAAAGGCATTGAGAAAAAGAGAATTTATCTTGAGAGTCTTGACATGAAATTTTAGGTGAAGTTATAAGAGGATATTGGGTATCTAAAACTAGTATTATTTTTTATTTAAATCCTATTTATTTTTCAAACTAACTAGGTTTGTGATTTGGAAGGGCTACAAGAAAATAGTCCTAAAAAAAAGAAACATGTATTGAGATTGTAAACTCTTTCTCCCTCTACATAAGTGTACCTTGGAGAAAATTTTCTCAAAATATTTTCCATACAATAACTCTTTTAAAATGATCAATCCAATACTAAAATTTTTCACCTTTGAAAACATGAATATACATGGAAGAAAAATTCACTGAAGCCATTGTTTCTTTTGGTAATGACCTAAAAAAAATTTAAAACCTTTCTTGAACGTGGATATGATAAAAAATTAAGGTTTTGAATGATCTAATGAAGTGAAAATTAGATTTTTTTTCTAAAACTGAATTTATGTATCAATAAAACTATCCCAAAATTTCTAGTCGTCAAATTAGTTATGTTGTAAGTGAAATTATTGACAAAACATTGTGTTGGATTGCCTCAAACTTCAAAAGATATACTTTATTGTATAAATTAATATATAAATAAAGTAATATTAGATATAAAAAATGTGAAAATATTCTCAATTAAAAGTAATGCACCATTCTTGTATTGTGTGCATTTTTATAGATAAAGAAATCTAATTTGAGTTTATTATCAGGAAACTTGTAATGTAAGTAAACTCTAAAAGTAAAAATATTAATTTAAAACTAATATACCACTAAGTGAAATAAAAATATACTAATTGAACTAAAATTATACTAAATAATCCAATTTTAACTCACTGTAAATATTTAAACATCATGTAAGAAGCCTCTTCAATAGTAAAGTCAAAAATGCAATTAAAAAATCATCCTAATCAACCTAGGTGCCCGAACTGAGCTGAATATAGAAAATAAGACCAAAATAATGCTATTTTCAATTATACTAACTTATAAAGTTCACTCCACCTCTTTGTGGATTAGTGGATAATGGTTTATAGTCAACTAATTACACTTTTAGTCAACTATAACTAATTGGTAGTTATAACTAATTTTTAGGAAACCATTGGAAAGTGTCCAAAATGACTAACAAAATAATTTAATATATAAATAAATAAAATAACCTTCCTAAACACATAAAAAACCAATATAAAATAATTTTAAAAATAGAACTAAAGTTCCCATATTGACATCATACTCAACATTTTTTGTAATAAACCTTCCGTGCCACCACCTTGGTGGCTTACCAAACCCATATATCTTTATTTTTTTGTTAAATAATTATCTCATGTTTATAGAGGTCCTTATTAAATATACCATATACTTCATTGTTACATTTCCATTCTTATTTTATTTCTTGATGTCATGTCCTTTGTTAATGAGCCCATTTATCTCCTAGATGTTTTCTATTATGGTGCAATATGATTGGTTGACGTATAACAGTTTTTAATGTACTATGCTCAATGTTATCCTAACAACTTTATCATTTATGGTGAAAATGTGAATTTTTTCCATGCATCACATTTCATCTTATGGATGGCTGAAGTTTTTCTCTTCTAGTCCCATTCATTGTTGTGTCCATTCTCAATATTTCTTACCACTATGAATCCATTTTTGTGTGGTTAATCACCCCCTAAAAATGAGTGGATGTACTATTAAATTTATTCAGTGTGGTACTCATAATAGATAACAAAAAAAACCCATAAGGATATAGATGATATGAATTAATCGAGTGTTTCTTCTAATTTGAATGTTTTATTTTCTCATCCTATATTATTTATAAGGCCTCCAATTATTATAAATATTTGTTTACAACCTTTAGATAGTGAATCACAGTTGTCTATTGATTTCAAGTTTTTACTAATTTGATTTTTACTTTTGTTTATTTTTCATGTTGTTATTTTAGATAGTGAATCACAATTGTCTATTGATTTCAAGTTTTTACTAATTTGATTTTTACTTGTTTATTTTTCATGTTGTTATTTTTTGGTTATTCCCTCTTTGTTTTTTATAAATTTTGTTATTGATCTCCCTTTTTTATTAAAATCTATTTTTAGATATATATATTTCTTACTATTTTTACCTACCTTTTCTATCTTTTTTAATATCCACTATTGCATCATTTTTATATTTTCACCACTCCTTTCCAACTTGAGACTTGTAATGTGTAGACACCTACATTTTATATTTGGATTTTTTTCAACATCAAAATTTACATACTTTGACATGTTTGTACATTGTATCACACTTTCCATCTATCCATATACTTGTATATTATCTTAGCCACATCTATTTTACATATACATTTATTCATGATCAATTGTATCTTTAAAGGGAACTTTTTATAATCCTTGACATATTGTCTCCATATTTTGGATTCATGTTTTACACTTATAATAAATCATTGATGAACTTAGCCAATGTTGGATATTATAATTGTCTCCATCTACCAATAGTGCCTAAGGGCCTTTAATGACTATTTTTAAGATTAAGAAGTCTCCATTAGGTCACTTTAGACATGTTTCAAGGTTATTACTCACATGGAACACTTAAGCATAATTTATAAAATGCTTAACACTCTCTTGGGATCATTATAAAAATGCATACACACATATAAAATATTAAATGAGTAACCCTAGAGAAGTAGATAGAGAAAAATATTAATACACAAAGTTAAAATTACATAGTGACAAGTATCAAAGATAAAAAGATATCATTGCATTATATATTTTTAATATGTTGCACATAGACACATAACTAGGATAATTATGTGCAATTTTATCACTATTAATAGTATTGGAACATATAAAAAAATTATCCATTTAGTGGGGTGTGGTTGGGGTCGATCCAACCCAAAAACATAATCCCTTTCAAAGGGAATATTATGGTTAAAAAATGTAATTATGGTTTCGATGGAAGAGACACAGTAAAGACATTTTATCATAATATTAGAGATATGCACAAATAGGATTACATTATAGGTTTTGGCATATAGATCTTAAAATCATCAAATCCTCATGGTGTGTAAGGACACTATCAATAATCCCTAATTGTTATAGGTTATGAAGGTGTTTAAATTTTTGAGTAGTGTCTATATAGGTTTTTATCTCCTATTTTTTATTTGAGGGGTTGAAGAAGCACATAAAAATCATTTTTATATTTAGTGACTAATTATATTGGAAAAAGCATATATAATTACATAAGTACATCATCCCATTTTTATTTGTCATTTATAAATTAAGTATAATATTTTTTAGTCATATTAATCCAAATCATTATATTTATTTTTATATTATCCATAATTCTAATGTGTGCATAGTTTTCATATTTTATATATTTTGTGTAAAATAATTAAAAACAAAATTAAACTTTTTTTTAATATTCAGTTGGCTACCATCCACCCACTCATTATAATTATTAAAATCAATGTCACAACTAAGCCACTTGATAAACCCCAAAATTTTTAAACAAGTTTTGTTAGAATTAAAAAAATATTTTGTATCTAAATATACCTTGGTACACATGCTTAAATTTTACTAAAAATGGGGTTATTTTATGTAAGTATTAGGCCCGTAATTACAAGTCTAATTTCAAAAATTAATTAAGATTAATATGAGTTTCAAATATAGCATATTTTTAAAACCAAACTATACTTTTAGGGCCTAAAGTTTACGAGTCACTTCAAAAATCAAATTAAATTTTGTATTATTTTATTGCACTGATATATTAAAACTAGTAAGATAACATTTGATAGATAACATTTTCATATTAATTAATCCATTAAAATACTAAAGTTAATTATGTAAAATATAGCCTTCCTTCAAAATGGGTTCAAGAAGGAGTCATGTAACACTTTTCAAGATCAATAAATCACATATCACTTTCCATTTATCAACACTTATAAATTTAAACAATTTACATTTTCATGGATTCCAATAGCCAACTAAAATTACATAAAAACTAATAAGAATAAAATTATAACTAGTCTCCAACTCCATTTTCAATAGTAATCCACAAGATAAAATTAGAGAGGGGATCTTATACCATCCTATTTATATCATTAGGAGACTACCTTTGGCAGTCTCAAGCCAACAAAATCCTATCCCAAAGCATCACATAACCAATCATAATTTTAATAAAGAATGAACATGACCTAATACAAGGAAAGGGTGTATGATACAATAAATTAAACACACATAATTTTCCACTTGAGAGCAAACCACTATTTTATCAATCTCTCAAACCATAACTAAAACCCACAAATAACACAAGGATGTTATTCAAGAATATTACCAAACATATGGAATGTAACCAATATCTAAATTTACATGCTAATTAATAAGTAATCATTTCAATTTCACTACCTTAATATGGGAATTTACTTTAGCCAAGCCCCACATTTAAGAACGAAGTTTGGGCCTAATTGGAATCAATACCATTACCACTCTCAACCAAATACATTAATAAAAAACCATAAAAGAGATTTGAATACATTAAAAAAATGCCCTAAAAATGTAATACATTACATCATTAATATTCTAAAATTATTCAAAAATAAAGATGGGTATGAACCTCATAATGGAATCATGAAAAAATCATATATTATAAAAAATAATAAAGCATGGAAAGAAAATCATTTAATTAAATACAAATATGGTAAGATTCCATGACTAGGATCCTACCTTACGTCCACAAGTTGAAATAATGTAGTTAGCCTTAATTTAAGCTTCTCCCCTCAAACCCCCATATCATTTTCACCAATTCACCAAAGCAAAATTATTTCAATGAAATAAAATCTAAGGGATAACCAACTAAGAATTAATAAAAATAAAAACATAATAAATTCCTCTAAAGTGAATAGCTTTCATACCTATAGAAAATATTCTCACAAGTTTACACAATTGAAACTTGTCATTTGTCACTCGCATTTCTCAGTAATTTACACTCAAGTATTATTCACTAATAATTATTCCTCAAAAATAATAAATATATGGTATTAGTCACATGGGAACCATCAACCTCTTGAACTTCCATTTACTACTCTTACATTTCATTTAATCTCTCTTCAACCAAGGCATTCAAAATGGTCTATAGACACTCAAAACTTAACACGATGCTAATAATATTCTGCCTAACCCATATAAATATTTTATAGGATTAATTAATCAGCCAATAAAGATAAAACTTATTCAATTCCCCTCCATAAATGACCATTATTCTTAAAATCTAGGGTTTTAAAGTCGCTAGTAATTAATGAACCTCAAAAAATATCCCAAAGTAATCTATCAACTTTTAAAAGTCAAGGGTAAAAAAGGAAGAGGTTTGAAATAAGAATAATAGATTAAAATTTTATAAAAAAATAAATTAAAAAAAATCAATACATGAAACATGACTAGGAAAAATATCGACATAATTAACACCCTAGGGAAAATAATGGTTAATAAATATTGTGTAGTTCAGGTTCATTCACTTGGATTGATTTTTACCTGTGCACTCAAGCACACACATGAAAACATTTTTTTGATATGATAGTTTAAGTAACTGAATATAATATATTTTAAGAAAAATTATAAATATTTTCATAATCATAGACATAACCATTATATGGAGAATTTTATCTCAACACATCATGTGATGTAATTATAAATGTTTAAGTATCCATTTTCTAAATGACATGATACTAGTGTAAGAATACAATAAACATAATTAATTAAGAATGGTATAAATTGGGCCCTACACTTTTATATTAACACTAGTGAGAAGGTATTATATCCTCTGATTGTAAAAATCAAACAAGGACCTAATGAGACTATTAGTGATTATGTGAATTTTTATAACACTGTGGTTTCAAAAATGAAAATTCTTATGGCTAATAAAAATTTTTAGGACATATTCAAGTAAAGATTACTTTCACCTTTCCATGAGTCTATTATATTTATATGATTCGAAATTTTTGATGACATGTTCCATATAGTTAAATACCATGAAGTTATGATAATTTTCATGAACAATTTAAAGTATGGGACTAATCCTCCAACATATTATAATTCCAAGCTTCAAATATAAGGAAAATGATACTAATAATGAGGCTAAAACAATAGTTAATATGATTTCATAGATTAATTATAGGATTGTCCTTTTACCTACTAGAAGGAAGAAATTTACATGATTATTATAAATTCCTCATAAGGTATTAAAAAATATACTCAAATGTAATCTCATATATCTCCATATACCAATGGAGGATGATATGACAAATGCAAAACCTAAGAGGTTTGATATCAATGCATATATTGATTGGAATATATTTTTAAGATATTTTTTTAATAAATGTTATGGTTTGAGACATAAGATACACTATTTAATTGTGGATAACACTATTTTTTTCAATGATGTTAATACGCCTACGAATAATTTAGTTACACAAACTAATGTAAAGCTTAAGATATTTTTAAATAAATTTCCAAAACATGTGGTACAAGAAACCAAGGTTAATTTTAATGCACATGTGACTCATAGTGTGCATCCTCCTTTGATTTATTACACTTCTAGAATTTATGAGGCCTATCCTATAGATGGCCTTATTGATACACTTAAAGACATAAAAGTATAATGAGTTTTAATCATAATCTATGAATATGAGATTATTTATGATGATTGTACCAATGGGCCTTTATCTATATGTGATTTCATTGACTCATGTTCTATACAAAAAATTATGATTGATAACAGGTCAAGTGAAAACATATTCAATATGAAAGTAATTACTAATCTTAGACACACACACAAATTTTATTGGTGTGAATTCTACAATACAAGGATTGGACAAAAAATGACAAAACCCTCTTGCAGGCATTATGTTACCACTTATGGTAGGGTCCAAAATTATTGGTACTTGGTTCTTAGTTTTTAACATAATTAAGGCAATTGAAATTATATTAATATGTTCATGGATACATGAGATATATGTAATACAATATTCAATCCATCGATTCTTGAGTATATCTATAGTAAATGAATGGTTATAGTTCTAAGTATTTTATATGAGTACACCATTCAATTGGAGATATTTATGCTTCCACCTTCAAAATAAACTATTATATAACATTTATAAGTTCATCATAAAAAATAAAATGAAAGATAGGTATTTGATTTTCCTCAACATCTAGTGTATTAGTGATCTATTCAATTTTATTAGATGTTACCTATTCCATCATGTGCTAAGATAGTTCTAAAAAACTCTTTTGTGTGTGTGTGTGTGTGTGTGTGTGTGTGTGTGTGTGTGTGTGTGTGTGTGTGTGTGTGTGTGTGTGTGTGTGTGTGTGTGTGTGTGTGTGTGTGTGTGTGTGTGTGTGTGTGTGTGTGTGTGTGTGTGTGTGTGTTCCATATTAAACATTGATATATTCTCCTAAAATATAAAAAATCACACATGTTGATATGTTTATTATATATACAAAACATATGAATAATCATGTTTCCTATGATAATGATTACGATGTATATTTTACAATATGTGATTATTTTTTCAATTCAAATAATTATCTATATGTTAATCCTCGACCATGGTGTGTGGTATTCACACTGATCAATCAAAAAATTACATGTGATCATCCCATTTATGGGATAATTAATTATTAGGGTCATGTTTAAAAAAATAATATATATATTTAAAAAAAAGACCTATGCGTGACATGTTTTAATAGTATACATGATTGATTGATGTTATTTGTCATATACATGGTGAATTACAAATCCATTTTTTGCACACATGATTTTCATGGTATACATGAGTGGGATGTAGGACATGTAAGTTAGATATCCTACATGCACATATAGATTTGTTACATTATTTACACACATGAGATACATTCCCACATTGGGGGAATGCCTACATTGGGATCATATTTACACACCTATCAAGTTATATACTTATATATTTACCAATTGATCAATTTAAAATGTTATAAATGAATTTTTATTGATTATATTTTATATACAAATGTTTTCCTATGGATATTGTGATTTTTAATACTAGATGATGACATTGATTGATTAAGTAGACTAACATTTCTTACTATGTGCAATCTTGATGTGGGTAATTAGTAAATTATATGATCATTGATATGTGTTACATTCCATGTTACATGAGTTAATTAATTTCATATTTTCATGTATTTTCACCCATCATTTATTTCATAGTATCATCTATTCCATGGCATGACCATGTTGTTCATGGTGGGTTAGAGTCGAGTTAGTGTCGAGTTATCTCTTGAGTGTTTATGTGTTTTATGGTCATGATATCATATGTTTTTGTGTAGATACATATATGAATATTTTTGAGATTGGTGTCATGATTTATATCATTCATACTTATATTGTGTACGTGCCATTATTTTTATCATGAATCTACTATGTCCCTTATTACTGTGTGCCTAGTTTAAATTACTTCTTGACATGACACTTGTTTGTCCATTTCCTTGGATTAAATGTTTTAAAAATAATTAAATGATACAATATTTATATGATGACATATATTATCATGTTATTATAAATAATTTACATTATTAAATTTTCATATATAACACATGGTGTACCTAAATCTTTTTTGTAAGATGAGTGATGTGTAGGCTTCATCCGCTATATTAAAAGGGGGCTTATAGTGGAATTATATTAGAGATTTAGGCCATGATATGAAAATCATTCATATTTTGGGTCATATTATGTGATTAATATGGGATAGGATGGATAATTAAGGCACATGTGAGGTATATGTAGGGCACTCTACATGATTGTGAGGAATAGATGGGATATTATATGACATTATGAGATAGATTATCTGGATAAAATTAAGTAGATTTTATTTTATTTCTTAGATTGATATTATTGAAAAAAGTATTATGGGATTATATATCATTTATAGGTAAAAATTTAAAATATTTAGGGCATGAATGCTGTTCATGAAAACACTTTTATATTTCTATGTTGTATGTTTATGGGGAAGGACGGTATTGTTGACCAAATTTGACTTTTTAGTCAAATTGGGACACCTATAGGTAAAAAATTGATTTTATATGTCTATATTGGGTGTAATATTAGTGTCATGTGGTGTATTATAGTTCAATTTATGTCAATTGATGTTATATTGGCTTTGGTCAATTAGTTCTTATGTCTATTTATTAGTTTGGTCATTTTAGGGGTCAAAAAGGTGCATTTAATGCTCTATATGGGTTTATTAGGAAATTTTAAGATTATAATATGTGATTTCATGTCCTATGTGTCCTTATAAGTCTTAACCAACTATAATTAATTTAAATATGGTAGGCTGTTTAGAGCAAATTCAATTTTATTAAGGAAAAAGAAGAAAATGGCACTTGTATAACCTCCTTGGGAAGTGTGCCACTTGGAAAAGGTGTAAATATGAATATTAATCTTCCCCTCACTAATATTAATGATTTAATTTATCTATAAGTGTCATTTATTTCTCAAAACCATTCTTCTCTTTTCTTGGCTTTCTAGACACACAAAAATGACTTACAAGTTTGAACTTGATATGGTCAGCACAAAGGATTTCAATAAAAATTCCTTTGGGAGATGATATTATGATCAGAGACCTTAATTATAATATAATTATTTTTAATAATGATAAATTTTTATTAATGAATCATCTATTTGAAGTTGATTGTGTTTTTTTGCTTGTAAATCTATGAACCCTAAAGGTTTTGCTTCATTATGGGCAAGTCCGTACAAAAAACTTTTTGATGTTGGTTATATATAATTTTTAATTTCTTACCAAATTATCCTCATACTTTGTTTCATGTTCTATGGTGTTTTGATAAACAAATTTGTCTCATGTTACAAGAGGAGCATCAGTTTGTGTTGTGAGCAATTTTTCATCATTTATAGGATCTTCTTGATTTGATAATGGTTTTAGAGGATGAATTTGGGTTGGGTTATATGTATATAATGTTATATTATCCACATTAAATTCTCAACCTATTTCCCCAAATCAACATTCTCCTTGGAGTTGTAATCACAATCACACATCCATCCAATCTGCCTTATAATTGTAGTACATAGTCAACCAAGTGCTTTCACAAAAATTCCCCAAAATTTGAAGGGAAGTTTGAACTATTTTTTTAACCTTAAAATTTATTTAGGTTTAAATTTTAATACATTAAGTATGAACCAACCTTTTAAGCTAGAATCATGCTCATTGTCTATATTTAGACCTACTACCTATATATTAAATCTCCACCTACAGGTGACCTAGGTAGAGAAATGAGGACTCCTTTGGGATGTTGAGACAAATAATAAAATACTTATTGAGGTAATTCCAGGTTTAAAACATTATGACAAGACCTTTTGAGTTTTATATATTTCATAATAAGTTGATAATCATCTTTAAAAAGGTAATGACGGTTCAGGCCCATAGTCCCTTAAAAGGGAAAACAGAGGCCCATGAGAATTCTTTGAATAGCATTATACATGGACACATGAACTTTGTATGATTTATAATGACATTTATTTACATCCCTTATCATGTAAAATACCCTTTCCAAGTTGTAAGGGTAGATGATAGAGGGAATGTGGTCTTTAAAAGCCCTGAAAGTGCCTATAAAACACTGAATTTACACATTGTCATCTACAAGCCTGAGAGGAAAAAAAGACTTCTTCACCAAGGTTGAAGGTGTACATTACTCCCATGGTTATAGAGTTAAAATAATTTAAATTTACCTCTTGTGACCTAAATATCATCAACACAAGATGAAAAGTGATGTCATTGTTCTTCAACAAACATCTTACATTCTGTACACAGGCCATGAATAGGCACCTACAATAGTATAAGGTAGTACACAGTCCAATATGGATTGTTGATATGGAATATATATATATATATATATATATATATATATATATATATATATATTTGTTTATGTATCCATTGGTTATGTGGAGAAATTTGTAATTATATACCCCATCTCCCACAACCATCTACATGTATCCTAACATGGAAAAATGTTCACCTACAACTGTAGCTAAGCAGACAATGAACATTTTGATGAGTAATAACATTAAAAATTTTAAGAGATGAGTTAGGTGAATTAAATTAAGTACCAAAATATTAAAATGGGATTAAATAGGGTTTTAAAATTTATGTTTAAGGTGAAACCATGAAAGATAGTCTATAGGTGTCTCCCCTAGAAGCAAAACATAGTCATTTGTGCATGACTAGTATTGAAGGTTTTTAAACCCAAAGTGTGAAGAGATAAATACCATGGTTGGGTTCATATTTTGAGAAATGAAATAAAGTTTTTTTCATTTTTTTCAATGCCTATAACTAAATAATAACCTATAAAACACTCAAAAAAATAAGAAAAACATAATCAGTCAATGTTGTATTGGCAATCTTGAGAATTATATAGGGAAGGAGGTATTGAGGGAAGTTTAAGTGTTATTAAAGATTAAAAATACATTCATAAATGTAAAAATATAATTTATTATCTCTCACATTGGTCCACCAAGAAAGTAATAAAATTATAAACAAAAAACACAGTTTGCCTACTAAAAAACCATGTACATAATTCTCTAAACAAGCTTGTTTTGGTTTTTAAAGATTTAAAAGGGAAAAGGTATTCATTAGGAGCTGAAATTTAGTATAGAGAATCCTTAAAAATTGGATAATCCCCTCCAATTTTTGGTTTTCTTATACAAATAAGGTAAGTACCCCCTATTTTATCTCAGATAGGGGGTACTTCCCTTTGTGCATAGGTAGACAATTTTGACAAAGGAGATAGGAAGGTGAAATAGAAGCTCAGGGGAACATTAAATAATGTTGGAAAAGTTATAAAAAAATCTAATAAATTATGTGTAATCAAATTCAAATAGAATAATTTTAATAAAATGGTCTAGGTGGTTAGAGTTGCAGGCAGGTCTACTAGACATAATTAGGCACACAGTTCAAATGAGTTACCACTTCCACCTATAGCTCTTAGTGAGCTTTATAAATAATTTGAACGTGATTGGGGGCATGTATATAGAGGTTTTAAAATTATTTTAATGTATATAATACATCAAAATGGTCATTTTAAGCCTAAGATTGAAATAGGCCTACTAGGCAAGGGTTAAGCATAAAGCCAAGTGAGGAGTCACTTGCATTTCTAGTATAAGGCAATCACTCCAATGAATTGAAACATGTTAATGAGGTCGATGTATAATTTTTAGATATTTTTATGATAGATAAAATCAAATACTTACCATTTTTACACCTTGAAGTAATTCAGACTTGAAACAAAGAGGAAAAGGAGCTTGATAGGGAAAGATTGGAAGCTTATATCTTTCATGATGCTTTAAATGGGGGAAAGAGAAGTTTATAAAAGTTATAATAGGTCTCAAAAAACAAATGTGGAATTTTTTGTAGTTCCAGTGTCCCAACTTGATGAACAAAGCTTACTACTCAAAAACCCTTATAAACCCTCAACTAGGACCAGTTTACAAAAATGGATTTGGATAGCTATCTAGATGGAATATTTGGACCATGAATTCTATTGTAATTTGTAAATTACTCCCTAAAGATACTTCACATTCCAACTAGTTGTACGTAACTATATGAACATGGTACAAAACAAGATTTTTCTCATTATTTTAGGTGTTTTGTAGGTTTTATAAGGAGTCAAGAGATGAATCAAATTTTGGGAAATTTTTTAATAATTATAATAAATTATTATGGTCTTTTTATTCTTTTAAAAAATTTATAATTGTGCAAACCATCTGCTTCATTTGGCTAGTCAAAATTAGCCTATTAGATAAGCTAATAATGAAGATAGAAAACTTCAAGTGAGCTAAATTTAAGGTTTCCCTAATTATTATAAGTCCATGTATTTTATTTAAATGTGTCATACACTTCATTAAATGTAATTACATGAGAAAATTATGCTAATTTTGAGGCCGAGTGTGTAGGGTGCATGAAAGGAGTTCTTTTTTGGATAATAGATCATGATGGTTCACTTTCAAAGGTTTATAAAGGACCAGGAATGTAACCAATGAATGGATAGGAATGTATTATATCCTATCCTTCCATTCAAATCAATTTTACTACTCTTCATTAATTATAGGACATTCAAATAGAGGAAATCTTGAAGGCAGGTTTTCTATGCAAAATGAGGAGTTTTATGCCACTTTTCATGAAGTTTATGCATTAAATTGACACTTATACTCCCATAACTTACATGGTTCATCCCATATACTTATAAAATTAACAATTAAATACTTCTCTCAGATTGACAAGTGTCTTTATAACCCTTGTACTTCTCTCTTCTTCTCTCTCTCTCAAGTTCTATAAGAACTAGCCATTTTGGCCATTGTATGGATGCTCGACCTTAGTATGGTAAGGCCATAATAACTTGTATACCTTATTATAAATAAAATTACTAATTTTTACCTCTTCCATGACTATTTATGGTGTGTTTTACTTAAATTTTGAATCTACTTAGTGAAGACTATTGATTCCTCAACAAGTTATCACATTCTCTCACCTATTTGCAGTTTCTTCTTGTAGGGCATGTGAAGTGTTTTAGGAAATTTCAAAGATTAAGTGAGTTAGTATTTTAATTATTAACATTCAAGTCCTCTTATATAATCCTCCTATCTTTTCACATTCATCTATAACCCCATAATGTAGCATTAATGTGAGAAGATGAAGATTGCAGAAGTGTATACTTAGTTTGTACTTTGATTTCTAGTGTAATATGCATATGGTTGGATGTCATCATTAAATTTTGTGTATAAATTAAATTATTTTAGTTTAATTTTAGTTACCTCTCTCCTTTTTCATCCCCCAGAGTTAGTTTTAGTTACAATCTAAAGTGGTACATCAAGGGAGTTAGTCCTATCTAGAGATTCACCTCATTCCCTAGATTGCCCACAAGCCTAGAGGTGATTGCATTGTGACAATTGGATGAGAAGAGATTTTCATCTCTTTAAAGGTTGAAAATACAAGTGATAATAGGTACTACATAAGCAATTTGGATCTAAAATATGCCTACAATGGTTGATTGAAAATTTCAATTTATATATGAACTTGTTTTGTGGTTCCATCCTTAAGTAAGTGAAATATTTGTTATCCATTTAAATCTAAATTAGTATTTTTATTTATATATTATCCATATTTCATGTTTGAATTGTTTAAATATTTTATATCTTTTATCTATAAAATAAATAAAAATAAATAATAACCTTTTTTTCCTAATATTTAGTTTCCTACCATTCACCCATTCATTATAATTATTGAGATCAATGTCAAAACAAAGCCACCAATTAGATTTTAACACAATAATAACCATAAAAGTCACTTTCTAAATGAGATCCCTTGTGTGGTCTCAATCCTCTACTTCACCACGTTGTTATTTGTATGTTTTTAACTTGATGGTCAACCATTTTTTTATATTTTATTTTTTTTGAAAATTGTTTTATCATTCTATAAATTTTCCTAGAATTTTTTTATTATTATCCTTTTTATCCCTTTTTTAATTTTTTTTGTTTATTATAAAATATTTAAGGCTTACACCATTTATAAAATTATTCTGCAACATGTATAATTGTGATTTTTGTTTTATTTATCATGATGCCAATATGTGAACAATAAAATATGGACCTAAAATATTTTTTTTTTTAAATTTCCTTAATGTTGTATACTTGTCATATGTAGTCACTAAAATTAAAATTTAATGCTAAAAAAATTCACTTATGACCATCCTTTTATACACACTTAGCTCATGCTCATTTCCACGGTTATAAAATGTTATTCCTTTATTTATATATGAATGACCCTTCCCCTAAGAATTTATAATACATGATGTTCATAGTCTTCATTCCAAGTATCCTAAACTCACTATTGGACTGATCCACACCTCCAATTTCGTTGTCTATACTCCTCATACAATGTCTCTCCAACACTATCTTACTTGTTGGTAGTGTTTGAATCTATATATTTCATCTTCCCTCCAAGTAAAAACTAATTTATCAAATTTAAATTCACTTAACACATCATTCCACATATTTTTCAAGTCATATTCAATGAAATCCACTATATACGCATATACTCTATTCATTTTCCCACTAGTTGGCAAGAGGTCCCATTTTTAAAAAACCAAAAGAATATATAACTACACATTAAGAGGAAAACATATATTCTTCTTAATTATGTGTTCATACATTCCAAGTAGCTGTAAACTAAGTCTAAATACACCTCTAAGGTCACAAGCCATTATTAAAACACATAATTACACCAAGATTTCACCACATATATTATTACATCAATATTTCACATAAACCACCAATATATGGATCTATATCACTTTAGAGTATTGGTATGTAAGTATCTCTCAAAATAGGGGGTGTTGAGGTCAAACACAACTTTAACTGCTTACACCCTTTTCCCATTTATTCCATTTATTCCTCATGGTTTATTGAGATAGGGTTCCAAGTGAAGAAGGTACATAATAGATTCCATAATATATGGAAATTTTTCATACAATATCATATGACATAAAAATTAATGTCACATGTTAAATTTCATAAAGAGGTAAAAAAATCCTATTAGATATTGGTGTGCCTTATAGATGTCAATGCAAGCTAACCTTGTCCTAGGAAAATATGAAGCTTTGTTCATAATTCACATTAACCTCTCACAAACCTAAAATATTTTTCATAGTCATAGTCATAGTCCTGCATGTCTAATTTATATTTAATTCATTTATCTTTGGTAATTTCCTATTTTAGCATATTTCCAAGAATAGTAAGTGTGATAAAAGAATTTGACTCAGGAGAGGAGGTTAGTATAGTGTTAGTTTCAAAAATAATGAAAAAAACAAACTAACAAGCCAACATCTCTAGTCCTAAATCATGGGGAGGGGGGAAATTAATGAACAAACCAATTAAAGACATAACTAAAATTCAAATAAATGACAACTTTATTACCTTCCTTGATTACTCCAAGAGATTCCTTCATTGGCTTACTCGTATTGTACTCAAAAGATCTTCGTTAGTGGGGCTTGGTTATCTCCATCTCTTATTAACACCATGTTTGGATTGATGTCTTGGATTTTGATTTATAATTTTGGCATTATAAAATTATGTTTGTTTTCATGTCATAAAACCAACATTATAAGTTTACTCTATCCAAGTTGCAAGATCATTTATGCATGATAACTTTTCACCAAAATATCTTGTTAATTTAATAGGTAAGGCATGGTATTTATAGGCTTTAAAATCAGCTTATAATGATTTAAATCATATTCTAGGTTTGCTTAGTTAATCCTAGTAGAGTTAAAAGGCATCCAAAGCTCATGATTAGCATGGAATAGGCATGGATTGAGATATTTTTTATTTTGGACAACTTGCAAAAGGTAATGATTACTTCCTAGGATATTATTGGCTTTTGAATTTCCTTTTTGATAATTCATTTAATTTATCAAGGATGAATTCAATTAGGATTTGATTAATAATTTCATGTTAATTAATCCTTTTTATGATTTTGGACATTTCCAAGATTTGATTTAATTGATTTATGTATTTGTTCTATTTAATTGACTTTTAGGCCAGATTGATTTATTTGCATGGTTATGAAGCCAAATTTGAGACATTTAGAAATTCTTAGGCTAAATGTTCAATGGTTGGTAATAATTATTCTAAAGTCTAGTATGAATCCATTGGTGGCAAATTTTATATGTCTATAGTTTTCCCCTATTTTGGAAGGCATTACAATATGTAAGCACAATAACATCTTCTCAAAGTATAAAAATGTTCTATGTGATTATGAATTCAATGGAAATGGATGAACTATAACTTCCCCATTGAGGGAATGGTTGGAAAAAGGTGTTGGCAAATGGTCCCTTAAAATATGGAAATTAGGGGACCAAATAAATAAAAATGGTGGGGTAATAACACAATGATTTAGCCAAATTTTGTCAAAATAATTGATAATGTAGGTGGGATGGTGTAAAATGGTTTGCCCAAAGGTGGTTATAATCATTGAGAAGATTGAATTTCCCTAATTAGGGTAGGCAGATAGGATAAAGATGCCCTAGTTGGGTAGAATAAGGTGATAACACAATGATTTACCCAAAGCTGATTAGAATCTTTGAGAATGTAGGTGGGATATTATGCAATGATTTGCCCATAGGTGGTTATAATCATTGAACCCTAATTATGGAAAATAAGATTTATGGATAATGATTGAAAACATGATGATGATAAATTGGTATAGAGGATAATTATGAATTGGGATAACCTACTAGTAGAGATATGCTCATCCAAACTAACAAAGGTTGAAATTCTTTCATTGTTTAATTACTCTATTTGGGATATGATTTGGATTATATTAGGATTACTTACTGGTGTCGATGTTGAAGAGATGTCGATGATGTATTGATGGTGTAGACTTCTTGAAGGTAATTTTTTATATAACACATGATGATAGGCATCATGATATAACACCACAAGGACTTGGCCAAAATATTTAGAAGGATTAACTCCCATGATCCATTACTCAAGGGAAAATAATGTACCATTGATAAAAACCATGATGACAATGTTGACGTATGAATATGGATGGATTCAAGACTAATACACATAAGGAATTACCCAATGAAAAAACATATATTAAATTGAGATAACAATACTAAAAGCAAACAAACATGCACAAAAATAATCAATAAACAAACAAAAGTACAAAAAAAAATTAGTTCTAATGCTAGTACAAATAATATGACACAAACAAGATGACAAATATTTCCCATAGAACATAGGCAAAAACTTTTTTTAAAAATGGGGGAATAGAATAAAAGGATGGGGTGTTTGAGTTTCCTCCATATGCACTAGGTAAATGGAATCTACCTACATAGCTCCATGGATGATATATCCAACAAAACTTTAGGTCGAATGTAGTTCTCCCAGGAAATGGGAAGAAACTATAACTGATAAAAAATAGCATGATGGATTTGATATAATAATTTTGGAAAGATATTCCAAAATGGAAAGTGCATGGGACAAGGACAAAAAGGATGGGGAAACTAAGGAATAAGTGATTTCTTGTGACTTAGTGAGGGTTCCCAGAATCTTTAAGGTAACAAAGTGGTCAATGTTTTTAGTTTCTCTAAATAGTTTTCAAATGTTTTTGGAATTTTGGAGTATCTCAACTTGATTTAGAATGATGAGATATTAAATGTTCTAAGCTCAAAAAATGGAGAGAGCATGGCAGAAAAGGGGGACTGAGCTAACTACAACAAATATTATGCACAACCCACATAGTCCTAAAATGGCCTTAGGTCACAGGAGTTCTATCTTAAAATAGATGAATCTAAATAGTGTAGAAGCCAAGTCAAACAAAATAGGCACATTTGATATGATGACATAGTATGGCATAGGAAATGGCTATTTGGTATGTCAAGGCATAATAAACAAATATTTCCCCTAGTTTTCCCATAGGTGATTATAACTAGAATATAATTGATTAGATCAATGATACTAATTTGCCCATAGGTGATTATAATTATTAGAAAGACTAGTGAGACACTGACTTACACATAGGAGTTTAGAATTAGGCTCACATAAAAAAACATGATAATAATAGAACAAGTAATAAAGGATGCAACTACCAAAACTTCTATTTTATTTCTCTAAAATACTACCTCTATCTAGAATTCTTGAAACAACTACTAAAACTAATCTTATTCTTCATGTTGAACATGAAACCAATGGATGAACCAATGATAAATAGGCTAGGATAGGATGGATCAAAACATGTTAGGTTGATATAATAGAGTGGTAGAATAGATAAGTTATAGGTAAAGCAATAGGTTGGTAAAATGGTAGGATGGTAAAATAATAAGATGATAGAATGGTATAATGTAAAAGGAAGAATATTTATGATATGGTACAAATTGAAATGGTCTTCATAGACAATAAACCAAGTCATTCTAAGTTTAGTACCACTTGAGGTATATAATGTTCATAGGCTCATCAAGTTCATCATATTTTGGTATGGCAAGCCTATATTCTCCTATAACATAGTCTATAATAATGATGAAAGGACCAACCCAACTAAGTTTGAACTTGCCTTTATGCTTCTTTTCAGATATGGTATTCTTTTGGTTCTCTTTGAGGATAAGATCACCAAGCTTGAATTGTCTATGTTTCATGTTCTAATTGTAGTGGCCATGGAGTCAATTTTTATAGGCTTGTAGATTGTTGACTACATCCATGTATTTCTCATTAACTCTAGCTCTTAAAATTGATCTACTTGATAGTCTTCATCATATAAGACATGCTTCAAAAAGATGTGTAACAAAGGTAACTTGACCTCAATGGGAAGAATGAATTTAATACCATTAATAAGTGAGTATGGATGGGCTCTTACTGGGGTATGGTGATTGGTAAAATATGCCCAAAGGGCACAAAATATCTGAAGGTGCCAATCATGACTAGCATCATTGACAATATTTTTGAGAATGTTGATAATGGTTTTATTTGATGCTTCAATCTAGCTATTACCTTGAGGGTAATATGTCATAGAAAAATGTTGAGTAATCTTATACTTGGCACATATATTTTTGACATCCTTATTCTTGAATGATCCTCCATTATTAGATATAATAATGGAAGGGAGACTATAGTAGAAGATGAGATGGTTGAAAATGAATTTTGAAATTTTCTTTCCAATCATGTAAGTGAGGTGTATACATTTAACCCACTTAGTGAAATATTCTATGGTAGTAAGGATATGTTTATGGCCATTGAATGAGGTGGGGTTTATCTTCCCAATGAGATTGAGGCCCCATATAGCAAATGGACATGGTGTCAACATTGGTTTCAAAGTCTTGGCTAGGCATGAACCAAATTAGCATGCCACTAACATTTATCACATCTCTTTACATATACAACTACATCTACATCTATTATTAGCCAATAGTAACCAATATGCAAGAGATTTTTAGATAAGACTACCCCACTAGTGTGGGATCCACATACCCCTTCATGAAATTCTTGTTAGGGTGTGGAGCTAAAAGCTTCACCAAGGAGCATACTTAAACAGGTTCGGGTCTACACAGACGCCGGCGTCGATCAGGAGCGACCGACGTCGGTTAGTAGCAGTTGCAGAGGCGCCGACGTCGGCGATATGGTCAACCGGCGACGGTCACAGGCGAACAGGCAGGAACCGATGTCGGTTACCTGCGTGTCCAGAAATCTATTTTCGTGGACGGCAGCGAGTGTTTGCATGATAAGTTTGAGTCGTGGACTCAAGCTTGCGTCTCTATTGTTAGCAATACTATCTTTAGAGCCCTTGTTCAAGAGGCTTAACTGTTTGTTGTAAGAGCATGCTCAAGTTTCCCTATTTCTATATGTAGGAAGATCTTCTTAGCTTAGAATTGTAGAGTGTGTGTAGAACTGTAAGAGTAGAACATTGTGAATGTTTGAAGGACAGTATAGAGTTGCATCAATCCAGGTTGTTGGATTTGAATGTACTTGAGAGTGAGCTCTTGAGGAATAGAGATCTAGTGAGAGATCTTGTGTGCATCTAAGAGAGGTGTGGAAGAACGAAGTTTCTTCAAATTGTATTCCTATTGTAAAGAGTTTCAATACAAGTTTTCAGGGTGTTTTCTTGTATATCTTGTTCTGTGCTATTTATCATTTCAGTTACTTATCTATCTGATTTATTTCCGCATTTATTGCTTTCACAAGTGTAATCTATTGTTGGTTTGATCCCCCAACAAGTGGTATCAGAGCCTTGGTTACAGGTTACAGGTTACAGATTACAGGTTGCTCACAGGTGTTTCTGCAGGAATTTCTGTTTGAGTGGGAGAAGCAATGGCAGAAGAAAGTAAGCTGAGAATGGAAAAGTTTAATGGCAAGAACTACCAACATTGGAGAATGCAGATAGAGGACTATCTGTATCAGAAGGATCTCTACTTACCGTTAGGTGGGATAGCAAAAAAGCCCAAGGACATGGAGGATGAAGAATGGGAAGTTCTTGACAGAAAGGCTCTTGGGTCTATAAGACTGAGTCTGGCCTCCACTGTGATATGTAATTTGTCACAGGCAAAAACAACGGTAGAGTTGATGACCACGTTAGCAAATATGTATGAAAAACCCTCAGCTTCAAATAAGGTATATCTTATGAAGCAATTATTTAATTTGCATATGAATGAAGGTGGATCTGTTTCTACTCATCTGAATGATTTCAATGGAATTGTTAATCAGTTAAGTTCTGTCAATATTGTATTTGAAGATGAAATAAAAGCTCTTTTGATATTATGTTCTTTGCCCGAAAGCTGGCATGGCTTAGTAATGGCAGTTTCTAATACTGCATCTGCATCAAATATTTTGAAAGTAGAAGATGTGGTTAGCGTTATCTTGAATGAGGAAATACGCAGGAAAAGCACAGAAGAGACATCTGGGAACGCTTTAAATTTTGAGAGCAGGGGAAGGCAAAAAGAAAAGAGCAAGAGGAGATCAAGATCTAAGTCTAAGGTGAGAGGAAGATCCAAATCCAGGAATGGCAGGAAGCCACAATGCTGGAACTGTGGAAAGATGGGGCACATAAGCAGAGATTGTTGGTCAAAGCCCAAGGAGGACAACCAACACGAAGGAAAGGAAGAAGCCAAGGTTGCAGGTATTGCACAGGATGCTTTAATTTTCTCTTTGCATAATAACATAGAATCTTGGGTATTAGATTTTGGTGCTTCTTTCCATGCTACCCCTAACAGAGAGTATTTCAGTGACTATATCCATGGAGATTTTGGAATAGTGTACTTAGGGGATGATGAGCCTTGTAAGATTATTGGCAAAGGTAAAGTGCAGCTGAAGATGCAGAACGGCAACACATGGGTGTTGAGGGAAGTGATGCATGTTCCTAGTTTAAAGAGAAATTTGATTTCTGCAGGTAAGCTAGGTGATGAGGGTTGTACAGTAACTCTCACAGCAGATTCTTGGAAAGTGACCAAGGGTGCACTAGTTATGGCCAGAGGTAAGAGAGAAGGTACTCTCTACTTGTGTAATTGTGTTACTAACAAATCTCCTTCAGTTTTATCTACTTCAGGTGTGGATTGTAAATTGTGGCACTCAAGGCTTGGCCACATGAGTGAGAAGGGGATGTCAATACTTAAGTCTAAAGGTATGCTTTCAGATTTGAAAAGTATGGATCTAGAGTTTTGTGAGCACTGTGTATTTGGGAAACAGAAAAGGGTTAGTTTTCTCAAGACCGGGTCTACTAAGAAAAGGTAGAAGTTGCAGCTTGTTCACACAGACGTGTGGGGACCAGCTCAGGTAGCCTCTATTGGCGGATCACGGTACTATGTTACATTCATAGATGATGCCACAAGAAAGGTATGGATCTACTGTATTAAAAAGAAATCTGATGTTTTTGAGACTTTTAAGTTTTGGAAAGCCATGGTTGAGAATGAAACAGGCAGAAAGTTAAAGTGCTTGAGATCTGATAATGGCGGTGAGTTCTGCAGTCTTAAGTTCAAATTGTATTGTTATACACAAGGAATCCGTAGGCAAAGGACGGTTCCAAGGACACCTCAGCAGAATGGTATTGCTGAAAGGATGAACAGAACTATCATGGAGCGTGCAAGATGTATGAGATTGCATGCAGGGTTGCCCTTAGAGTTTTGGGCAGAAGCAGTTGACACCGCAGTGTACCTGATTAACAGAGGACCCTCTACAGCTCTGGATGGTGGAATTCCAGAAGAGGCATGGACAGGTAAAAAGGTAGATCTTTCATATCTCAAAGTTTTTGGTAGTGAAGCCTTTGTGCATATAGATAAGGAAAATAGAAAGAAGCTTGATCCTAAGTCTATGAGGTGCACGTTTATAGGCTATGGCTCAGATGATTTTGGTTTCAGATTTTGGAATCTAGGAACTAACAAGGTAATCAGGAGCCGTGATGTTGTTTTCAATGAAAAAGTGATGTACAGTGATCAGATAAGGAAGCTGGATCAATCTGGGCAGAGCAATAGTGAATTGGACGAAGTTATGGTCCAAAATGAGCTCGCGGGAAAAAGAAATAATCACTTGCAGGAAAACACAGAGACCGACGTCGGCAGGCTTGGAACCGGCGTCGGCAGTACAGAAACCGGTGTCGGTCATACAGAGACCGACGTCGGCAGACCAGGCACCGAGGTCGGTCAGGAAGAACTGACGACGGCGAGTGACAGGTCTACAGGTGGCCGAGGTCGGTCACTGTCAGAAAATTTGGGTGGACAGCGTGTTGAGAACGAGTCCAAAACACCCACCAGGAGGTCTGAAAGGGTAAGTAAGCCTCCAATTAGATATTCTCCTTCCTTATATTATCTATTGCTAACCGATGGTGGAGAACCAGAAAGTTTTGAAGAAGCAATACAGGTGGAGTCCAGGAGTAAGTGGGAGCGTGGCATGGTTGAGGAGATGGAGTCCTTAAGAGAGAACCAAACATGGGATTTGGTTGAATTGCCAGCTGGTAAGAGAACACTGAAGAACAGATGGACTTACAGGTTGAAGGAAAGTGAGGATGGTCAGATGCGATATAAGGCCAGATTAGTGGTCAAAGGATTTGCACAAAAGCCAGGTATTGACTTTGGTGAAATTTTTTCTCCAGTTGTTAAGATGACTTCTATAAGGGTTGTATTGTCTTTGGTTGCTTTTGAGGATTTGCATCTCGAGCAGCTAGATGTTAAGACAACATTTCTTCATGGAGATTTGGATGAGGAAATTTATATGGAACAGCCAGAAGGTTTCGAGGTCAAGGGTAAGGAGAAATTTGTGTGCAGGTTAAAGAAAAGCTTGTATGGCCTTAAGCAAGCTCCAAGGCAATGGTACTTGAAATTTGACAGGTTTATGACTGAGCATGGCTACAGTAGGTGTCAATCAGACCATTGTGTGTATTTCAAGAGATTTGATGACGGTAGATATATTATTCTATTGTTGTATGTAGATGACATGCTGGTTGCAGGGTCTCACATGCAGGATATCTCAGAGCTTAAGGAGAAGTTAGCTCAAAAGTTTGCCATGAAGGATTTAGGAGCAGCTAAGAAGATCCTTGGCATGAGCATTAGGAGAGACAGGAAAAATCACAGGTTGATATTGTCTCAGGTAGATTATGTGAACAAGGTGTTGGAGAGGTTTAATATGCAGGATGCAAAACCGGTAAGTACACCTATGGCTGGACACTTTAAGTTAAGCAAAGAACAATGTCCAAATTCACATGATGAGGTAGAGTACATGAGCACGGTTCCATATTCTTCCGCAGTAGGGAGTTTGATGTATGCAATGGTATGTACTAGACCAGATATTGCCCAAGCAGTGGGAGTAGTAAGCAAGTATATGGCCAATCCAGGTAAGGAACATTGGAAAGCGGTTCAATGGATCCTTAGATATCTGAGAGGAACCAGCAGCAAGCACCTATGCTATGGAGGTTCAGATACTTCTCTACATGGCTATGTAGATTCAGATATGGTAGGGGATTTGGATGGCAGGAGGAGCACCACAGGTTATGTTTTTACTGTAGGTGGAATGGCAGTTAGTTGGATATCTAAGTTGCAGAAGGTTGTAGCCTTGTCAACTACAGAAGCAGAATACATTGCAGCTACAGAAGCTAGCAAGGAGATGATATGGATGACACGGTTCATGGAAGAGCTTGGAAGGGAGCATGGGAGTTGCAGATTGTACAGTGACAGTCAGAGTGCAATCCATTTGGCCAAGAACTCAGCGTTTCACTCTAGAACCAAGCACATACAGCTAAGGTACCACTTCATACGGCAGGTATTGGAAGATGGTGAGTTGAAGCTGGAGAAAATTCATACAGACATGAATCCTGCTGATATGCTAACAAAGCCGGTTACGATGGAGAAGTTGAATCTTCATTCAACTTCTATTGGTCTTCATGATTGAGTTGAAGATGGAGGAGCAAGAAGATGATGCTGTACAGGTTGGTGCAGCTGGTTTATCTCCAAGTGGGAGATTGTTAGGGTGTGGAGCTAAAAGCTTCACCAAGGAGCATACTTAAACAGGTTCGAGTCTACACAGACGCCGGCGTCGATCAGGAGCGACCGACGTCAGTTAGTAGCAGTTGCAGAGGCGCCGACGTCGGCGATATGGTCGACCGGCGACGGTCACAGGCGAACAGGCAGGAACCGATGTCGGTTACCTGCGTGTCCAGAAATCTATTTTCATGGACGGCAGCGAGTGTTTGCATGATAAGTTTGAGTCGTGGACTCAAGCTTGCGTCTCTATTGTTAGCAATACTATCTTTAGAGCCCTTGTTCAAGAGGCTTAACTGTTTGTTGTAAGAGCATGCTCAAGTTTCCCTATTTCTATATGTAGGAAGATCTTCTTAGCTTAGAATTGTAGAGTGTGTGTAGAACTGTAAGAGTAGAACATTGTGAATGTTTGAAGGACAGTATAGAGTTGCATCAATCCAGGTTGTTGGATTTGAATGTACTTGAGAGTGAGCTCTTGAGGAATAGAGATCTAGTGAGAGATCTTGTGTGCATCTAAGAGAGGTGTGGAAGAACGAAGTTTCTTCAAATTGTATTCCTATTGTAAAGAGTTTCAATACAAGTTTTCAGGGTGTTTTCTTGTATATCTTGTTCTGTGCTATTTATCATTTCAGTTACTTATCTATCTGATTTATTTCCGCGTTTATTGCTTTCACAAGTGTAATCTATTGTTGGTTTGATCCCCCAACAATTCTCATAATGCTATTATATATTATACCAAAGGTAAATAATGAAGTAGAGTTCCATCAAAACTATGATGGTATAAGGTTGGTTCGATTAAGGTATAACATTGGGAATTATAGATGAAGGCTTTGGATTATTTATGGGATAAGTCTGATGGTAAAATATGGTCATGTAAATAGGTATATAGGTCTGAATACCAAATATATTTGGGATAAACAATCTCATAGATCATTATGATAGTTTAAGGTTCATTAGATGACATTAATAAATTTTGAAAGAGAAACTAGTAGTCTTTGGCTATGTCTACATGTTAAATCAAAGATCCAATGGTATCCATGGCATCTATTATTCTATTACTTTCCCTTCATATATGTTCAAATTTGATGTTAGTGATCTATTGATTAAGAGTATCAGCCATGGCCTTGTAAGGAACTAGTTTGTCATCTTTGGTCTAAAAGTGATCTATAACCTAATTGATGATTAACTAAGAATCACCATAAACATTTAGATGATGTATATTCCATTCTACTACTTGTCAAATCCATACCATGAGTGCTTCATATTTTTCCATGTTATTGGTACAAGGAAAGTTGATTTTGAATGACTTAGGGGTTAGATCCCCCTATGGATTAATAAACAAAATGACTACCCCATATCCATGTGATGTGAATGATCCATCAAAATATAGTTTCTAGTGTTGATCCTCAAGAGGTGTTTAATGATGGTCATAATTTATTCATCAATAAATTGTAATGTTAGCAGTTATATGATTGCAAGGGTTACTTCAACAAGATGATTAGTAAGAACTTACCCTTTGATGGCTTTTTGGTTCACATATTCTATCTCAAACTCATTGAGAACTATGATCCATTTGGCCATGCAACCTTGTAATGCTAATTTAGATAATACACACTTAAGCAGATCTACTTTTGAAATTACCATGGTCTTATTGTCCAACATGTAATGTCATAGCTTATGAGCTATGAATACCATGGCTAAAAAAGGTTTTTTAATGGGTGTATAATTATGTTCATATGCTACTAGTGTATGGATTAGATAGTACAATACATGTTCTTTTCCATTGTCATCATGTGATCTATAAGTGCCCTTAGAGCCTTATTGGTAGCTGACATATATAATAAGAAGGTTTTATTGGTGTGGGAGGCAATAACATTGGTAGATTCACTAGATAGTCATTTAGCTATTGAAAATCTTTCTAACAATTATTATCCCAAAGAAATGTTACTCCCTTATTTAGTAGGTGTTTAAATGGATGACACTTATCCACTAATTGAGATATGAAGTATCTGATGGATTAGATCTTACTTTATAAACTATGATGATGCTTCAAATTGACTGGTGGTGGTATCTCTATTATTTCACATACTTTGGTTGGATCAACTTCAATGCCTTTGCAAGACATAATGATGCCAAGAAATTTTTTGAAAGTAACTCCAAAAACACATTTCTTAGGTTTGAGCCTAACTTTTTATTTATGTAGTTACTCAAATATCCTCCTCAATGCTATTAGATGATCAATCCTAGTCTTTGATTTACCTAGTATGTCATCGACATAGTCTTCAATAATGTCATGCATCATATCAGTAAATATGACTATCATGGCTCTTTGATAAGTAGCCCCTATATTATTAAGACCAATTGGCATAACCTGATAATAGAATGTTCCCCATAGAGTGGTGAATGTTATTTTGTGTTTGTCCTCTAGTGCAATTTGAATTGATTATAGCTTAAAAATCCATCCATCAGTTAAAACATCTCATAACCCACTGTGGAGTTGAAAATCATGTCAATGTTTAGAAATAAAAATCCATCCTTAGGGTAAGCTTTGTTAATGTCCCTAAAATCAATACATATTCTGATTCCTTCTAGCTTTTTAATAACTGACATCATATTATAAATCCATTTAGAATAGTCGATTAGATTGATACATATTGATTCCAAGAGCATTTTCAACTCTTTATTTACCAATACAATAATGCAAGGATATATCTTGTGTAGTTTTTATTTTATAGGCTTGGCATCAATATGTACCACAAGGAGGTGAACAACCAATGTGGGGTCTAAACTAGGCATGTCAAAATATGCCCATGCAAATATATCTAAAAATTGTCCTAATAGAGTTATAAATACTTCACACTCCTCCTTAATGAGGGACATGCCTAATTTAATCCACTTTGGGTCATCTTGGAACTTTATGTTTACCTCTATTATGTCTTCCACTAGAAGGGTAAAACCATCTTCAAGAATAGTGGATAAAGATTTAAACTATTTGGCTATGTTAGAGTCCTTTGATAGGACTTGTTCTTCAAGTTCTCCTAGGCATGATAATTCAGAATCCCCCAATGGGAGATATGGACATGTGATAAAAATAGTTAGAAACTCTTATATGATTCAATATAAGGCTTGTTGTTCTTCAAGATTGAATTTAGATCGATAAAAAAAATTTCATTGTTGGCTCCCTAAATGATTTGATCAAAAGCCTATTTCTCTTAAATACTAAACTAGGACACATATACAAGGTTGTCATTGGTGGTATCTTGGTCTAAATTTGAAAAAGGTTTAACACCTCTATCTAGTGGCACCTAAAATAGGTTTTTACCACTAGACTAGCCTTTTTATTTACTTTTTCCCTAGTCCAAAAACACCTCAAAGAGGTTTTCACTTTAGGACCTCAATGTTTTAGTTTATTTTTTTAGCTAAGGGTGTTTACCCAATGTCCAAAATAGGTTTTAGGATCTAGTTTGATTGAGAACCCAAATTAATGATCTCCCAATGGAATATTTTCCAAGGCTTAAAAAATCACATAAAGCTTCATCATTTTGAAACTCATCAACTGGCATGTTGGATTCTTATTGGCCCCAATTTATCAATTGGGGATAATAAAATGGTAATGGATTATGATGAATGACTAGTCAAAGGGTACAAATGGTGTTATTATGAAATATATTAGTTTGGGCTAAGTTATCAAATTGACTATTATCAGACTCTACTTCATTATCATCTTCATCATCACTAGTCATTGGTGATGGAATTTGAATAAGATACACAGGGTCACCCCTAGGAAATTTAAATCCAAGTCCATAGGTTCTTTTATAATTAGTCATAAAAATTAGCTTGAGTGTTCCTTGTGTATCTAGCTTGAGAACTCATCCTTCATAGTCTTGGTTTTTCATGATCCTATTAGGAATATGATACTTTGCATTTTTGTAATAGTCATCCAGTTTGTCATTGTATAACCATGATTCATCACCTTTGATAAGATCTTATTCTTGGCCTAAAGCTGGTGTGAAAGTGATAGGTCCTTGACTAAGTAGTTTTTCTTTGTATTTTATTTTCCATTCCAAATGAAGTGGTTTGGTTTTTGGTCTTCTAAAGGATTTTGGGTTCTATGGAAGCTTTGAAATATGAAAGGTGTCATGAGTTAAGTACTCTCTTAGGCCATTATTTGAGATAGTATAGTGATTTAACATTGTAAGAGGCAACATATGGGAAATTGAATCAAGGGTATCAAGCTAAATGTATTTGGCCTCTAGTAAATTAATAAGTATTGCTTTTATTTTACTGTGCTTGGTGACTAGATTCATGCCAAAATGGTAATTATATCTCTTGAACTCAACCTCTAGATGTTTGCAATGATTATATGGATGAAAATCTTCTAGAATACTAACCTTTATCCTTGAATGGGATAACTTGATACACTGGTGTAGTGTTGATGGGACTACATAAATCTCATGTAACCAAGGTCTACTCAAAAGCATGTTATATGATAAATAGAGTTCTGGCATATGGAAAAGTGTATCATGGGTTAAGGGTTAAATGATTACTAGCAAGCTAATAATGCCTTGTGATTCTTATTACTAATTATTGTAAGATTTAATGGTGATTATTTATGCTTGGAGATTTTTTTTTGTGTACCCAAGAAGCTTGATGAGGTTTAGAGATACACTATTTAAGCCTGATCTATGGTCTATGAGGACACACTTCACTTTGTGCCTCTTTATGTAAACTTCAATATATAATGGACTATTATAATGTAGGACAAATGATGACATATCACTTTGGTTGAATATTAATTGTTGGGCCAAATCTAGATTCTTGACCAAAGATTGAAATTTGTTAGGGGATATGTCATTTGGAACTATGGATTGACCAAAGAACTCTATCAATATGTTTTTATGGATAGTAGATGTATGTAAAAAATCTTAAATGGAGATTTATGCTAGCATATTTTGTAATTATTTCATAATGTCAAATGTCTTTTCTTGAATAATGGTAAATGGATTGTTCTAAGATAGAATGGTCAGTTTGATGATGGGTTAAATGGTAAATGGTTATGTGCCTGGTATGGTAATTCTTGACCACAAAGTTATGATTGCACAATCAAGATTAGATATAGGACCATTATTGATAAAAAATGATGGTGGAAGGGGACCAAGTAAGATAATTCTTGGTTATCAGTGAACTTTTACATGGTCATGGGAAAATGACAAGTTATTTGTATAGGGTCCAAACATGGGAATCCCTACTTGATGGTTCACATATATACAGTCCCAAGATAAGTAAGGATTACCAAAAGGGTTTATTTGGTTTGGTATGACTAGAAATGGTCTTGTATGATTGGTACTTGGTCTTGGATTGATTGAAATGGTTATAATGTGACCTCCCATAATATGACCTATAATTGAGTTGTAGTCATGTGTAACAGCATGGTAGGTCTATTAGTTGTTACCATTGTTATGACCTTGGTTTTGTCCATTATTTTGACATTGTTCATTTTGTTATTGGTTTTGTTGAGTTTGTTCATTCAGACTTGGTTATTGATATTATTGTTGTTGATGTTGCACTAAATACTATTGTTGTTATTAATTGTTATATTGGGGAAAAAGATCTTGATAGATATCAAGGTTTTGATTAGAGGTAGAAGCTTCAAAAATTAATGTGATCTCTCCATTTTACAACATATTTTCAATGATATGTTTAAGTTACACATAAAATTACAAATTATGGTCTTTGACTTGATGAAATTTATAGAATTCATTTATTTTGTACTAGTTTGGCATGTCTTCACCCTCATGAATTTTTTTTGGAGTAGGCCATTTAATCAAATTATCTACAATAAGCTTACAAAATACATATTCGATGGGTCCTCCTAAGGGATGAAAGGTATGATTAGAAGGAGTATTCTTTGGGGGAGAGGTTTACATAGGCATAGATTTCTACATTTATTGCATTTACTGCACTAGTCTAGGTTATTTCACTTGCTACATATACTATGGTTACTAAAAGGTTGTTGGTTGGGAGTGATTTTAAAAGGTGGCATAGGTTGAGCAGACGGTGATTTCACTATTTGGATATGTTGTGAATCTATTACTCCATTTCCTACAACATTATTATTGAAATTGAAATTCTTGGGTCTATCATTGTTATTGGCTAAGATTGATTGTGATGCTTTCACTTGGACTGGATGTTAGTTTTTTCCACTATTTTGGTTTTCATTCTAGCCATTTTAATGATTTGATAAGGTTAGTTTAATGATCCCTTTGTTAATAAGGGATCTTTCAATCACTAAACCTTTGTCAATGATTTATTTGAATGTATTCACATACTTTAAATCCAAATAGTAATATATATCCTTTTGTATTTTTTTGGTAAACATAATGACTAATTGCTTGTCTAGTAGACTGTGGGTGAATAAAATTGGGTGAATCAGATTTCAAAGGCTCTCCATCATTATAGATAGCTTGTAAATCTTTCACCTAGTTTTTTTTACTTGCATTAAGTTTAATAATGAAATATCATGCTCGATATTGTAAGAGAAGTGTTACACAAACATATTTGAAAGATCATCAAAATCATAAATTGAATTATTTGGAAGTTTCAAGAACCATTCCAAGGCTTGTCTAGCTAGACTTTTCTTGGAAATAACAATAAAAAGTATATGTTGTTATAGGCCACTACTTGGTGTATGATAAATAATTCCATTAGATGTGTTTTAGGTTACCTTTCCCCTTATATTTTTCAAACTTTTGTGGCTCTTACCCTAGATGAAATGGTATATGCAAGTTATCACATGTTGAAAGGGTAAGAACACACATCATTCAACTTGAACTTTTTGACTCATTTTCCAGTTTGGATGGTGGTAATGGCATTCTTCATTTGTTATAGCTCTTATTCAAGGAAAATTATGGGAACATTGACCTAATTAGATGGTTGGGTGATCACAAGTGGATTACTCTAACCTAGATATGATAGCGGCATTTGATGGGTAATATTGGATTAGCTAGGAAATAGACTAGGAATATACATGCATTTGGGTGTGATTGTTGAAATCACACGTACTATAGTGTGATATTTTGGTTAGGGTTAGGTATGTAGGCCTGATGTTGGGAATATTAATATTAGGATGGTGGTATATGGATGTACTATGCCTATTGAGGTTAAATAGGGACATGGTGTTGACTAGTCATACCTTGTTGTTGAGGGGGAATTTGTGAACCAAGACCCTATCAATGAACTTATGGCACATTTTGCTTGAAATAAAATTAATACCTAATAGGTATTTGAGGAACATTGGAACCTCTTAGTTTCATGAATAACACCTGGGAAGTGGATTCCTATTGGATATTTGAAATTTGTCACTAACTGATATTTACACATTATTGGTTAGACATCATTAGCTTTTAGATCGACCTATTACTCTCTGACTAAAGAGGTATGTTTGTTAATACCTAGTAAGGTAGAACATTGGTTTCCCCCTATTGAGGTGGAAATATGTTTTTTCTCTATTTTTTGGGTTGATTGGATGTTACCTACTATTGTGGAATATTACTAGTCACCTATTGGGATGGAGTAAGATTCATCACATTTTGTTACATAATGGTATTTCTCATAGGTTGGATACTTAATACTTGTTGTTGAGTGATAGAAGAAGTAAATGGTTGAGGATTAGAGATATTTGATTGAGTTTGGAATGTATAAAATCCTATTCCCTGAGTTTGTGAACCACTAATGGCGTTATTTAAAGGCAAATCTTATTGTTGGATAGTTTTTTGTGCATTAACACCACATTGGTCTAAATTGGATGTTTCTTGCATGTTGTCCACTATGTTTTGCTCACTATTATATTCAAAAGAAGAACTTCCTCAATGGTTGGGGTATCAAACATGTTGTCAACTGAAGTGTTTTACGTAAGTGGGTCTAAACCCTAATTTTCTTAACTTGTCAACTCAAGTAAGACTCATGTTTAAGGGAGTAATTGAATAAGAGGTTCATTTAACATTGTCATATTATGAAAGTTACATGTTAGCTTTTGATATACCAGTTATGATGTCTACATATGCAGATCTAGATATGGAATTGGTACTATGGCATTAGGGTTGATATAAGAGGCTTGATCATTGTTTTGATTTTAAAACATGTTATAAGGCCCTCTTGGTATATTTGATAAATTATCATTCCCAACCTCTACATCTCTATTAAGATCATAATTTGATGGCATGGTCATGTAATAAGGTTACAATTGAATTTTTTATGCAATCGTAGGTATGCTATCTAAATATTGGGTCATCTATTCTTGATCTTACTCTATGTATGGAGGTGTGATAACCAAATAATTATTCAAATGATCTTGAATCTATTCCCCTATTTGAGTGTTGTATGGTGGATATAAATCTTTTTCCTAAATAACATCATCTTCTTTAGCGTCTTGAACAAAGTCTTCTTGTGTGATAACATTTCCATATCCTAGATTGTACATAGTTTTACTATGTGTATAGTGATCCATGGTCAAATCTATGACAAGTGTTTCACAACAAGAGAAGATTAGAGTTCTAAAAAATCTGAAAAGCTATGTTTGAAAAGAGAAAAGGGGTTCAAATAATCTAACTTGGTCAAAGGTGGAGTTGTATCTCCAAAAAGTATATGTAAAGATTTGATAAAAAAAAGTATAATGTCAAATTTATAATGTTAAATGTTTTACAAAAATAAGTTCAAGTAAAATGACCTAAAAGTAAGATGCCAAATTATAAGGTCCAAAGATGTTTCAAATAGGTCTAAGCTAGGAAAGGAAAACGTGTCACTAGGACTTTTGGCCAAATAGAGTGTCAAAATATAGGCTCTAAATAAGGATGTTGCTAGGACTTTTGGATAAATGTAGCATGGAAATATAGACTTAAAAAAATGATGATGATTAATATAAATAACTTGAAAGAGTTTGACAAATAATAGGCACTTTATTCTAGACATAAACATGATTTGATTAGTGGAAACCACTAAAGAAGAAGGCACTTTGAATATGGACTCATTCTATAAAAAAAAGGCACAAACAATAAAGTTTCCAAATTTGAGAAATCAATTAACCTAAGTTACACAACCTAAAATAAAAATATCTATGTATCATCCTTTGCGTGTTGATTCTTAAACATAAATCAACCAATGTTTCAATCTGAACTTGTAAAATTTAATCAAAGACTCAATTAAGTTAAACTAGGATTTTGATGACCAAAAATCTAATTAAATTTTAATAGCATGATTGTGCTAAATAAAGATCCAACAAGGCTCAAAATATTGGTTTCAATAATGATAATTCAAACACAAGACAAGACAAGTCTTTTGAAATAATTAGGGAAGTGTAATGGTGTAGCACTCCCAAAAAATGTGACAATGATATGTTTCAAATACTTCTAAGAACAAGACTTGAAATGATTTGGGTAACATAACATTACCTACCTCAATCAAGTGCCTACACTCAATTTTTTGACACAAATGTTTTTTTACATTAAATTAAGGTTTTAAATGGATGGATAACACCTCCTCAAATAATGGTGTAATGTTAGAAAAAAGACTCATTCATGAAATGGCATAAACAAAAAAAAATTCATTATAAAACACTAAAAAATAAAAGATTAAATGACAAAATACAACTAAGTTTATCATCCTAGATCCTATCAAGGTGTGGCAAACTAGGGTTAACTAAAACTTACAAGTTTAGACCATCTAGATTAATCCCATGTGTACAAACTTTCAATTTTGTATGCAAGAGAAGAAACACATTAATTTAGTCCACATCAATTAAATTTTTATGAAAAGGTCTTGTCCTTTTCACAACCACTACATCCATCAATTGCTCAATGTAGTGTGATGTCCAGATTGATCATATGTTATGGGCCAACTTATCACTAATGAAGATGGTTTAACCAATAAAACCATCATCCTAATAGAGTGATTCTAATTTGTATACCCCTAATGGAGAGTGGATGAAATAATACCAGTAGATGAATCCCCAAGTTAATGTTTACTTGAAGAACTTGTGAGAGGTAATGGCATCCCATTCACAAGATAAGATAAATGGAAATAAAATATAAGTATAAAAACTTTAGGGTTTCTTTTAGATCACCCAATACCATATAATTTTGGGGAGAGCCTACATAAATTTATTTCTATGCCTTGGAATAGGAAATAAATGTAATGAAAAGACACTTTTGATCCTATGAGTTCCCTATAGGGGACAGGGGAAGAGCATACATGTACTATCTTTTTTGTGAAAACAACAAACAATAAATAATTTACAAACAATTTACGAGTGATGTTTGATTTTAAGCACCAATTTAAATGTGACATTATCTATTACTATGCTCCTTATCTTAAGTGTGAAAATGGAAATAATTTGACAAAACCAAAATAAACAAAACCATTTATGTTTATTTTTAGGTCCAAAGTCCAAGTATACAAGATTTGCCTTAAGTTCATTTTAAAGTAAAAATTGGAAATGTTTAAGACTTAGGATTCATTTTAATAACTAAAAATTAAATGTTTCTAAGACTTAACCAATCCTATATTATTTTTAAGCATCAATATCCAAATGTGTGAAATTTGACATGTTCATTTTTAGATCAAAATTGAAATGTGCACAATTTTAATATGTTCCTTTTAAAATACCAAAATGAGATGTGTGATTAGTCAAAAACATGCAATTTTATCTTCAATTCAATCTTTCAACCTACAAATATTAGATTATAACCCCCTACTTTGAAGCATTTTCTTGATTAGGCAAATGATGTTTAGATTTGGGCTCTCGAGTTTTGATTTTTAAATCACATAGTGACCATCAGAGGTTATATGTGACCATCTATAATTTCTAAGAAATCATCAGTGATCAATTTTAAGATAACCATTACTAGTCATGAGAATAAATGTCATTCAACTAAGATCATTATTGACTACTTATTAACCTGAAGGCAAAACCAAAAAATCTAAACATATTAAGTTAGGGTTTTTTTAGCAAAATCCTAGAAAACCTACAAGGTAAACTTAAGTTGAGAGATTTAAAATCATTTAAAACTAAAAAATTAAGAAATGACATGATAAAAAAAATAAAAGTGAGAGATTTAAACACATTTCCCCCCTACAACTAGACCTTTGGTGGTCACACAAGATTCATAATAATTAGGCATAACCATCACTAGTTTAGGAAAAAATATTGATGGTTGAACTTGACTATTACTGGTCTCTGTATAAACCCAAGAAATAAACCAAAACAAAATCCAACTAAAAAAGGTTAGAAACTCAATTTTAGAGAGCTTCAATAATCTAAATGAAGATTTAAAAACTACATATTATTATCCTTGGTACATGGAATGTGTTGGGTCCTACCGAGCATATTATTTATGATCAATGAATTTGAATCAAGAGAGGAGGTTAGTATAGTGTTAATTCCAAAAATAATGAAATCAACATGCTAACAAGCTAACATCTATAGGACTAAATCATGGGAGGGGAGCTTAGTGAACAAACTAATTGAAGACACAACTAAAATGCAAATAAATGACAACTTCCTTACAATCCTTGATTGTTCAAAGAGATTCCTTCATTGGCTTACTTGGATTATGCTCAAAATATCTTCATCAATAGGGCTTGGTTATCTCCATATCCTCTTAGCACCATGTTTGACTTGATGGCTTGGCTTGTGATTTATAATTTTCACATTATAACATTATGTTTGCATTCATGTCATAAAACCATCATTATAACTTACTCTATCCAACCTCCAAGATCATTTGTGCATGATAACTTTGCACCAAAATAACTTGTTAATTTAATAAGTAAGGCATGGAATTTATAAGCTTTGAAATCAACTTGAAATGAGTAAAATCCTAACCTGGGCTTGCTTAGTTAACCCCAGTAGATTTAAAATATGTCCAAACCTCATGATTAGCATGGAATGGGCATGGTTTGAAATATTTTTGATTTTGGACAACTTGCAAAAGGTAATGATTACTTCCTAAGATATTCTTGATTTTTGAATTTCCTTTTTAAAAATTCATTTAATTGCTCAAGGATGAATTCAATTAGGATTTTTTTAGTATTTTCATGTTAATTAATCCTTTTTAGGATTTTTGATATTTCCAAGATTTGTTTTAATTGATTTAGGCATTTTCTCTATTTAATTAATTTTTAGGACAAATTGATTAATTTGTATGGTTATGAATCCAAATTTGAGATGTTTGGAAATTATTAGGCTAAATTTTCAATGGTTGGTAATAATTATTCTAAATCTTGGTATGAATCCATTGGTGGCTAATTTTAGATCTCTACAATAAATTCCATATCAGTTTATATGATTCATTTTATATTTAGCATTCTAATTTACTAAGATATTTTCTAAATTAGAATAGAGCTATTTCCTAATATCCAATTTCAAGAAAACATCATAAACCAATTACTTATCCCCTATCACATAAACCTTGCTATTAGAATTCTAGTAATGCCATGATTTTGGGAAACTCTTCTTCTTTGTCTAATTATAAGCTATAATGAACACATTTACATCTAATTTAACCATTTCTATAAGTATCTATTTTCAAATGTATTATTGATTCATCCTAAACCATACCAAAATCCCCAAACTTGGTATGATTTATGCCATTGGTATCATAACTTATAATCCATAAACTAACTAAAATGGATCTTACTTTGTTGACATATTCTATGTTATGTATTATGCCCAAAGAACTATAAGATTCTTCATGTCACCTTATTTTATCTCCATATTGCTTATTTTCATTATTAATTTGTCTAATCCCTTTGTAGTCACCTAATAGTGGTATTTGAGTGCTAAGAGTGCTATTTGAGATAACCTATTCCTATCTTAGCCCTAAACATATCCTAGAGCCTTTTATCACACTTTTACAACCTTTGTGTAGACCACAGGTGTCCCTAGTCAATAAAAACACAATCTCAGACCTTCATTCCCAAATCCTATCCTTTCATGACCAAAATCCTACTATTCAAACATTATCACCACATTAAATATAATAGATCCACATGTCACTAGTGTCCCCAATATGTTGCTAATGTCTTGAACCCTAACTTTCCTGAACATATATACTTTTAAAAGTTAAACCCTTGTAAGGTCGGCCTAAGCATATTTTTTATCCACACAAGCTACAAAACTCTATAAATACAAAAATATTAGACATCTATCCACTAGATGGAAAATATATTCAAAATACCTATTCAAATATGAAATAAGTTGAGCAAAATTAAGGTTAGTAATCCCTATTTTACCCTACTTCTACATACTACCATCTATAGTTGCTCTAAACCTAGATTTTCCAAATCCAATCTCAAGGACACTCAAGGTAGTGAGGACCACTATAATTCTAGCATCACTTGCACCAAAACTTAAGTTGGAGAACTACATCAAGATTGATCCCTCTTTAGAGTATTATTATGTATTTAACTCTCTTGATAGCAAGGTATTGAAGATGTCCCGCCTATCTTACTAATGAACACATATTTTTATCTCATTCCTTACTTGTAAGGAGGATTAGGGGTTTTAATCATAAATTAGTTATTACAAGCATAATACAAAGTTTTAGAATTCATGCACACATGAATAGAACCTAGAAACACAAGTGTAGTTATATCCAAAATTTAAGAACAATCCTGCATAGAGGACACTAGCAACAATTTCATGACACTAGAGCCACATATCACTACTATCCAAGTGTGGTAATACTACCAAGAGAGGAAACAATAATTGGATCTAATTTATGACACTTATACCTACTCATATCTCAATTTTCATCACTCATATCTTCCACATCAAGTTTTTTCTAGATAAGTCTTTATTTTTACATATTTATTACTATTTTTAGAAAGTAAAAGAAAGTCAAAATTATATAACAAATTAGTGGTTATTTATTGCATATTTTTTCATTTATTTAGACTACGTATCCCTTTAATCAAACATATTATTTACATAACTAAATCCTAAAATGTTAAAAATTTTGATGAATGTTAGCAAAGGATCTTGAAGCAACATAACATGCTAAGGATGGGAATAGTTATGAGATACTTCACGTGCATAGAACAATTTATCATAAAATATAAGAAACTAGATGATAGAAATGTAAGATTCATTAATTATTCTAAGTTATTGATTAATTTAAGAATAAGAAGTATTTTATAAACTAAATTAATGCATTTAAAATAGTTTAGATAGAAAGTAACCAAGACATTACACATGAGACCACATGAAAGGAACATATAAAGAAATCATATAGGTAATCATAACCAGATAATATCTATTGATATCTTATAAAAGTGGAACCCTCTTATTCTTACAAAAAAAATTATATTCATATTCTTATCTTACTTGGCACCAAAAGTGAATTCTCTTCATATTCTAGCTTGTTACAACTCATGAAGATAAGACAAAATAGGTTTTACAATGTCAAAATGAGTGCATAATGCATAAATATTAGACAAATATCATGTGCATATTTACAATCTAAGTTATTAAACTTAAAATTTTATATCATGCCAAGACAAAATCAGAGGATCTTTGAGAATGTACAAGTTATAGGGAGTTAAAGAAATTGTTAGAATAATAAGAGTTGAGATAATCTCTCAAGGTGCCATCTCTAATTTTCACCTTTTGTGCACTAATTAGCCACACTTTCAAGTTTTCAACTAAGTATCATACCAACCTACCACCCTTTATGGGTTTTCAATAGGTTGGCATAGCCATATGGCCACCTTTTATAGGTTTTTAACCAACTTGGCCCCAGTTATCTTAATAAGTCTTCCCCAATACAAATTTTTATACAAAATTTATACTTTGAACAGTACTTAACTCAAATGTAGTGTCATGGATGTAGATGAAGGTTGAATGAAATATACCTTAGACTATGAATAAGTAACCTTTATCTATGTGATTATCTCCTAGAGCTATGAACATGGATTATAGGTAGGTGTATTCATAATCTACACAATTGAGCTAGTAAAAAGAGTCAGATCTATTTTATATGTGTTCCAATCTACCATCACTTATCATATCAATAGTATTAGGGTGTATAATGGATCTTGGTATTCAATGATATTATCAAGTTCTACATCATTAGTGATGTTCAATACATCCTTGGTGTTCACAACCCTTGTATGCATCTCTTCACTCAGCTGTTCCATCTTGTCTGCATATATTTAAGTTTGGAGGCTAGTGAAATAACTTTGGAATCATTATCTTTACCATTCCATAAGGTTATCACACACATTATCCCTAGAATTTAATTATTATTACAGTGATCCATACATCTCCTCTATAGTTTTATTTTGGCATTCCATGGTTTCTTTAGTTATGGTGGCCTTGTATAAACTCTACATTGGAATGGGATAATGTAGTATCTAATTGCTACTTCCATTTACAAAAGATGCATGCAACCTATTAGGATTGAAATATGGTACTATCAAGCATACATTGGTACTCCTATAGAAGATTTATGATTGTGGTAGCCTCAAATTTTACATCCTAGCCCAATGTTCCCAATGTACGTAATTTTTTCACTATGCACCAATGTTTTTTAACTAAGAGACAAGTGTCTTGAGTCTACATTAGTTGGACATTACTTGGTTCCTAATGTTTTAAGTGGCCAAATATGGACAAGTATCCTAATTGAGTTTTGTATCTTTCTATAGTTGGGTTTATAACTCGATGTTCTCATCCTTAGTTTGATTGACCTGTTACTCTAGTGAGGTGACCTTCTTTGAAATGGACTCTTAGAACACTATAATGCCACCCAACTACTTTGTCAATGGTAACTTGGAAATATATATTGATGCTTCTTACTAAATTGGAAAGGCTACCAATGCTGTTATGATAGCTAAAGTATCAATTCATGACATGGTCATAATTGGAATGGAAAAGATGGTGTGTTGAGCACCCATAATTGGAATGTCATGGAGCCAGACTCCTCCCAAAAGCAAGGTTGATTTCTTCACACTTGTTGTAGTTATGTATTTATCTTCTTTTTGTACTAGATACTCTAACCCATATTGTTTTTTTTTTTTTCAAGAACTTATTATTTTTACGCCTTGGCATCTTCTTTAGTATTTAATTTTTGTGCAATGTCTCCATCCTATTTTATCTTTGCTTCTTCTATTGATTTCCATTTTATCTCCTCTTCTTCAACTTTTTTTTCTTGTTCCTCTTCTTTCCTATTTTCTTGTTCCTCTACATTCTATTTTTATGCATGCTCTTCTTCCTTTTTATGCTCTTCAAGTATACTAGCCTTATTTTTTTTGACCTTGACCTATACTTATGCCTCTATATCATCTTACATCTTGGCTGCATACACTTATTCTTCTTGTGATTTAGCTTGATATTTATGTAAGGCTTCAACTTCTTCTTCTTTTTCCTTACATATTCATTGGCTTGCTATTGGGAAAGAGTGGCATCCTTTAGATCCTTGTCTATTTATGCCTCTATGTCTTCTCATTTCTTATCTTATTCTATGTTGGCCTTGAATACGATCATAACCTCTTTATTTCTCTACTCTTTGTCCATCTTTTTCTGGTGTGCCTCTTGTACCTACTTTATTGCATCATAAAATTATTATGCTTCCTTTTCTTCCTTGAAAACCTATTAGCATTGAGATTATAGGTCATGGTTCTTTTGTTTGGCCCCAGCTTCTTTAGTTTGGAGGCATGCTTACTCAACTTGTTGTTATTGGGTATACTCCTAGTTTTTCTTTTCTTCTTGACATACTCATCATTATATAGTGTGAGTTGATTCCTCCTATGAATCATTTTCCTCTTTAGTTGTACGCTAATATGGTATTAGCTATTTGATATTGAGGTCTTTTTCTATGGGTAAAGAATCACTCTACTAGACAATAGAGCTAGAAATAGATGCTTTATTTTTCCCTAAAGTAGCTAGCCTATGTTTCATTGTGGTGAATTCAAGGAAGGATATTATTACACTTCCTATATAATGGATGCCCTACCAAATGTGCATTATTTAAGAGAAGAATAAACCCTATCCTCTCATCAGGTTTTGGGTCTATGCACTAGAGTCTCTTATAGACTATTGGGTAGTGGGTAAAATATGTCAATAACTAAAAAAGTGGTGGAAGGTTGCTCCTTGAAGAGTTTGACCATTTTATACTTTTGTTTAGCCTCTTCATGCATGATGTCAATAAATATGGATACCAAACATGGTGGTATTAAAATTGAAAGACTTGGAATGACTTTCTTATGCACATAAACTATGTTCATTACCTTATATAAGAACACCTCCTTCTCCTCTTCTTTCTCATATAGGCTACCTTCTGTATCTTCAAGCATTACCTGGTAGGCCTCTTGATCATTAGCCCCCATATGAGGTAGGTTGTATTTTATTATGATATATGGTACCTTAGGGTCATCCATCCAAGTTGTTATATTACTCATCTTTCACTTTGGTGGATGTAATGGTTATTATTCTTAGGAGAGCTGGCACTTTCCTTTCTACTATTAAAAGGTTTTAACTGCACTAAAGTAACTATTACACCAGGTGTTATGGTTTGAATAGGTGTTACATCTTTAGATACATATATTTTTTCTTAGAAAATCAGCCTACAACATGGCCATGGTAACAAAATATGGTAGGCATCTAAATGGTGATCTAGGCATATCATGTATATGAATTAGGATGCCTTTTGGAATTAAACTGATAATAACATATTGTCCTAGGTACTAAATGACATTCAATAACACCTATGGGTGTATAGAAATAAGATATAAACATTCCTCTCACCATTTCTTCAACTTTCCCTAATGAGCTAGGGTGTTACACTTAGGTGTCCATGTGGAATTGCAAAATTGCTACATTGGCTAGTAGTCAGTGTCTAGGTGCACCTCTCCTTCAAGGGACTTTCATTGAGTGAAACATGGTAGAAAGATAAAAAATTGGTACTATAAGGTCTACATGGAAGTCATATAACACTTGTAAATATTTATAAGAAAATCTTATACAAATTAATTAGGACAGTTGAACTGTTTATTGTGGTGAACCATGTGATGTGAAATGTTAATCACTCCTTTGGGGATTTGCTTTGTAAACTTAATGGTCTACCAAAATATGTGTGTAATTCACTCCAAGAAAATTCACATTGTTTCATCTTAGATATATTCAAATGGGATTTATATAGACCCCCATACATATACATTTTTGACTTCTTAAAGGATATGAGGCATTCTTGACTTGTAAAGAGAAAGAGAATCACCCCGCACAAACATGCCCAAATCTCTATCCATTGCTTCAATGTCAATGATTATAGTGATATATGGGCTGATGTAAATGTTGCCCTCATTATATCAGCCAAGAAGTATTTTCCAAATCTCCCCCAAATTGCTAAAGGTAGGTATCCAAATCAAGTTCCTGATATCTATGTTATGTAAATGTTGTATGGATGCAAGAGCAAGTGCTTGTGTAACATCTACTAGATCTAGTTAAAAATATTTTTGTTTAACAACTTTAAGATAATAAAATAACTTTAGATCATTATATTTAGTCTTCCAAAGCGTAATAATGATTCCCATTTCTTCCTTCTGGGCATATGTCAAAATTTTGATGAGCCATGAATCATCCATGGTATCTGAATACTAAAAATTAAAAAAAAAATACTTTTTATGTTGGATAAGTTGGCTCGGCTCTATAAATTTAGATCATAAAATGGTTGTAATAATGAAATGTAGATTCAGTTTGTAACCTTGTGACTTTATAGGTTTTATGCCTATGAGTTTCCACATAAATGTCACACTGAGTTGTCCCTTAGATAACAATTTGAATGTTGATGTGGAAAATCTTATCCGATCTAGAAATAAAGGTGGTTAGTTATTTGGACATGTGTCAAGATATACCATTATATTTTTTACTATCTATACTAGGGTACATACTGATGATGTTGACTGGCCACTAATTTGGTAAATATTAGATCAATCAAACCTAGGATCTAGCATTAACTTCTTAGGATGACCATTATATTGTTGAGATCACGGCTGATGTGATTTGACCATATATTTCACAAACTTAATTTCTTTATTTTGCTCCTACTGACTTCAACAATGATACACTTAAATTATTTTACACATGGGCATCATGTGCTATACTTCTTATCATGGTTCTAAAATTTGGTGAAGAGATCATCTAACTTATAAATAGATATACATACACAAAAGAAAACATATAGAAATGGGAAATCCTAATCTACTCGACGCTACTCACAACCCACTCTTTTGGTAGAAAGAGATCAATTAAGACTATTGGTGGTAGGGAATAAACCTATAGCCATTTATCTACCTTGTCAAAATGGTTCTCTACATATCCCTTAAAATAATGATTCCTTGTTATATTTCATGTATAATGTAAGGCCCTTTCCACATAATTTATAGTTTACCTAGAAATGCTCTAAAGTGACTATCATATAACAAAACTAGTTGATATTTATGGAATTCCTTAAGTCATAGGTTCTTATTGTGCCATGTTTTCTAACTCTACTTATGAACTTCCTACATCCAAAATTTTATGCATCGATACTCATCCATCTAATTTAATTTATGAAGCTTATTGGTGAGAGACTCATGATCCCCTAGTCTCATAAGCTTTGTAATGTGCATACTAGGTACTAAATATCCCATAAGAGTTAATGCTTCAAGCCCATAAACCAACTAAAATGGATTAAAACTTGTATCCCTCTTGTGGTGTGTTCAATAAGCCCAAAGAATCACATGAATGTGATCTTCCCAATCATCCCTCTTGACATCATAGATATTTGTTAATATCTTGCCCAACACTTTATTAGAAGCCTCAACTTGTCTATTAGCTTGTAGATGGTATATATTAATTTCATGATAAGAAATCATGAATTTTTTAGTAGGATCTTTGATAGTATTATTTAGGAATTATGTCCTTTAATCACTAATGAGCTTGATGTGGCATCCAAATTATGTGATAATATTCTCATAAAGGAACTTTACTATGTCCTTTAACCCACATCTAGGTGTCATAGTAGATTTAACCCATTTGTAAAATTAATTTGTCATGGTGATAATATATCAAGATTTTCTACATTTACCTAGGGGATTGATATGTCATACAAAATCAATGCCCCACTATTCAAAAGGTTATTTGACTAACAAAGGCTACAAGGGCATTTCATCCTTATAGTGTGGCTTACCCATTCATTGGCATACATCATAATTCTACACTACCCTATGTACATCCTAAAAAATATCCAGCCACCATAATCCACTTTGTAACATTTTCCATGCAATAGCTTCTCTAATAGAATGATCTCCTAATATTCCTTGGTGTACTTATTATAAGATTTATGGACATTCATGTTCTAAAAACACCCTATGTAGTACTTAATTCTTCCTAAAATGATACAGTATTCCATTTATTATAGTATATAGAAAATCTCTGGTGATAAACTACTTCTTTTCTCTTTCTTGGTAGTGCATAAGGAATACCCCTTATTTGAGGAAATTAACAATTTATTAAAATTCTCAAGTATCCTAAAAAATCAAAATAGATGGGCATTAAGAGAATATTTCTATAGTTATTTTTGTCTCTTCATCATTCATGATGTGATTGAGATGATCCATCCTAACATTTTATCTACTTGGATTGATGTTGATGTAAAATTGGAATTCTTGAAAGAGCATCAACCATCTTGAAATCTATCCTCTGAGTATATTCTTTTTAACTAGGTAGCATACAAATTGATGATTTGTGAAAACTTCAAATGGTGTCACTACGAGTGTCATTCAACTCCTCATTTAATCAATATTCAATTTATGTCTTATCAACCAAGGATGGTGTCCAAAGCTATCTGTAGTAAGGTGTAGGATGATAGATCTAGAATTATACTTGTGGGGGTGTTTGATGGTCCTATTCTAACTTTGACTAATGAAAGAAATGTATCTTAAACTACTTGATTCACTCTATTGCTAAAAAGTAAAATATGTAGCTATTTAATCAAATGAATCCACTCTTTTTCGTAAAAGTAAAATCACACTCCTATTTATGCTTGCATGGAAATGGAGATGTTTAACTTAAAAACGAAATTTGTTTCACATATTTACTATAAAAGAAAACACACTTTTATTATAAAGTAAATGACTTTGGAATAAGGAAATTCCTTTTAAAATATGAATTTGTTTTGATGTTTTTTGAATGAATGCAACATTATTAAGATTTTAATTAGTTATAACAAAGAGTTAATATAACATAACATAAGTACCGTACACAGTTCCTAGTTCCAAGGAGAGTGGGACCTTTCTCCTCTTAGATTCAAGAATAAAGAGTAATCAATGCTAGAAACTGAAGTGATAATTCATAAAAATGAAATGATTACAATCTATCTAAAACCTATAATATACTTGTACATATATTTCATCTATTATATTTTTTAATAACAAAAGTCTTACATTTTATAATAATATAATCAACTCAAAATAGGATGCAAAGAGATAGGATTCCTTTGTTGATCCACTCATCCAAAAATAAGAGATTAGATTTCCAAGAGATCTAATTATTATGATGAAATAGATATACTATCCTATAATAGTCCTAAGATCCAAATATATACAACTTTATCAAAAGCAAATCCTAAAAAATAGTAGGTGAGTATTTTCCTCATTTAACTCTAGATAGAATGTTTCTCTCTCATCTTATCTAGATGCCAACTTACCTATTTTTAGCTTTGTATTTATATAATCCATTGAATTGACCCTATAGAGTTGGTAGGAATGAACCTTTGGAGTCTATAGAAACAAGCCTGTGGAGTCCATGGAGACAAGCTTGTGGAGTATATAGAAGTAAACCTATAGAGTCTATAGAAACAAGCATGTTCCATCCTTCAAATTGATTCCATTCATGATGATTTATTACTATTTCATATTGGTCCTCCCATGTACTCATATGAACACATGTGCCTCAAAAGTGCAAAAAAATGGACCTACAGAGTCCATAAATTCATTCTGTATGAGTTCGTAGTTCTGCTAGATGGAGATCAAAATTGAACTTCCACTATACATCACCTGTGTCTTCTTCTTGAGAATTCTTCACAAAAAAATCACTAAAATATGTTATGTATTAGACATTAATTTCAAAGTAAAGGTTTAGTCTTTGGTTTAATATAAACAAGATAAGTATCTACTTTCCATGTAATAGTTATCTAACAATCTAGGATTTACATAAGATAATATCCTTAGAGAGATGAATTAAGGGAAATAACATGTCAATAATGAGCCATACTCTAAGCTCATCATCTTCCCTAGTCTTTACCTTTTACAAGTCCCATTACAAACATTCATTTCCATTCATAGCTCTTGCATCTGCTTTTTAAACTCTGACTCAAATCATAGTCATCAAATCCATCTATTATATGCTTGTCTAAATTGCTTGTAAACCCCTGATATTCTTGAATCATTTGTTTCCATATATTGAATTGCTTCTCTAATTTTAGATCCCAACTCTACCATCTTTGAATAAGTATGATCAACAAAGGGAGTCTATATCTCATGCCAATCCATTTCTTTTCTCCCCCAGAGTTTATTACCTCTATTAAGATTTACAAAATTAAGGTATCTCTTCTCATACTCCATCTTAAGTTATTTGGAGACATGAACTCTCATCTTCTAATAGGTACTAAAAGTTGGTCCCATCTTTTCACACTTGAAGTCACCACTGAATCAAAACTCTATCTTAAAAACAAGTCAAAAGAAATAGCACAATCATATAAAGTGTGTAAATAATGAGTTTTAACTTCATCACTTAAACAAGCACAGTTAAAATTCTTTCTGATCAATCTGGCGATAGGAATGGCTGGTCTGATACACAATCCTATAGTCTTAGCATGATTTGTATACTCTTCAAATCTGATTTTCCATGCTAGTTAATTTTTAAATGTAGAATGCAATGCCCTCAGTTGAACTTCTCCTACATTAAGGTTTATCAATAACTTTTGTGCTCATGGTCTCCTATGATCAAATCATGCAAATAAAACTCACAAAGCAAATCCTACTAATCAGGTTCAACACTATAGAAAATTTCTAGAAATGTTGTTGACTATAAAATCTTGTAAGAAAGATGACAAGAGATCCTCAAAAGCTGCCATCTATAAAATTATTCAAATAAATAAAACTATATATAGGAGAAGGATTCCTACATGTCAAAAGAGATTCCCCTAATTTTCATGCATCCTACAAATTTTCTTCTAAATCTTGGACCTTAGCTTCTAATTCTTTCTTTTCATTTTATAATATTTTATTTGAATAAGTTGCACCTTTATTTTTCTATTTGAGTATGGAATATTCTTCTATAATTTGATTTAGCATTTGCAACGTAGGAATACCTGAACAACTTGTTTGATAAATTTGGTCAAAAAATACCTTAAGAGGAGAAGGTATAACATTAGAAGGTGCTTTAGAAGAGTTTACCAAACTCTACAATCTCCTATTCTCCTTCTTCATATTTTCTACCTATATCTAGAGGTCTATTTATTCACTTTCATTTTTCTTTATTGTTTATTCTAATCTATGAACTTCTCTTGCATGATTGGTAGATGATGTATCCAATTTTTACACCAACAATGAGTTGAGATGATCCTTATTATGCAATTGACTGATCAAGACAATAATGTCAATTATTTGTTGTTGCTCTAGAGCTTGATCTTGAGAAAGCTTCAAGGTTAACTACATAACAAGATCATTTATATTAGATGACTCTCTTTTCTCATTTGTGCATATAGTATTTCCTTTATTCATTGTAGTTTTAACTAAAACATGTGGTTGTTTTTCCATACTTGATTCCTCTACCATGATTGGCTCTTCTCCTAGAATTAGCTCCTCTATTATGATTAGAGAGTTCTTTTTGAAAGGAGTTTTTCAACATCTAAATGTTTAGGGATAATTTGATGTATGGGGGAATGAGATACCTTTTTAAGACTATATAGAATGTCTATAGCCTCTTGTTAATCTTCATCCATTATAATTAAACTTCTCCTTCTTTTGGTCACTCTCTGAGCTACACTCAATTATCTTTCCTTTTCAACCATCAAAACTTCAATCTTCTCAAGTTTTGTAGCAACCTTTCATTTTAATTTTCTTCTTCTTCACAAGGGAATTAGTTGCACTATAGGTTTATGAGGTTCTTGTGTGGACCTTGAAACTATAGGGATTTGAGACCTTGTGATTCTTATTGAATAAGAAGGAATTTCTTTTGAGACTACAACCTGTGATTTCTACTTTGGAGTTATTTTCTCAACTGATGCAGTAAGTGGAGATGAATGTTCCTATGGTAAATTTTAGGTTTCTTATGAAGGTAGATTTGGAATTTGTTGTGTTATATTGTTCTTAAATTCCTTTTAGACCTCTTGTCATTGTTGAAGGAAGTGATGTTGAATAATTGGGTGAATAAGGCCATGGTGCCTAAGAGAAACATTAGGAGTTGTAGTCATAATTTGAAGGGCACCATATAATAAGGATGGGAGGTTAATATTTTAATGAGGTTTTTGGATCCCATACTTAATGTGTATTAGTATTTTCATGTTATCTCTTCCTAAAATACTATTTTGTCCCTCACAAATGATATACTTGAGTACCCACTTGGCTACAGATTTCCCAGGTTCAAGAAGTGAATTTCTATGAATCCCTTTTGATTTTCCCTTGGAATCTCTTAGACATGAAGTCCCAATTTTCTCATTACCGTTAAACTTAATAATTAAATCATTAAATAGAATTATGCCTGTCACTCTCATTCCTTCTACTGGAACTTATATGATTTGACTTATAATTTGAGTTGAAATAGGAACAATAATGACTTTAACAGCTGAAAACTTAGGGGGTGAGATTAGTGATGAATTCTCTTACCATTTTTTCATGGAAACCCTAGAACTTTTTAATGAAAGGTAGCCAGCCATTTACTCTAAACACTACCATAGAAGCTTTGTATTTGTGAAGCTTTATTGCATTCTTTTTCTCTGATCTCATTTTTTGTCCCATTTTTACTCAGATTTATAGACGACTCTATTTATTTAACTCAAATTAGGGTTTAGACCAATTTTTATTGAAATATGTAGGTAATAATCACTCAAGATCTATACAAATGAAATGTTTTGTGTGAAACTCAATAGCTTCATGAGTTCGTAGTTTGACATTATTACTTTATACAGTTCAATACCTCACATTTCTATGAAGTGTGCTAAGCCATTTTGTGAAATTATTACAAATTGGATGAAATGATGAACCTACTCTATGATCATCAAGGAGTAGGTTCTCTAGAAGAAGCAGAGTCCTCCAGAACATCTACTTGATTTGAAGTAGTTTCTTTATAAGAAGTAGAGTCCTCCAGAAAGGCTACTTGATCTTTTACCTTTTGAATAAAGTCTTCTTTATTAAGAGGTTTCTAATAAAGCTTCAATCTATGTATATTGACTAACAGAGCTTGTCTACTATCATTAATAGGTATTAGCTTAACATAACCATTTTCAAAGACCTCCTCAATCTGATAAGGTCCAAACCACCTCATTTGTAGTTTTCCTTTAAACTGTTGAAATTTTGAATCAAACAATAGTTCCCAGTCTCCTTTTTGAAACTTATGTTTCTTGATCTGTGAATCATGCCAAACTTTTCTTTGATGTTGTACCAATTCAGCTCTTTATAGTGCTTCCATCCTCATCTCATCAAGTTGATTAAGCTATAAGATTCTTTATTTCTATATTTCTTCTAATTCAATCCCTTCTTTTATAGTTGTTTTCAATGTTTGTAATTCAAATTCAATAGAGAGTAAGGGCTTCTTACCATAAACCAATTCATAAGGTGAAAATCTAGTTGTTATTTTCCAAGTAGTATTATAGGCCCAAACAACTTATGGTACCTTATTTGCCCAATCTTTTTTGATAGAATTAAAAACCTTGGTTAAAATGGTTTCTAGTTCTCTGTTGGTGACTTCAACTTACCCATTAACCTGTGGATGGTATGGAGATGTTTTTCTGTGTTGAGTTTGATATACTTTCATGAAGTGCTTTATCATGTTTGACATCAACTATGATCCTTAATCTGAGACTATCTCCCTTGGAGCACCAAATCTTTGCATGATTTTGAAATATAATAAATTAGATACCATATTTTCTCTTGCATGAGTTAATACTTCCACTTTCACCCACTTGGTCATATAGTTTATACATACCAGGAGATATTATTTTTCTTTAAAAGGAGGATCCATAAGACCTATAAAATCAATTCCCCATTTCTAAAATGGTTCTAAAACCAATTGAGGATGAGGGTGTAGAGGCATATCTATTGAAAGAGTAGGCTATTTAATTCTCTAACAAGCATCACAATGTCGAACATATCTTTTTACATGTTGATGAAGGTGAGGCCAATAATAATATACTCCTAGGATTTTGTGTATGGTTCTTTGAGCTGAGTAATGACCTCCTCTTGGTTCATCATGACAAGCTATGATGATATCATAAGCTTCAACATTTGTCACACATCTACGAAACACATGGTTAGGTCCAAGTTTGAATAGCATTCTGTTAATCCATTTAGAAGAACTTTTTTTATTAAATGTTTCTTTTCTTTTTGTGAAAATTGTAGAGGAAACTTCCTTGTGGCAAGGTAATTAGCTATATCAGTAAACCATGGATATTTTAATGAAATATAAAATAGTTATTCATTTATAAAATCATCTTCCATTGGTTCTTCCTCACCTATAGTGCTCATTCTTGACAAGAAATTAGCAACCATATTAGACTTCCTTGGTTTATCTACAATAGTAACATCAAATTCTTGTAAGAGTAATAACCATCTAATAATCCTACCTCCCATAATTAGTTTATTAGTAAGATATCTAATAGTTGAATGGTCTATATAGATAAATACCTTATAGCTTGTTATGTAGTATCTAAATTTGTTAATTGCATAGACTACAGCTAGGAAGTCCCTCTCAATTATGGTGTAGTTTTTTTTACCAGGTGTCATGTTTTTGCTAATATAATATATATCATACATGTTATCCTCTTTATCCTTTTGTCCAAGGACTACTCCTATTATTATATTGGAATCATCTATGTATATATGGAATGGTTGAGTCCAATCTGGTCCTCTTAATACTGGAGCAGTAATGAGTTTAGCTTTGATGGTCTTAAAGGCCTAATGGTACTATCACTCCATTTGAATGTACTATCTTTTATAAGCAAGGCAAACATAGGAGTAGCTATTTGGCTAAAATTATCTATGAAGCATATATAGTAACTAACATGTCTCAAATAACTCTTAATTTTAATTTGTGTTTATGGGATGGGTAAGTTGGAGATTATTTCAGCCTTCTTTGGATCTACTTGAATGCCTTTTGTATAAATATGGTGTCCCGGCACTCTTCCTTCATCCATCATCAACAAACATTTCTCATGGCTCAAAGATAATTAATGTTCTTCACATCTGATCAATACTCTTTCCAAGTTGGTAAGAGCCTCTTCATAAGTTCTACCATGAATGGTGAAATATCCATATATAATTCAACACAATTGTTTGTAAGGTCAGAGACTATTGCCAGAACTACTCTTTGGAAGGCTCATAGAGCATTACAGAGTCTAAATGGGAGTAATCTATAAGAAAAATTTCCCCAAGGGTAGGTAAATATGGTTTTATCTTGATCTTTAGCTGCCACTATTATCTGGTTATACCCACTAAACCCATCTAGGAAAGAAAAATATCTTTTTCTTGCCAAGTTGTTAAGAACTTGATCAATGAAAGATAGAGGAAAATAATATCTTAGTGTTGCTTTGTTCATATATATATAATCTACACATACCCTTAATTTTCCATTTTTATTGGGAAAAGTTACCAGGGGTGAAACCCATTGGCTATTTGAGATGGGGTAAATAAACCCAACTTTTAGCAATTTTTGGATCTCTATTTTGACTATCTCCTTTAGTGCTAGGTTTATTCTTCTTTGTGGTTGTCTGACCGGTTTGATAGGTTCCATGTAAACGTGATGAGTGCATATACTGGGGTGAAATCCCTTCATGTCAGTATAATCCCAAGTAAAATCCTTGGTATGTCTTTCCATCACTTCAAAGGGTTGATCTTCCTCTTCATTTGTTAACTAACTATTGATGTTCAAAATCATTCCAGGTAATACCATGATTGGTTTTGTGCTTGGGTAGTTGGATTCTATTTGCTTGAATTCACTAATAAATGAGTTCAAAGGACATGGATGAGGAAGTAGCTTATGAAACATGGTTACATTATAAAAAACTCTTCTCTAGGAGGAATCAATCTTACTAAATAAAAATAGAATGCATCTACGAAATGAGTTTGTTGTTGTTCTACCAATTTCCACACACTTTCCTGAATCAATATATGATCATATGGTGAGGAAACAATAGAAAAAGTATAATTAGAGGTTTCATAATATTATGTCTGACCCTAGAATCCTAAACTAAGGTAGTTCATAGTTTATACATTAGAAAAGTCTATAGATTCTAGACTGGTAGAGTCCATAGCTTTCAGACTGGCAGAGTCCATAGCTTTCAGACTGGCAGAGTCCATACTTTTTAGACTGGCAAAGTCCATAGATTTTGGACTAGAAGAGTCCATATATTTTGGGTATATGTCTCCATTAAATTATTCTAAGTTTTTTTAACTTTGATCATAGCTACGGAGGAAATGTTGTTTGATGTATTGTCTGATTCATCCACCCAAAGTTCTTGTATGTGATTTGTTAATAGTTTTGTAGGAGGATACAAAAAGATGCATTTGTATTTTTACCCATTATAAATGGTCATGTATCCTAACCTAAAATCAATTAATGTTACTATAGTAGCCAACCATGGTCTACCTAATATTATGGGATATCTTAGATTCTTTGTTTTAGGTTGCAAGACCATGAAATCTACTAGATATTCCCAAGACTCTATTAGTACTTAAACATTTTCTATAGTCCCTTCTAGTTTAGTTACATATTAGTCCACCATTTGAAAAATGGTTTTTGTGTGTTACATTCTCATAAGAGATAATGTATGGAGAGTATCAGTTGTCATAACATTAATTATTTCTCCTAAATCTACCAAGACGTTAGGAATTTATTTACCTCTGATTGTGACTTTGATCACTGGGCTTCCTAGGTCTGCATATTATGGAACTAATAGTTGTCATGCTAATAAATCAGCAACTTTTATATCAACATGAATGGTTCTTGGATATTTTGTTTTCCTCCCAGGTGTCTTGATATAAAGATTTTTGATGATCTTGTTCAATTCAGGTATATCCCTAATAACGTGTAGTAGGGGTACCTCAATATTGATCTTTTGCAACTCATGGACCAAGTTTGATTCTAGTTTAATATCAATTTATTTTAATCATACAAGAAAAGGAACTACTAGTGTAGTAGTGTTTTATTTGTTTGCTTTAGGGCTCATTTTGATTTTGGCTTCTTTAGTGTTTAATTGAGATGATTCTATTTTTTCTTTTTCATCAAGTATCTCAAAAATTAAAACTAGAGGTTTTTGTATAGTTTTCCCTGATCTTAAATGTATGTCTAAACAATCAATAGCTCTAACATTCATTATCTCTTCCTATCCATTAACATAAATAGGTTCTAGTTGTTTATTTTTTGGATTTGCTATTTATTGTGCAGGCATTGAGGGTTGATTGATTTATCCTTGTTGCTAAATAACTAGCAGTGGCATTATAGTTTGCTATTGATGTGGCCTTCTTATTTGGATGAATTTTTTTTGTGGGTTCCACTATGGATTTAATTGTTGTTATTGATGTCACATCCATTGATGTTGTAGTACCCATTGTTGCTGTAGTTGTGGCACCATCCATGGGGGTGTTGGCATCTAATCTTGTCTTACCCATGGATTTTGGATTGATGGAATTTGGGGTTGATTCCAAAAAGGTGAAGGAATTGAAACATTCCATGGTTCCATCAATGGATTAACTAGGTTTTTTTCATTAAACTATCCTTGAGCCTGGTTTTGTGGGATAAAATTTTGTCTCTAGATATAATTTACTTCTTCAGTGGACTAGACTTGTGTTTTCATTTGATTTTTTAAAATAGGTACAAGGGTGAAATGTTTGGTATCATGATTTGTTGCATCACAAATCCCACATGATGAAACATTGGTTTTATCTAAGGGCAATCTCTAAGGGCATGTTTTTGTCTATACTTAGGATAGTAGATTGCTAAGGGTTTTGTTGCATTTTCTTTAACTTGAAGGCTATCCAAATTACTATTTAGTGTAACTAGAATATCCATCTTTAGATTGGTAAATTATTCCATTAGCTTACCCACTTCATTATATTTCCCAAACCATCCTCTCTTAATTTTGAGTTTTATTGATTTTGTGGATTTTGTTGGAGAGCCATATTTTCTTCTTCTAATGATGTTTCAAAGCTAGGATGATCTTCATACTGAATATTTGTGGTATCAATTATGGGTTGTTCAAAGTTCTCAAAATTTTCTTTAGCTATGGATTATTGAAATGATTCTTCTAAGTCCTTATCAATTTCTAAATAATATCTTCCTATAAGAGATTGATTCTGAAGAATTTGTCCTATGGGGCTTGCTTGTGGCAATGGCTTGGTTTCTATCCAAGTTTATGAAGATTCTTGCAGATAGGTTTCACTCGTAACTTTTGGTTCACTACTTAGATATGTTGAAGGAGTTTCAAATTGTGTTCTTGGTGGGAATTTTGGGATGAATCATCCTTTAGAATATCTAGGATGGTACATCAATTTATTATTTTTTTTGAGATTTTATGGTTTTTACAAAAAAAATTATTTTTCACTCTAGAGCAATAATTATTACCTTACTAACACCTTGTTCCCTAGAAAATTGTGCCAAAAATGATGAGTGTCATTCAACTCCTCTTTCAATCAATATTCAATTGATGTCTTATCAACTAGGGCTTGTGTCTAAAGCTGTCTACAGTAAGGTGTAGGATGGTAGATCTAGAAGTCTACTTGTGGGGGTGTTTGATGGTCCTATTCTAACTTTTACTAATTAAATAAATGTGTCTTAAACTACTTGATTCACTCTTTTGATGAAAAGGAAAAGATGTAACTATTTAATTAAATGAATCCAATCTTTTGCTTAAAAGTAAAATCACAATCCTATTTATGCTTGCATGGAAATAGAAATGTTTAACTTAAAAAGGAAATTTGCTTCACACATTTACTGTAAAATAAAACACACTTTTCTTAGAAATAAAATGACTTTGGAATAAGGAAATGCCTTTTGAACTATGAATCTATTTTGATGGTTTATGAATGAATGCAACATTAGCAAGATTCTAATTAGTTATAAAAAAGAGTTAATATAACATAACCTAAGTACCATACACAATTCCTAGTTCCAAGGAGAGTGGGCCCTTGCTCCTCTCAGACTCAGGAACAAATATTAATCAATGCTAGAAACTAAAGTGATAATTTATAAAACTAAAATGATTACAATCTATCTAAACCTTCTAATATGCTTGTATGTATCCTTCATCTATTATATTTTTTAATAACAAAAGTCTTACATTTTATACTAATATAATCAACTCAAAATAGAATGAAAAGATAAAGGATTCCTTGGTTGATCCACTCATCCAAAAATAGGACATTGGATTTCCAAGAGATCTAATTATTTTGATGAAATAGATGTACTATCCTATAATAGTCCTAAGATCCAAATATATACAACTTTATCAAAAGCAAATCCTACAAAATAGCAAGCAAGTATTTTACTCATTTGACTCTTGATGGAATGATTCTCTCTCATCTTATTTGGCTATTATCTTCCATATTTTTAGCTTTGTCTTTATAAAATCCATGGAATTGACCTTTTAGAGTCAGTAGGAATGAGCCTGTGGAATTTGTAAAAACAAGCTTGTGGAGTCTGTAGAGACAAGCATGTGGAGTCCGTAGAAACAAGCCTATAGAGTCCTTAGAAACAAACATGTGCCATCCTTCAAAATGATGCCATTCATGATGATTTTTTACTATTTCATGTTGGTCTTCCCATATACTCATATGAACACACGTGTCTCAAAAACACAAAAAAATGGACTTAGAGAGTCCATAGATTCATTCTATATGAGTTCGTAGTTATGCTGGATGGAGATCAAAATTGAAATTTCACTATACATCACCTATATTTTCTTCTTGAGAATTCTTCACAACAAAAATCACTAAAACATACTATGTATTATAAATCAATGATAAAGTAAAGGTTTAGTCTTTGGTTCAATATAAACAAGACAAGTATCTACTTTCTATGTAATAGATATCTAACAATCTATGATTTTCATAAGATAATATCCTTAGAGAGATGAATTAAGGGAAATAATATGTCAATAATGAGCCATATTCTGAGCTCATTAGTCACAAGAAGATAATGTCTTAACTTCTATAATGAAAACACTATAGCTAGTTCTTCCCTTTTAGTTGTCATGTAATTATTTCTTACATTAGATAAATTTTGGCTTGCAAAATGTATGGGGTGGTCCATTTGACCATCTCTTTGATGAAAAATCAAAACACCAAATATGATAATATAAGTATCAACATTCACATGAAAGCATGTATTCCAATTTGGAAAGACTAGAATAGGCGCAGTGACCAATCTCTACTTTAGTTCTATGAAAGTTTCTTGACACTCAAAGGTCTAGACAAAATTCATACCTTTTCACAAAAAAAATCCAATGGGGAATAAATGTATGAATATCCCCTAATGAAATTTTGATAGTAACCTATGTGGCCAATAAAGGACTACATTTACATTGAGCTGACTAGTAGGGGCATACTAACAATGATTGTAATTTTGGTCTCATCCACCAAAATCCCTTTGTTGCACACCACATGACCTAGAAGGACACTAAAAGGTGTAAAAAATGAGTACTTTTTCAAATTCACAGTAATACACAAATCTCAACAACATTCTAGCATGAGGTGAAACTTAGACAAGTGATATTTAAACAAAGAGAAAACTACCCAATCATCTAGATATACTTTTAGAATGTCATGAATGAAATCCTTAAAGGTATTCATTACCACTCTAGAGAAAATTGTAGGTGAATTCTTAAGGCCAAAAGGCATTACCTTATATGCAAAGGATCACCATTCCATGGCAACATTTGTTTTAGCTCTATCTTCTTCTACGATGGGTATTTGATAATACCCACTAGACTCATCTATGAAGGAGTAAACTTCATGACCTACAATAGGTTCAAAAACTTCATTTGTGAAAGGAATTAGAAATGAATCATTCACATATTTATGATTCAAAATTTTATAGTCACCACATAATTTTATCTCCCCTATTTTCTTAGGCTGCACTACCATGGGACTAACCTAATCTACCATATTTATAGGATATATTATACCTATTTCATGCATTATGTCAAGTTTAGACTTCTCTTTCAACTTCATGTTTGGATTCAGCTTATACAACCTTTTATTTATGGGTTATGAACACTCCTTGAGATCGATATGCATTTCACCTAGGGAAAGATATACTCCTCTAACTTCTTATAATTTTGTGGGAAACACATATACATAATACCATAGGAGTTTCATAGCTTCTAAATTTTTGGATTTAATCCAAAAGTCACCCATATGTGCCAATTTAGGAATCTCCTCATTTCTAATATTTTCCACATGATTTTAAATAGGTTGATGATAAATCTTGCACTTTTCCTTAGCAAAAAATTATCATAGCAAATATTTCCCTTCCTATTATAGAATCTATATTTTTCATAACTTTTCTTCTTCAGTGGGTCCTGTGATTAGATCCTTTAATGGTTCTACTAGCTATTCAGGTTCAAACAAATCAATATCACCATTAGTATTTGAATCTTTAGTTTCCTCCTCTTCATCCTTTATATAATGTAATAGATACATAATAGATTATTCTTCCATCTTAGCATCTGTATATCTTTATAGTGTTGTATTCAGATCATAGGTTGCATTTTGATATGCAGTAGACTCCATTATGGTGCTTAAATTCTTTATGCACCCATGAAATAGGAAATGTTTGATTTTGAGTAGTTCATTATGAACCATAGGATTCTCATATTCAAACACAAAATTCTATATGATGTCACTCTACACTTGTGCCTAGTGATTTGTCTCCCTCTTATGTTCTTAAAGTAGATACCAAGTTGATGGTAAAAGGGTAAGTGTGTAATAAAAGATATGAACCCAGTACTTGGGTACCACACATTATTTAGTCCAAACCTCACCATATTTATAGATATGTATTTTAGGGAACTCACCTTCTTGTAATAAAGGCTAATTACTTCTGATTACCTATAGTAGTTAAAATCTTCTAATCATAAGTTTACATGTATCATCCCAATTGAGTTGATCATTTTTATGAATTATCCACCATATCATTGCAACTCACTTCAAATTATAACTCAAGACACTAACCCACTAACTGATCATAGGCACATGAACTTATAAGCACATAATGAATTGATTTATGTCCTTTATCATATAGTATGAAGTAAGTTGCCTTTCATTAGCAAAAACTATTCTCATAGGTCAAAGTTCATGATCACCATGAGCCCAATTAATTAGATATATATCTAAGTCTTCACTTATATATGAATATAGTTCTTAAGGCAAGGTGCCTTCTTTGTTTATCTCTATATAATCTTACATATGATCATCTTCGTGATAGAGAAAATCAATTTTTGAGTGAGTAGGTGATTTAACAGACATGGATAAATAATCTTCTATGACAAACTAAGGTACCCATGGCTAATTAATTACTTGTTTAGGATTCCATTGTTTAGATGTCTTCAACTATTCAGTGAGTGAAATTTTCACTTAAGGTTTATTATGACCATACAAGAAATAACACTTAGCTATGTGCATAGATTTTGGGTTCTCCTTAGAGTTTACCTTCATCTAGCAAGTTTTTTGTGTAATATAAGGATACTCTGGTTTAGCTAGAATGATTTAGGGTTTGTGTGCCTTATTTAGAGGAATGACTACAATCTTATCTCCATAATTCACCTCTAACTAATTTTACATAGTATTGATAGTCATTTAACCATCATATGCCCATTTCTTACCAATTATCATAGGATAATGAGTTTACGTTATATTCACATCGATGAAATCAAAGTCACCTTGTATGCTCAATTTTGTGACTTTGATCTCAACATATTGTAATTGGCTAATTGTTTCAACTCTTCCTTAGTCTATTAAACTCAGAGTCATTGGGTTTTAACTAAGAAATATTCATCCAATCACCTCCTATATAAATCTAGGGATCATGTTAACCATGCTACCAAAATCAAAGAAAGCATTTAAAATTTCATATCCTATAAATTCAATTTCAATGTGTGCATCTACATGTCATGGCTTCTTTGTTTTTACATACCAAATAAGTTTTTCTATCTTCCATTACCCTCATTTTACACATTATAGTAAATTATATAGCATATTTTTAATGTTCTAGGAAATATATTCATTATAAAATGTACCTAGCATATTTAGTAAATCTATTAATTCAGTAATAACTCCATCTTGTCGCATAATTCACACAATCTAACCATATATTTTGGCATATACTACTACAACATCTTCTTTAGTAGTGTCTTGGTGTTGAATATTTTTCAACATCTATGTAGCCTCATACATCAACCCCTTTTATATAGTTAGGTCTAGGTATTTCTCATATTTCACTTTATAGATTCCCCGATCTTGAGTATTTCAAGAGGAGGCAATCCTCTCTTTATATGCTAGTGTCTCATAATGATGTTAAAAAATGCCACTTCCTTAGGCTACACATTTACTATGTTAACATTTATTATGGCCTTTTATTTTTTTTGCTTTTCCAAAATAGGATAGTATTTTATCTTGTGTTGCTCATATACCCTACAATATATATAGTAAGACTATCTTTAGGGATTCAAAGAATAATGTCACTGCACACGATTATACTCTCTATATAATTAACATTGTAAAGGAGGGAATTGATAATTATTTCCTCTACCACCTTGATAACCCCCTCTATATCTTCCCCTAGATCCTCCTTATTTGACTAATATCCTCCTCTATAACCTCCCTATTTTTGTGTTGTATTCTAATTATGATGTTGTTGGGCATTATCTGCAATCTCATATTGTTGTTTTACAACTTGTGGAGTCTAACTAATTTGTTACTACTACATCATTATTGGATTCTAAGGTGCTAAATATTAGTATTATGATGATGATGATGTCTAACTTGGTGAAGTAAAAGTCCATCTATCTAGACCTTGAGTCTGGTACTGAGGTAAGCTATGAATCCATTACAAACCTATTTGGTTTGCAAAAAACTTATCAACATTTGGGCATGGAATCATATACTTCTCTTAAGACACTTATTACATAGGGATAACAAATACATTATTTTTAATATCTTCTTTGAGCTCTTATAAATCCATATAATTATTTTCATCATGATTGTATGATTTACAAAAATTGCAATATAAAATCTATTTGCTTTTTACATACTATTGTAGGAGATGGAATTACATTGTTTCATGCCCTACTATTCTATAAATTTCACCTAACTATATCTTAATCTTAGGATAATCATTCTTGTGATGTCCTTCTTTCCCACACTCCATACACCATAGACTTATATTAGGCTTGTCTACTTCATGATATTATTCTATCCTCTTCATAAAATCTTGAAATGTATTTTCAATCTTAGAACCTAGTATGCAAGCTTCTGCATAACGTCAATTTTATCCAGCTAGATAGCATCAACTCTAGCATCTACCATAGTAGAAAATTGAGTTTACACTATAACAAACTTGATCCTAGAGTGCAATCCTTTGACAAACCACATTACTTTATCTTTATCTACTAGGGAAAACTCTACCTTATTCCTAACATCTGATAACCTATGATCATAATTACATGTTTATTCTCCTAACTTCTACCTAATCTCTTTTAGGTCTTGAATATTCCAACTTGTACATTTCTTTATTTTAAATTCTATAATAAGCCACTCCTTATCATGATGTAGATTTGTATGATTGATATATCTATAGTATATAAACTTGATTACTCTTCCATTCAGTGCCCTAATTACTTCACACTTATTTATAACCTCATTGGTAATACCCTTAGCTTGCCATTTCATATCACATGTTATTAAGTATTGTTCAAGGTCCACAGACCCATCATATGCCACTAGGTTTATAAATTCTCCTAAGGTACCCATATTATAAATTGGTGTTAAGGGGATCTGCTATGAAGCTATTATAATGGGAGGCTATGTTTTGTGTGATCTTACTTATTCACTAAGAAGATTTACCTATGCATTGGGATAGTTTATCTATGCACTCTACTTTTTTATAGTTTTTCTTTTCTTTGGTTAGTTTAAATGAACTCTATAACCTTCAAATCCTTATGAATTGAGGATATTTCAATTTCAATACCCCATCAATACACTTGATCTAAAATTAGACCTTCATAACTATTATCTGACTATCCTTCTAGTTGAAAATTTTTACTAGAATATAATAAATTGGGATGTGTGGATGTGTACTCTTCTAGTGAATGATTTTTTCTTGTGACTTATTCTCTTTTTATACTTGAACATGTAATTACTCTATGACTTTGTCCTAATTTTTATATGAATACTTCATTTCCTTCTTATAGTAATACTTTTTCTTGTATTTTTTCACTACATCTATTAACTAACTGATCTAACTCTATATTATTCTCATATTCATCTTTGAACATCTCTTCATCACTTCTTTTTTTATATTAGTGTTCATCATCTTCTTTCATCTTGACTTTCTTAATTCTTTATTCTTATCTCTTTCTTCATATTCATCAATTATTCCTACTCATTCTTTAACTATTTTAATAATAATAATAACTCTACTTTTAGTTACCTAGGTATTTTCTTATTTACTCCATTTATTTTGTTATTGTAACTCACATTTTAAATCTAGACTCTTCTTCTGACTCTTCTTCCCTTGTGTCTCCATTATGAATTTAGTTCCAAGCTTTATCTAATCATCATTCACTATCATGTCTCACACACCCCCATATGCTCAAAGTGATTACTCCATATTGGTTAGAGTAGGCATCATGGCCTTGTCCACAACTAACATCTTCACTAGGATAGGTAGTCTATGCAAAAAATTCCCTCAAATTATTCTAGTGAACAATTCCTTCACTGATTCATATATCCATCTACTATAGTATCAACCCAATGATCTATTACTTTTATCTAGTCAGTTTTCAATCTCTACAATTGGTCTATCTTTTCTTCAGTCCATATTATAGTTTCTTCCATCCTCCATCTAAATAAATAATATTCCAATTGTGCTAACTAGTTATTTAGAAATTTAGGAAACTCACACCAGAATATTTCATAAATTTATCCATAAATATGTTCTTGAATGATTTCCTAAACTGTAAGACCAGTCCTTCTTGATTCTTCTTCTATGAAATTACATATCATTTGGTTCAACCATATCTCAATATCTCTCTACCTTGGTAACCATCTTAGCATAATTTACTCTAAAAAGAGTTTCCATGCTCACTACACCATTATTAGTATAGGTTCTTGAAGCATCAAAACATGTTAAGGATGAGGATAACTATGAGATAATGTATGTGTGTAGAATAATTTATCATAAAATATGGGAAATTGTATGATAAAAATGTAATATGCATTAATTATTCTCCATTATTGAGTAATTTAATAACAACCAGGATTGTATAAACTAAAATAATGCATTAAGATATGTTCAAATAGAAAGTAACCAAGACATTACACATGAGATCACATGAAAGGAACATAACAAGAAATCATATAGGTAAGCATAACCGAATAATCTATATTGATCTCTTCTAAAAGTGGAACCCTCTTATTATTACAAATAAAAGTGTATATAGTCATTTCCAATCTATGACTATTCATCCTTTTCTCATACTTGGTACCAAAAGTGGAGTTTCTTCATATTCTAGCTTATTATAACTCATGAAGATAAGAAAAAATAGAGTATATAATGATAAAATGAGTGCATAACACATTAATATTAAACAAATATCTTGAGTATATTTATAATCCATGTTCTTCTACCAATAATTAACCTAACTTACTTCAAACATTACATAAAACCTTAACCTTAGATTACCCTAGGGTTCACATTTCCATAATTTAATTAGTCTTAATTTATAGCTTATTACCATTATTATCATGATGGAATGCATATTTCACTTCATGGTATAAATCCTTGTACTTTTCTTATCATGTTTACTACCAACTATTTATATAAAAGTACACATGTATGTTACTCTTATCACTGCTTTGGTTATATCTAGGCTTATTTTACACATTGATCCTCCATCATATGAGTCATATTTTTATATCGATCATTTCTATATGTCTCACTTTGAGTTACCTCCAATTACAAATAGATGATAGAGGGCTCAAAAGACTCCTTTTATTTTGCCTCCACTTAAACCACTATATTTTCTATGCTCATATCCCACCTCTACTACTCACACACAATAAATAGTAGATCATATGGTAAGAGCTATCACTAGTCAAAATAGGGTTCCTCCTCATCTTATACAAGATTAATGTAACCCTACCATCCCTCCTTTTCCCTGGTACACTACAATCAGACCTAAAGATCAGAAAAGAGAATTTGATATAGTGTATCAATTGAGAAATACACTAACCTAAATATTTATAGTATAATTACTTCAAAGAGAAAAAAAATCAAATATATTCTCTTTCAAACACTTAATTGTACATACATACCTATTGATACCAAGTCATATTATTTTTCATCTATCATGAACACTATAAAGGATTTAAAGGATGTGATATCATTTTCCAATGGGGACTTACCTTCATAGTTAGTAATTGATCAAAATTTTCTACTTTTCATTCAATCTCAAATCAATAATATTGATATTAAATGAGTTTTCATCGATAGTGGATTAAGACTCAATATGTATAACATCACATTTATACAAACCATGGGGGTTGATATATCATCTATTCAAAAGACATAATAATATCGAAGGGTTTAATGACATTCCTAGATAGACATTGGGTTCAATTACATTAGACATTATAGTAGGGACCAAAAATCTTACCTACACACTTTGAGGTGATTCTAAATAATTTGCATTATAACTTGCTACTTGGGAAACTTTGGATACATGATATGGAGGATGTACCTTCTAATATTCATAAATGTATCAAATTTTTGCATGATGGGTACCTATACACATGTCCAATAGATAATAAAACATTTAGATATTACAGACTCACCAAACATCCTACCCCAAGTACATCATTAGATGGGACACCTCATGTTCTCATCAAATCCCCACATCACAAGATTCTCATTGAGAAAATTCATACATATGACATGGGGGATTCTATCAAGACTATTCGTATACCATCTCCAAAACTTTATATAGCATAGTTACCCTCAGTGATGATAGAGGAATAAACTCTCATAGTATAAACATCCTCACCCAAGGTAGATGATGAGATTAGTAAAACACAGTTACCATTTCTTGTTAATTTAAAAGTTGTTTACATTCATAATTCTAAAATAGATTCATAAGCCACTACAGAGGAGGATAACACAACTATAGATATTGATAATTATATAGTGGATTAAGTTTTACACCAATGGGCCCATATGAGTAGAAATATAATTTAAAGGCACTTATACTTCACCCTACACCAATAACATTACTTATTCAAGATATGATAGCTACAAGTTCCCATACTCAACTACAGTCAGTAGTAGATCCCTTGATCTAGTTATTACATATGGTTATATCCATAGATATCAATTTAGTCATAAATATTTAGGTAGGGAGTTCATAGGACATACCATAATAGATATTATAAACACTACTTGATAGAGGATTGATGATATTATCCATAGTCTAATACATATCAACCAACATATTTTCATGAAAAAAAGGTTAACCCTTTTTCCACTTTCATAGACTCATAAGACATGATATAGACACATTATCAATATTATAACATAGAAATGAATTTAATTCTAAAGTCAGTTATAGATCATACAACCTCCACCTCTATAGGAATGACCATCATCATCGATACAAACACCTTTGTAGATATGATCACCATGATAGAGCCATCACTGACATAGAAATTCATACAATGATCCATTGACTATATAATTTTTTGTAGTAGATAGATACATTACCCATGTGGATATAAATGAGGATTTTGATCCTAAAACTTAAACTTTGACATTTTTACACCACATTGGTTATCATGAAAGTGATATACAACATGCTATACACTGGTAGGATTCCATTGGACATATTACACAACCAATTGCATGTGGATTACATGATGACATAGATGAGAACCATAATTTTCATATATATATATATATATATATATATATATATATATATATATATATATATTGTGTTGTATAATGTGGTTTACCCTTAGACCATGTGAGAGGAATATTACATAGGTAATCATCACACCATTCAGATGCACAAACTCCATATTCATGCCAAGGATAAGACTCCACTGATACATACTAATTTGCATGATGGTTGTGATAATGATGACTTATTTAATTTTAGATAGGTTCAATATCTGACACTAGATGAACTTCTATTAGATCCACCACTTTATTATCCACATCCCATGGATGTGATCTTAGGCCTATAAAGATAATAGACTTTGCTTGTATACTATTTCATTTACATTTCTAGCATTTACTTATACATACATTATTTTCTCTTACTCCTTGTACATAGTTTATTTTCATTTGCTTAAGCATAGCTTATATCCAAAAAATATAAAAAAAATGTAACATGCAAAAACACAAAAACATTCAAATATTAATTAGAAAACACAAAATTTATAGATTGTATGCATTTATATGTTTACATTTATTATATTTTTCAGATACTACAAATTTTATCCATCTTAGTATAGTTAGTTTTATAATACATACATGATTCATTTATTTTTTTCAAGTGCTTGTATATTGAATACAGGAGTTAGGGCCACTACATTGATCCAGACTTGCTATCATCTACCCACTGGGGGCATATGCACTGATTGAGGTTTATTCATTTGATACATCCACCCACTTGCGGTAAAATTATACATAGTTTCTATTACCAAGTTTTATCCTTACATTCCATTATATATATATATATATATATATATATATATATATATATATATTGATATTGATATTGATCATTGCTACTTATACTTAGATTTTTTTCCGACTATCAATAGTTTAGACTCAACATATGTACATTCTTACTCTTACATATATTTTTAATACATTCATACATGCTTTCATTTATAGATTTAATAATTTAGACTTGATTGTATTTTATATGATTATTTTATTTGAGGGCATTTGAATATGCCATTGTTCTTTGTCTTTAATCCACTTCTATTCATGTATGCCTTAGACATGTGCCCATGCCCCTTGTGTGTGCCTTCTTGATTATGTATGTGAACATTTAAACATGTCCATCTATGTGTCTCTAATATAACTTGATTATTTTTTTTGTGTATGTGGATATTTTAACATGTCCTTCTATGTGGTTCTAATCCAAATTTCTTATTAATTGAATTGTGGACATTTAAACATGTCCTTGTACATCTTATTTTCTCAAATTTATTGATATATGACCATACCTTGTATTGTGTCTCCTTAGATGGTTTTTGTGTGCATCATGAGTTTTGTATATATGTTTCATAGCCATAACACTTGTCTTTTATTATTATACACACCACTTATCAATTCCATGAGGGACCTCATGCATCTACCCTTCCTACTTGGGTGTCATGATGGACATCATACACCATCCCCATAGGTATCTTCTCATATTTTTTATTATACATAATGATTACATATATGTTAATACCCATTTTGAATGATAGACACAACATCATCTTACATTTATATGTTATATGTGCACATTATATTGGATTATCACATAATTACCATATATGTTCTTACTAATACATTTTGAAGAGCTATTTATTTTAAGGATAGTTCTTGCACAAGATCAAAAACTAACCTTAAAATAGAAGGAATTCATAAGGGTTTGTCCCCAAGATTAGGGTCCTAAATTTCATTCACAAAACATTTTTTAGCAGATAGGCTCAATTTCATAAAATCAAACATAGATAAAACACATGAAAAAATAGGGAATCAAAAATCAATATAGTAACTTAGATTTTAGATCAAATAAACATTAACACCCAAATAGGAACACTAGTTTCACACTGGATCTAATATCCAAGATATGGCACTAATGTCTAGTAGCCCTAGTTTTAGGGTAGTTTAGATTGGCTATAATAGTACACTAGGTACAATACAAGTTTACATATATATAACTATAGGTTTCACAATTATGCTCATATTTTGCTCATATTCACACTAGTTCAACTTAGAATCATATAAATTACTTATATTAAATGCATAATGTGTGGAATGATCATCCTCATATTTAATTCAAATATTTAGATATAATTATTAAAACTCATTTTAGAATCAATATACTTAGATATTAGATTGGGGGCATGTGCACGACACATTGTTTCTATATGCTCAATTACACAAGATAATTAGATGGAATGGAAAAATCCATGCCATAATCTATGTTGTATATAATTGACATAATATTCTAGGTTGTCACTAATTTTATGACTTATTTCATCTACAGTGGTTGGCATCATGAGTGACACAGAGTCACCTAATATACCTGAGTGGTTGTAGAGTTGATATACATAGTTAGACATACCCAGTTAAATATTTATAACACTTTGTGAAATTTATTTTCAGATTCATATACTAAACATGGGTGGGAAATCATGGAGTCATAACCTAATTAATTTCTTTAGCCACCTGCATGAGATGTTTGAATACACTTTCATTCTAATCCAAATTATTCATAAGTCATGATCCACCAAGCAAGTGTGGGCAATGATGGAGTCAAAATTGGATTGAGTTATTAAGCCACCCACATATGAAGATTTATCAATATATTAGCTTAGTCCAAGATATTAAATTATTTTATCACTATCTACATACACACACATAGATTATCACCAAGTTCATGAATTGACTCATGTACCCAATTAGGTGTATTCATTTCTTTCCTCTTTCCCATCTCTTTACACAACATTATTCAATTTATTATTTACTTAGCATAGTCTCTTAATTTTTATATCTCTCAAGGACTAATTTATGCACATTTCATTATAGGGCATGATTTGGATCATTCTTCACATACAAAAACCCAACTTCACATACTTAGACTCAGGTACATGGGCTTCACCTCCTAGATAAGTCCATGTACGCTTTGTTTTCCTTTATATTATTCATTTTTCTTTGCTACTTTCTATCATAAAGGTGTGGGAAAATGTAATCACCTAAAAGTGGTATTTGATTGTTAAGAGTGTTATTTGAGATAACCTATTCGTACATTATCCATATACCTATCCTAGATCCTTTTACCACACTTTTCTAGACTTTGTGTAGACCACAAACATCACTATTTAGCTAAAACACACTCTTAGACCTTCATTCCTAGATCATGGCTCTTCATGCCTAATAACCTACTATTGGTACATTAGTGCCACATTAAGGACACTAGAGACACATGGTGATAGTGTCTCCAACATGTAATTAATGTCATTTACCCTTAATTTCCTAAATGAATATATTTTTAAAAGTAAAACTCTCATAAGGTCATCCTAAGCATAATTTATTATCCACACAAGTTACAGAAAACTATAAATACATGTATTTTAGACCTATATCCACTAGATAGAAATAGATGTAAAATATCTATTCAAAAATGAATAACTTGGGAAAAATAAAGGTTATTAATCCTTATTATGCCCTACTTCTACATACTACCATCTATAGCTACCCCAAACCTAGATTTTTTAGATTTCCAATCTCAAGCACGCTCAAGGCATTCAAGACCACTATCACTCTAGCATCACTTGAACTTGCACTAGAACTTAGGTGGAGAGAAATACATAGATCTTGATCCCTACTTAGAGTATTGGTATTTAGGAAACTATCTTCATAGTGGGGTGTCGAAGATGTCTAGTCTATCCTACTAATGAACACACATTTTTAGCTCATGCCTTACTTATAAGGAGGATTAGGTTATGCATCATAAATGAATTATGAAAAGAAAAAGATAGAGTTTGAGACTTCATGTGTGAAAAAATATAATCTAAAAACACAAGAATAGGTACACCCATAATTTAGGATAAGTCTTACATAAAAGACACTAGCACCATTTTCAAGACACTAGATCCACATGGAACTGTTGTCTAAGTGTGGCATTACTATCTAGGAGAGGATCTAACATAGGGATCTAGTTGATGACACTCATAACTATTAATATCTTAGTTTTTAGTACTTAGATCTTCTATGTTAGGTGTTTTATAGATAAGTCTTTATTTTCACATATTTATTACTATTTTTAGAACGTAAAATAAAGTCAAAATCTATAATAAATTAGTGGTTATTTATTTAATATTATTTTTGTGATTTTGATCTAGGAGGATCCACATTCACTCTAAAAAAATAAGTTTTAAAATTACAGATTGATAGATGGCACAACATAAATCTCATCAAGAGCTTTCTATTATATTTTATGGTTCACAAAATGAAGTCCATATGCATAAAATATTGTATATTGAAGTTCTAAAACAACAAGGGAAAAGGGGACATAAAATGATGTGACATAATCTTAGCTTTCCAAATCAACCAATCATGTTGTGACATGTGGTGATGAATTTGTACAAAAAATATGGTGGGTTTCTATTATTTATATTTTACAAGTGAATGTATGTTGACTTTGATAGGCATAGTTAGTAAAAAAAATGCTAGTTACGGGGATCGTAGCTAGTGGAGTCCACTTTTGTATCAAAGGGGGACCCTGCTACTAATAGCATGATGGAGCATTCAACAAGTGTCGAGGTGAGAATAATCCATGTGGTGGGTCCTAAATCCACCACATGACTTGCCACCACAAATATTCTCCATAGTCTATCAACTTGAGTTAGAATACAAAGACTGAGTTGGGATACTAAGCCGAGTTGGGGTGCCAAGGCAAATTGGGGTGGTGACCTGAGTTGGGTCGAATGGAGCCCAACATTATCTAGGTCCAAATTTATCTGAAATGATTTTTTAGTTTTCCAACATTTTTTTTAATAGTTCATCAAAGAATATTTAAAGAATTTACACCATAAAACCCCATGGATGTGGGATAAAAGGATAGGGGCAAAGCATGAAGCCTATGCCATGAGGTTCGAAACATGATCTCCTGTGTAAAAGGATAAGGCCCAACCACACCATCCATAGGCCTAAATTATATATAATGCATTCAAAATTATATTTTAACACAATATAGAAGAGTCCTTAGCCAATATTTCTAAGGTATAAGGACCTCATATTCTTCCTCTGATTTGAGGCATCTTGAAGTATTTTCAGCTCTCGATGTAAACTAGTGAAATATTCTAGTTTCCAAGATGGTTCCAAGCATATTTGAATGTCAAGGTTCAGTTCAATTTGTCACTAATTTTGATGCCTAGAAGTGAGAATTTTTAGTAGAAGACATTCGGAGGTGTTTTTAGGAAGGTGGAGAATTTTTTCATGGGTTTATCGAGATTCTTCAAAGGGCCAAATATACAAATTTGGACATGTTTGATATGGTGAAGAATCTATTCATGGGTTTATTAGGATTCTTTGAAAGTTTGAACAATTATGAGATTGCATTCATGTGATAGTAAGGTGGAAGGTTTATTCATGGGTTTACCAGTACTTTCTAAAGATATATTATTTGAGTTGTGTGTAATCTTAGAGTATCTATTTGACAATTTTGAGGATTGGCCATGTACTCACTTTTCAAGGAAATGGATTGGTTTGTACTATAAGCAAACCTAGAGATCTAGGCATTATCAAACTTTGTTATCACATGCTTGTCATGAGTTGAATTTATCTATGCATTATTTTTTTATATTTTGATTAATCATGTTTGTTAATCACTATTGAATGCATATTTAGCCAAATTGATTTTTTTTCCTTGAGTTTTTTTTGGAAATTGAATAATTTAACAATTAAGATCTGAGGTAAACTAGTTGACATGGAAATTAGTGCCATTTTATAGATCGAGTTGGTATCAGAGTGGTTCTTGCCTTTTATGTGTGTGTGGCTTTTGGGACCACTTTGAGATATGGATTTATATCTATGGATGTAGTTGACCATGATGCTTCTAATATTGGGCATGATGATATAAATTATTATGTCACACCGAAGAGAGCAGACACAATGTATGGAAAAATTAAACACCATGGTGGTGAATATGAGTGCACATCAATGCACATAGGATAAAAAAATCATCAAATTCCAATAGAAAATTGATTCTCTTTCTAATCAATTAGAAGAAGATTAAGGATAAAATAAATTATTTCTTGATGATCCCAATACTTCAACTAGTCCAATGCATAGTCATTGTTCAAGACGTGGATATGTGGTAGAATATTGTTGGTTGCGACATCCTGACCATGCATCGTAGTGGTTTTATTAGAAGAATGTGGGAAAAGGAAAGACTCTTACTATTATAAGTACCAATCAAAATTTAGAGTCCCTAGTTCAATATAGGACACCATCTAGACCTCTAGATATTATCTTACAATCTATGAGAGCCTTTAGGTAGAGTATTCCAGTTGTTGCAAAGGGGCATGTCATTAGACTTTTTTTTCATGAGGACACTAGAATAGGTTATGTGATTGTTGATATATTACAATGATTGGGATTTCCAACAATGCCACTACCACATGTTAAGATCATTGGAATGTGGAATGGTATGGCAATATGTTGTTGCACCTTGAAATTTGTAGTTGGGATACATTTCTCAGACATGGTGGCTCTCAATACCATCCCATTGGAGATGAAAGAGATGGTTCTAGGAAATTTATATCTCTTCTCTTAGAAATAATCTTTCATAGATGATAACATCAAGCTTCACTTGGATCACATTTGGATCATGTTGTTTGAGATGGGTTAGGTCTTTAGACCTAGTCACAATGATTCCAGCCAGACACTGGACTCATATGTACCAAGTGACCATTAGGAACTTGAAGGTAAGCTACACGATGATCCATAGAGTGGAGTCAGGCCCACACTAAGATTATATAGTTAGTAAATAATATTAGGTGATATGAATTTTGATTATCCAATTATATATACTTATAAAACTAACATAAATAATGTTCTAGTTAGATGTATGAATAACACCCATATGGGCAATATTGTGACATACATCATACATAATTGTAAAAAGACCCAAGGGGAACTATTTGTATTTATATATACATGCAATTTGAATTTTGTTATGTTATTGAAGTCACCTATAGAGAAATATTGAGTGATAGGTTTATCATACTGAAGATGTCTTCTCATATTTTGGTAGACATTTTCTATTAACAATGGTATATGAAGATTATGGTATGCTTATTTCTGTAAGTGTTATTTTGTAGAGAATATTTAAGCAAAATTGGGAAGCACTCGGTCCACACATACTTCTTATAAGGCCACACAATAAAAGAAGACATTGATGGATGTGCTAAGTATCATGAGGCTAATTCTATGTAGAGGTTCTTCTAAGTCCATGCAGTAGAAGAAGTCATCACGTCCTAGTTCTATATAGAGGTTATTGATGATTATAGAGGAGTAGAGGAATTGTAGAAGATATGATCAATTGGTTGTTCTAAGTAGATGTAGTTTTGGAACTTGAGTATACTAATAAAGACCCATCAAAGTTATTTAGAATCAATTGGCATTGTAGAGGATCAAATTGAGTACAAAATTTTGGTGGACCAAAAGCCCACTTAGTAGGGAGGATTGATCTAGGAGGATCCACATTCACTCTCTAAAAATAATTTGTCAAATTTTAAATTGATTGATGGCACAACATAGAGCTCATAAAGATATTTTTGATATATTTTATGGTTTATAAAATAGAGTCTGTATGCATAAGATATTTCACACTAAAGTTTTAGATCAATAGGGAAAAAGTTGACATATGATGATGTGGTATAATCCTAGCTCACCAAATCAACCAATCATGTTGTGACACATGGTGATGAATTTGTGCAAGAAAAATGATGGGTTTTTATCATTTGTCTTTGACAAGTGAATGTATATTGATTTCAATAGGCATAGTAAAAAAAAGGCTAGCTACAGGGATCGTAGCTGGTGGAGTCCACTTTTGTCTTAGAGGGGAACCCTATCACCAATAGCATGATGGAGCATTCAACAAGTGTTGAGGAAAGAATAATAAATGTGGTGGGTCCTCAAGCCACCATATGGATTACCACCATAAATATTCTCCATAGTCTATCAACTCAAGTTGGAATGCAAAGACCAAGTTAGGATACTAAGCCAAGTTGGGGTGCTGAGGTGAATTACGGTGGAGACCCAAGTTGGGTCAAATGGAGCCCAACACGATCTAGGTCCAAATTCATTCTAGATGATTTTATAGTTTTTAAACATGGTCTGAGTTAATATTTACCCTAGATGGGTTCCTAAAACAACATGAGCTTGTGCTTCACCAAATATTCTATCCAAGACCAAATGCCAATCTTGCCACATATCTGCCAAAGTTTCCAACTTGTTACATGTCCATAAGACCACATATTTGCCACATATAAACCATTTAAGATTCCCACATGAATGTGTCAAGGTGGATAACTTGGCCTAAGCCGTAAGCTTAATGTGGAAGGCAAGGTTTATTAAAGCGTTAGTAATATTGACACCCACCAAATGTGGGATAAATGCCTATCAGCATTTTAAAATAGTTGATCAAAGAATATTTAAAGACTTTACACCATGAAACCCCATGAATGTGGGATAAAAGGATAGGGGTAAAAAATGAATCCTATGCCTTGGGGTTTGAATCATGACCTCCCATATAAAAGGGATAAGGCCCAACTGCACCATTCACAAGCCTAATTTCTATATAAACCATTCAAAATTATATTTTAATACAACAAAGAAGAGTCCTCAGCTAATATTTATAAGGGATAAGGACTTCCTTCTACTCTTCCTCTAATTTGAGGCATCTGAAGGCATTTTTAACTCTCATTGTAAACTAGTGAAATAATCTAGTTTCTAAGCTAGTTCCAACCATATGCTGAATGTCAAGATTCGGTTCCATTTATCACCAATTTTGATGATTAAAAGTAATATTTTTTAGTAGAAGACATCCAGAGGTATTTTGGGGAAGGTAGAGAATCTGTTTGTGGGTTTACCAAGATTCTTTGAATTACTAAATATACACATTTGGACATGTTTGATAAGGTGGAAAATCTATTCATGGGTTTACCAAGATTCTTCAAATTACTGAGTATACACATTTGGACGTGTTTGTTAAGGTGGAGAATATGTTTGTGGATTTATCAGGATTATTTAAAAGTTTGAATAATTTTGAGATTGCATTCATGTGATAGTAAGGTGGAAGGTCTACTCTTGGGTTTATTAAGACTTCTAAAAGCTCTATTGTTTGAGTTGTGTGCAATCTTAGAGTATCCATTTGACAATTGTGAGGGTTAGCCATGTACTCACTTTTTAAATAAATGGATTAATTCATATTATAAGTGAACCTAAAGACATAGGCATTGCTAAACTCCATTATCATGTGCTTACCATGAGTTGAATTTATCTCTGCATTATTTTTCCACATTTTGATTTATCATGTTTATTATTCACTATTAAATGCATATTTGTTCAAATTCAATTTCATTTCCTTGGTGTTTTTTGGAAATTGAGTAATTTGACAATTAAGATCCAAGGTAAACTAGTTGACATAGAAATTAGTGCCATTTTATGGATCAGATTTAGACTACTCATCCCTTTAATAAAAATAGGATTTACATAGCTAAACAATAAAAGGTTAAATTAACCTTATTAAAATCCTCAATGCTACCATTTTCTTGAGGGTTTTTATTTTTTTCATCTTATGCTTTATTAAGATGTTTATTAACAACTCTTTTATTTTGTGATTGATAAATTTATATTACTAGTCACTTGGAATGTTGATAGGGAAATCAAACTATGTTATGATATTTTCATATAAAAATTTAATTATTGTCTTTACAATACAATCCTTAGTAGAGATTGATTCCTCTCATAATTTCAAATACTCAGTCTCGGTTATTATAATTTTCTTGTATTTTTCATGACATAAGATTGATTATTCCAATGAAGTCAATTTCCTATTTTTGAAATCACATCAAGGTAATTATAAAATTCAATGACATATCATCTATAACATTGGGATTATCTACCATTTGATATATGTCATAATATCTTGCATAATTATTGGATTCCATAAATAGTTTTAGGAACCATAGCTTGGTTGATAGTACATTTTTCCTATCATGTCACCTTAATAGATAATTTGACACCTATGTCTGCTCAATACAGTTCCTCTCTTAAAATGGCATCTCTCTAATGCAACAATAACTCTCTTTAATATTTAATCTCATCCTAAATTATAAAGGTCTTCATTTATGAGCATGATATTGAATGTTTGTAGCATCAATATTTTTTTTAATTTTCCTTTCTATGTTCCATATGGCACTCTCATATTTCTATTAAATATTGTAATTTTTATGTTTCCTATAATACCACCTTAATTCTATGCCTTTATCCTATAACATGTATTGGCATATGTGTATCTAAATTATAGCTATCATAACATTTAATGAATTCATATGGTCATTTATGTAGCTTCATATTAGTAATAAGCCAAGATTAATTTTTTTACGTAACATAATTAGGGTATATATAGGGGTAAATGTTAGTATTTTATCATTATTTTATGAATTATGTTCTTATTGTATATTTATGGAGGTTTCCCCCTTAAAGTGGCTCAATAATTATTCATATATATTATTCTCTATTTAAGTCACATGTTGATATATTGCTTTGATTATACTTTATTTTTTAAGTAATTTCATTACAAGTAGTATCAAAGCTTTGATTTCGGAAAAAGTGTGGGTAAAACCCTAATTTTTTAGAATCACTTATTCCTTAAAATTTATTTCAAAGAGTTAGAGAATCATTAAATGATGTTATAGTAAAAAATTAGGGTTTTATGATACTTTTTGAGTGAGTTATTATGTTTTTAGGGGTTTTCATAAATTATCTCTATATATGGTACAATGGAAGGACTTTTTTATCTCTTTACATTTTCATTAAGCTTACAAAAATATAGAGGGGGTATAGGCAAGGTTTAAATCTGAGGCCAAATGGTAGGTCAATTACATTTATATCACAAGATGATCACTCAAATGGTTTTAAATGTGTTTATTTTGTAATTTTATAGATTTTAAATATTTTATTATGTGTAATAAACCTTGGATAAGCCATTCTTGAGCCAAAAACCCACTCAAACATGTAGAAAAGAGGGAAACAAGCTTAATAGGGTAAATTTTAGAGCTCACATCTTCTTGGAGGGTTGACATGGGAGAAAAAGGAGTTAAAAGGAGTTATATGAGGTCAATATAAACTTATTTTTTGAATTTTTCTAAAACTTCAATGTCCCATCTTTATGAAAAATCTTTAAAACCAAAAATAGGTCTAAAACCCTTCTAAACCCTCAATCAGGACCAGTTTGTGAAAATGGAGTTGGAGATGCAATATAATGATATATTTTGACAATAATAAAATTTTAAATTGAAAATTAATCCCTCAATATACTTCACATGCCAGCTATCTATATAGAATTATATGGATGAGGTGAAAAATAGGCTTTTTTGACCATTTTTTGTGTTTTGTAGGTTCTAGAAGGAGTCAGAATATGAAAATAACTTTGGGTGAAATAATAAGACTTAAAATAACTCCCCATATTCATTCAATTCCCTAAATAAAATTCTATGTACCCAAACTAGGTGTTTCAACTCAACCAGTCAAATTTAGCATATTGGACAAGCTAGTGAAGAAGATGGAAAACTTCAAATGAGCTCATTTGAAGGTGTTTTTAATGATTATATGGACATGTAGGATATTTAAAGGTTTAATTCACTTCCTCCCATCATGAGAAACTCAAGGAATTTTGGAGGCCAAGTGTGTAGGGTGCATGAAAAGGTAGTTTTCTAGATAATAGATGATGATGGCTCACTTTTAGAGGTTTCTAGAGGACCAAAAATACAAAAAATGCATAGAGAGGAATTTATTATGTCCCTACCTTTAATTATAATTATCATACCTTGTATTAATTAGTTTCAAGATGTTCAAATAGGACTAATTATGAAGGTAGTTTTTTATACAAAATGGAGAGTTTTATGCCACTTTTCATCAAGTTGGTGACTTGGATTGACACTTGTAGCTCCTAAAATTGCATGGTTCATCCCATATAATTATCACATGCACAAGTAACTAATATTATCATCTTGACAAGTATCCTTGTGACCCTTTTAATTCTCTCTCTTACAAGTCTTATAAGAACTAGCCATTTTGGCATTGTATTAGATGCTCCATCGGAGTATGGAAAAGCTATACTCATTTATATACATTTTGATCAATAAAATGGCTAAGTGTTACCTCTTAAATTATTTTTCATATTATAATTTACTTTAATGTTAAATTTTCTTAGTGAATACTATGGATTCCTTAGCAAGTTGTCACATTCTCTCACCTATTTGTAGCTTCTTCTTATAGGGAATGTGATGTGTTCTAGGAAATGTCAAATTTTAAGTGAGTTAATATCTTCATTAGTTCCATTAAAGGCCTCTTTTCTAGTCCTCATCATTTTTCACATTCATTATAGCCCCACAATGTAACATTTCTGTAAAAACACATATATTAGAGAGTGTGTGTTTATTTTATCCTTTGATTTCAAGTGTAATATGCATATGGTTAGATGTCATAAATATATTTGGTGTATCACCTCCCTTAGGTTAGTTTGATTTTTTTTATCTCTCTCCCTTTTCACCCCCTAGAGTTAGTATTATTTGCAATCATAAGTGGTACATCAAGGGAGCTATCCCTATCTAGAGATTCACCTCATTCCTTAGGCTACCCACAAGCCTAGAGGTGATTCCATTATGCCACTTGGATGAGGAGAGCTTTGAATCTCATCAAAAGATGCAAATCCAAGTGACAACATGCATTTCATTTAATTCTTTGAATAGATCAAGATTTTTTTCATTTATATTTTTAAGGATCTACTTGAACTAAGAACTTTGTATATGTGGTAAATGAGTGTAAAGGCCAGCATCTAGTTGATTATTTGTGAAATATCACTAAAAATATGCTTTAGAAATATAAATTGGGTTTGTTCACATAAAATAAAGATATTATTTTTACTATTTCACTCTAAAAATGTTTTAATAAGTGTAATACACCAAAGGTCCATGTAAGTATTTTGTCTAACATTTATCTTTGTAGGTTAGACCAAGGTTTTAATGATAAGTTTATACAAGATCCAAAGTTTTGAAATATTCAAATTGATAAATGTAAAATAAGACCACTCTTCTTGATTGTAGACCTTTCTATGGGGTTCTTTTAGGTTAGTTTGACCAATCCTTACCATATTTAGCAATATTTGATGAACCTTTATAGTATTTTGAATTTTTGACATAAATCCTCTGTATAACATCCTAGAGTTACCTAAGGTCAGGACTAAATGTCATTATAAAACTAGAGTTCCCTTTGGACCTTTAGAAATCCATCACAAAACTAGAACCAATAAAGGGAGATGTAGGAAGTCCAAATACCACCCTACCTCTCCAGTGATCCAACACTAACCTCCTCTATTCTACATCCATCCAATCATGGCATGGTTAGGAGGATCTTTCATAAATGTGCCTAGCCATATGCATGATTTACCTAGGAACCTTAAAAATCACCTCCCCTTCTTCAACCCCTCTGGAGGTATAACTATTGAAGAGAATATCAAGTCTTTTAATACATCTCTTAGGATTTTGAGCATCATCCAAAAAAAGTAGCCTATAAACTCTTGCCATTTACCTTCAGATAAGTAGCCTAAGACTAGTTCCTCGATTCATTAGAGGATTCCATCACTGGGTGGAACTATTTTAATGATACCTTCATTGCATAATTTGGAAGGCTCAGTATCATTAGTATTATATACCAAAAATTCACTATCCTAAAATGAGTCCTGAGTGAACCCACAAGAACTTTTAATTCTAAGTTCTAGAAGATGTATAGCCTCACCATAACTCCCTATCATAACCTAAAACTTGAAATTTATAAGAATTCCCTAGACAAAATGACTGTTGTCTTTCTACTTAGGGCCATGAACATCAATACATTTCCACTTACATATGTACAGGCCATATACATTGATGAGCAGATGCATCCACAAGGGCACCCTAACTTTGATATCCCAAACATCAACCCAACCTTTCTTGCTATGAACCTAGTTCCAAATTCAAATTATAATGTGACTAAATCAAATCAAATACCTAGCCTTAATCAGTTTCCACTAATCCATGTATCTCCTAGTCAACATCTAGGATTCTTTAATTAGTCCAATACTAGGGATCATCCCTATAAAAATAAATATTTGGTCCCTATTAACAAATTTAATACGCAAAATGTTGTCCCTAACCTAGTCTAGTACACTAAGCTTAAGTCCTCAAAGGAAGACTTAGAAGTAATTCACATAATGGTACAAAAACTAGGTAGTGACTTTTTGAATGTGTAAAGGCAAATGGGAAACATAGGTAAAATTTCTAATATAATTACACACTTCAAATGTAAAATAGACCTTTCAACTGGTCTAACAATAATAACAACAACAATAAGTCCCTAACCAATAAGATGATTGAAATACATATCTATGAATTGGCCTTGTCTAATTGGTGTAGGGTCCATTACATGGCCCAACATAGAGAGCTAGACTACATAGAATTTTTTAACATATTTGAAATGTTTTAAGCTGAGATAGAAAGTTATGAAGTTATCCTAGATAATCAAAGTAATACTAACAATCCCAAAAATACAAGAACACTAGATAATGGGTTCAGAGCTACCAAAATTGACCTTATGGTTGAAACTTATGAGTTTCCAAACCAAGAAGAGAATGAGCCTAAAATTAACATGGATGGGATCCATGCTTTCCAATAGTACCAAAATAACAATTATGCCTTGACAACTTTCATACCACCCAACAAAGTTGACACTCCCCTAGATCATAGAACCAATAACGATCCTCCCCCCAAGGGAAAGGATACTCAACCAACTATAAAGTCTACTAAAAATGGATTAAATATTGTGGAAGATATGAAGAATATTAAATCCAATATTACCTTGCATGATCTTGATCAAATCATTGAGAAATGTGATTTTTTGTTGAAATCACTATTTGAGAAACTAGATAAAAGTAAGTCCAAATCTGTGAATGAGAACGTAGTAATGGATAGAATTAAGTTTGAGTTTCATCTATTTATATTGACTATTAGAATTTTTAGAAAATATGAGCATAATTATTTACTTTATTATAAGTAATCTACTAAAATAATGCCCAGAGGTGTTTATGAAAAGTTGGGACTAAGTTCAATCAAGTCTAACCAAGTTATTATCCAATTAGATAAGTCAAAGGTTGAAGTGTTAGGATAAATGTTGAAAATTCATATGCAATTGGCTCATGAACTAAGGATTCAATAGTTCATCACCATTAAAGTTATATAAATCCTAGAGGCATATGGAATGTTGTTGAGTAGAGACTAGACAAAATCCCAAAATGGATACATGTCAATAGATTGCTGGCACATGTGGTTACCATGGAGGGATGTGCCCAATTAAATTTGAATCAAGTGAGAGTTGATAATAATGCTTATGATTATATAGTATCATGCCAAAAATGTGAAGGTGAATTTCCAATCCATAGACTTAGGTGTGTATGCTTTTAATATTGTTAATTTGAATGAGATCAACCCATTGGCCAAGGATGAAGGATTATGGATAATGTACTTTGATGATGTGAGATCTAAATAAGGATTAGAGATAGGTATTGTATTAAAAAATATATTTGGTAAACAATATCTGACATCTCATAAACTTCAATTTACATGTACTAATCTTATAGAATACAAGGCCTTAATCTTAGGACTTTAATTCATCATCAAGCATAAGGTAAGGAAATTTTTAGTCCATGGTGATTTATAATTAATCATGAATAGGTATATAGTCAGTATCAATGAAATCTTTCTTATTTAAATAAATATAAAATTAGATATTAGGATTTGATCGAGTGTTTAAAAATGTTTAACATTGCCTTTCTACCTAGGGATAAAAATTAGTTAACATACGTGTTGGCTTCCAAAGTAGAAAATTTATCCTTGTTTGAGGCTCTTGAATTGGAAAAGTTTATAGTCTAAATGTTATCATGCCCTTCCATGCAAGATAATGTCAATCACTTTTAGGTGTTTGATGAAAATAAATAAATCGTCAATTTAATGACTAGTTTAAGAGTCTTTGAGTCACACATAATTGATGAACAAGAAGAAGAGTCTACAAAGGAGGTCAAAATTGATGAAGATGGCTTAATCTAACTAATGAATAATAAAATTCCTAGAGGGATGGTCTCTCTAGAAAGGATTTTAATAAAGATAAGTTAAAAAGTGATGCCAAAGTTACCAAAGTAAGTGGAAAAGACTAAAAAAAATCAATTTGGGTTCATTGAAAAATCCTTGGAATATCAACATTGGGCTATTTTATACCAAGGAAGAGTTGACTGAAGATACTAAAATATTTTCCATTTTCAATGAAATCATTACATAGTCTTATAAATATATTAGAGTCTTTGAAACCTATATCATCACTCACTTGATCCTTTTAAAGGAAGTATACAAACTCTTAAGGCAAAGGCAAAGACAAGTGAACCCCATTCTAGAGCCTCTCATTTATAAAGAAGTGAAGAGGTTACTAGATGTAATAATTGTCTTCCCAATCAAACACTCCACATGGGTGGGTAACATAGTCCCAATCAAGAATAATAATGGTGAAAGTATATTATGTGTGGACTTCTAGAACATCAATAGATATTTAAAATAAGATAACTACCTATAGATTAAAAAATATACTCTACGTTTCATTCTGATTTTCAGTTGTGCACTGCAAAGTTTTATTCTCACATAATTTGGTCCAAGATGGAAAAGTTTTGAAATAGAGTGCGGACTCTAATTTCTTTTTTATTCATTTTAGTCTAAGTGTCAAAGTCAAGCAGAAGCTACCAAGTGTCATCGGTTGAGGCACCTTTCATAATTTTTATAAGTTGGTTAGGACATGCAACGTATCTCATAGCAACTCAGTGGAATGTCACAAGTGTCGGCATCTGTGTTTCATATCAGCACCCACATTTCAAATCTCTTTTCAGCAAAAGGTTTCAACAAGCTAAGTATCAAGATCAGATGGAAAGCACCAAGTGGCAATCACAAAAGGTTTCAATTTGCTTTTCTAAAAGTGACAGAAGATGCCACGTATCCTAGTTGAAGAGAGTGGAAGCCACCACATGTCAGGATCTAAATTATCTTAATTTTGCTTCATCAATATAGCAAAGACTATGGTGGGTCTCTAGTTTTGTTTTTAAAGCAAGCGGAAGCTGCCAAGTGTCATTATTTATGTAAATATAAAATGAAGCCTGATTATTTCTATAATATAAACATAGTAAAGTGGAGACCAGCACGTGTCACCTTCTTCAAGTTTCTCAAAAGGTAGTTAAAAGTAGTGGAGTTTGCCACATATCCCTCGTTAAGTAAAGCGTGGATTGCCATGTGTCCTTTGTTGAGGCAAGCAAAAATCACCACTTGTCCCTATGCCTTTTAAAAGTTGTTCATGTGAGAAAAGATATGGGTCTTATTTTCTATTAAGTTGTTAAGGTTTCGAAGAAGCAGATTGTGTCAAGTGTCAAAGGTGGAACACTCCTGAGCAAAGATACAAAAAAGTATAAGTTACGCAGAAAGTGTTGCATGTCTTTGGTAAGTGTTGTGGAACATGCCAAGTGTCATTCTCTAGTGTCTCCTTAGCAATAAGAAGGTTTATAAGGAATTGGCCAAGTGTCCTCTTCCATTTAAGAGAAGGGAGTGTCCTACGATCTGTTCCAGCCAATAAACTACCTGAAGATAAGCATTTCAAAATCTAAGAAATATCTTCTGTAGACACTTCCAGTTCAGTTAGATTTTAATTGGGCCATTAGATTGGGAACACACAGACAATCTAGAGTGAATCCAAGGCTATAAATAAGGGTGTAGAGATCACCAACGATCAAAATCAGATACTTGGAGAGAATATTCTGAGAGAATTATTGTCAAGAGGTTAGACTTTCTAGAGCTGTGATTAGGAATATCATTTGCCTTTCTTCTATTTTCTTAAGTTGGAAAGTTTATGTAACTGTGCATGTTTCTGTGCCTCTTATGTGACTGGGGAATAAATGAGAAGATTGAATCATGTGCCTTTGTTGATATTTTATGTGTCATTTCAAAAGTAGTCTAAGCTGTGTTGTCAAGAGTTTTAGACTTTCTAGAGCTGTGATTAGCAATATCATTTACCTTTGTTCCATTTTCTTGAGTTGGAAAGTTTATGTAACTGTGCATGTTTCTATGCCTCTTATGTGACTAGAGAATTCAAATAAGAAGATTGAATCTTGTGCCTTTGTTGATATTTTTTGTATCACTGCAAAAGTAGTCTAAGTTGTGAGCCTCTATTTCTATTGTTTTCATCTTTTACATTGATCATGCCTTGTTTACTCTTAAATGTAATTAAATCTTACATATAGTCTCATTGTGCTCAGGATTAAGGTTAAATTACATTCAAGCACATTGCCATAGTTATATTTTCTTTCTTGCATTTTTGTTTCTATTAAAATTCCTATCCCTTTTCTGAGTATACACTTGATATAAAGAAGAGACCAGCTTCTTAAAAATCTGGAGGTTGTTTCAAGTCACAAGTCCCACATCTTGAAACTTCCCATTGTTGGTGTTAGAAACAAGCACAATTTTAACCATCAAAAGTTTTTGGCATGCCTAGTGGGACACTATATTGAAGTTTCTTTCAAGATTGTATGAACCAAAAAGCTATGAGGATTCAGAGCTGTGGACCAGTAACCAGATCTCAGTCTGTTATAAATCCAGGTATTCTTTTGCCACCTTTGGTAACTAGTCTAAGAAGAAGAGTCAACCAATTTATACCAATACCAAGAGCAAATATGGGAGCCCCTATAGCCCCAAGAAATTATGCAAGTTGGAACATTGGTAATCCTTTGATTCTTCCAATACCACCAGCCACTTGGGACCCTATCCTAGTCAATGCCTTGAAAGCTCTGCCCAAATTTAGTGGGCAATATTTTAAAACACCTGAAGAACATCTGTAGGATGTATCAGATGTCTGTGTCATACATGTTGTCACACAATAAAATGTGGCCATAAGATTATTAACAGTTTCTTTTAAAGGGAAAGCTCTAGAATGGTATCGGTCCTTAACCCCAAATACCATCTCTACATGGGATCAGCTCGAAGATCTTTTCTTTGAAAGATTTGAAGAGAAGGGTGATAAGTCTTCTTTATTACATCAATTGATTACCATCCAAAGGGCACCACAAGAAGTGATGACTAACTTCAATTATAGATTTCAAAAGACTTGGGAAAGAATCCTTGCTATAGCTAGACCATTACTAGGTATGGCTATAGTTTTCTATCTTAAGGCTTTAAATTCAGACATATCTGTTACGATTCAGTCACTTGGAGGTTAGACTCTGCTAGAGGCTTATGACTATGCAGTCAGAGCTAAAAATAATTTGATAGATGCTAGAAAGTTGTCTCCAAGGCCTCCCATGCCCATGTTTCTAGAGATTTCCTTTCTATCACCTCAAGAAGCCCCTAAATCTATAGCCCCACCTATGTCTATGTACACATATCCTCAACCACCTGCTAAAGAAAGTCCCTGCTCAGTCATCTGAGCTGGATGATATCAAAAATATCTTGAGGACATTTTCTAATGAGCTGATTAATATAAAAAGATAGTAGAATACTTATACTAAACCCCAATACTAGGGCTATCAAGGAAACATATTTTCATCTCAGCCAAACCAATACCAGGGTCTTCCAAGGCAAAATAACCCTCAGCCAGCAAACCAATTAGTTGCAGTCCCTACACCCTCACAAACTATTCCTCCAAATTCAAATAGAGAGATTATTTCAGGGCAAAATAATTATGTAAATAGTACCAATGCCTAGTGTTTCCCTTGCAATAATGCTCATATACCTAGAGATTTTCCCATGGGTAATCTACAACAAAAGGTCACAGAGTAAGGAAGAATGGATGGATAGCTTGCAAGTTCTAGTGACAATCAAGTCTACCAATCTTCTGGTATGCAAAATTCAGTCTTAATGGCTCAGATGCAAGGGATGTCTTTACAATAAGAAGAAAAAATAGCCCCAGAATATGCTTTTTTCTCATGGGTTGAAGATGAAGAATCAATATTCTTGAATGAAGCTTCTGCTTCCAATAAACCAGTGGTGTAATCAGATTACTATACTAGATCAAAGAGAAGAATGTTGGAACAACCTGAAGTTGTAAACAATGAAGTTATGGAGAATATTCCATTTCAAGGTCATCAAAATACAATAGTTAGACAAGAAGTACTTTAGCTAGTGCAGATTCAGTAGTTCTTGGACAAATTCAAGAAAAGGCAAGATATCCTTATTTTCCAACAATTCAAACTTTGGGACAAATGAATGTGGTGGATCAACTGAAGATGACTCTAGCACAAGTATCAATTTGGGACATATTAGCTATTCCTAAACAAATGACACAGTTACAAGAAGCTCTTCAAAGCCAAGCAATGCCAAAATGTACTGAAGGACCTACTGATAAAAAAAGCTCAAAGACACAGTTCATCTATAGACAATAGCCTTAGTGAACATTGCACCAGAGGTAAGCAAATCCAAATTGGATCCCTTCTATTTAACTATGATAGTTGGCAATAAACTACTGCATAATGCAATGATAAATTTAGAGGCTAGTACTATAGTAATGCCAAAGCAAATAGCAGATGCTTTAAAGTTAAAATATGAGCCACTCACTAAAGGAGTTATGTAGCTAGATGGCAAATCAGTGCAAATAATAGGGAGAATTAAATAATTCCCATTACAATTATATACTTGTCCAAATATAATTGTAAATCAAGATATAGTAGTTATAGATATACCTCCTATATTTGACCTATGTTTATCAAGAGAATTTATAGCCAAGATAGGAGGAGATATGTCTCTTGACTGGTCTCACTTAATTCTAAGAACTAAATATGGTTCAAAGATGAAAATTCTATCTGAACCACTATCAAAGGATCACATCACCAATGAACCAATATCAAAATTAGAGGTAGATCATGTTATGATAAATAAGGAAGAAAGGGTTTTTGTTGAAAAGTTAGGTGACTGGACTAAGCATGATCAAGAAAAAGAAAATAACCAGTTGTTAGCTATGATGCAAAGTGACCCATATGGAAATTATGACTCTACTGGTCTGGGCACTTATGTTATTTTTGATGAAGACCATGAAATCCCAAATGTTTTAAGAAAAGAAATTCCAACTACTCAAGAATCTGAAAAGGATTCAAAAATCTGGACTTCAAATTTTGATGGGGCTAAAAGTAAAAATGGTGCTAGAGTAGGAATTTGTCTTACTAATCCAAATGGTGAAAAAAATTTAAGGGCTATCCATTTTCAATTTGCTTTTACTAATAATGATGCCGAGTATGAATCTTTAGTACATGGGCTCCTGTTAGCCAAGAAAAAGGGAATAAAGAATCTAATAGTGAAAGGAGATTTAGAACTAGTAGTAAAGCAAATTAGAGAAAAGGCAATAGCAAAGAATGTAAGGATGAAATCCTATAAGCATAAAATTTGGTATTTAATAAAAGATTTTGAAGCTTTTAATATTGAAGTAGTTCCCAGGATTAAAAATTTTGAAGCTGATAGGATGGCACAGATTGGTTTGTAGTTTGATCCAGCAACTGGCCTATTAGGTAACAATGAGTTAGTAAAGGTTATATTAAGGCCAACTATCCCAGATAATGAGGAGAATTGGCAAGTATTTGAGAATGATTTTTAAGTACTCTCATTCTTGCAACAATCAGGGGAATTTGCCGATCAACTGTAACCAAAGATTGAAGAGGCATATGGGGATCAAATTATACAATTAAAGAATAATAAGCTTCCCAAAGGTTTAATCACTTTAGAGAACCTTTTTGATCTTGAAGATGTAAGCTTGGAGAATAAAATGTTCCAAGAAAACAAAGCAAATTATTCTAAAATAGAGGTGAGTGAAGGGAAAAAATTAAAAGTTGGAAATTTTGCAACTCAAGTAGAAAAGGAAAGGCTAATTGAATTATGCAAAAAATATGACAGAGTCATAGCCTGGAGCTATGAAGGCCTTCATGGATATAATAGAGACATTATTCAGCACATAATATAATTGACTAAAGGATCTAAGCCTATCAGACAAAAATAGAGGTCAGTGAATCCAAGGATTGAGCCTCTAATGGTGGATGAATTGTAGAAACTTTTAGATTTTAAAATAATTTTTTTGATCAAACACTCAACTTGGCTATCAAATCTAGTACCAGTTAGAAAAAATAATGGTGATATAAGACTTTGTGTAGATTTCAAATATCTAAACAAAGCATCTTTGAAGGATCACTATCCCTTGCCCTCCATGGAACAAATTCTACAAACTATGGCTGGATCAGAGAGATTTTCTTTGCTAGATGGTTTCTCTGGATACAATCAAATTTGGTTGGCTACTGAATACCAATACAAAACTAATTTTACTACCAAATGGGGAACATTTGCATATGTTAAGATGCCATTTGGCCTATCAAATGCTGGAGCCACTTTTCAGAGAGCTATGGATGTTGCATTTAGGGAATTGATAAATAAAATCATCCTAATTTATCTTGATGATCTTACTATTTTTTCAAAAAATGCTTTTAATCATTTTGATCATTTAGAAGCTGTGTTTAAAAAATGTCAAGAATTTGGAATATCCTTGAATCCTAAGAAATGTATTTTTGATGTCCCTCAAGGCAAATTATTGGGACATATAGTATCTAAATAAAGAGTCTCCATAGACCCAAAAAGAGTGGCAGCTATAATGAACTTACCTCTTCTAGTAAATAAGAAAGCAATTCAATATTTTTTGGAAAAGATTAATTTCATCAGTCGATTCATATCTGACTTTGCAGGCTTAGTAAGACCAGTGACACTCTTGCTAAAAAAAAACCTAATTTTCAAGTGGACTACAGAAGGAAGGCAAGCCTTTGAAGAGGTCAAGAAAGCTATCTCAACAGCTCTAGTACTTAGAAACCTAGACTTTTCTAAGCCTTTTGTAATGTATGTATATGGAGGAGAGCTCAGTATTGTTGTTGTCCTAACACAAAAAAATGATAGACAGGAGGGAGAGCATCTAATAGCCTTTTTCTCAAGGACTCTTAGGGAATATGAAACCAAATATAACTTTATAGAAAAACAAGCATATGTTATGGTAAAAGCCCTCAAAAATTTTAGGCATATAGTATCAGGAAGTAAAATTCTGATACTTGTAGCACATCCAAGTGTTAAAGAATACATCATGGAGGGTGAAATTACTAAACAAAGAGCAAATTGGATAACTAAGATCCTTGAATATGATGTAGAAGTCAAACCCACTAAATTAGTTAGAGGTAGGGGTTTGTGCCGATATATGACTCAAGATATTGAAAAGATGATACTTGAAGAGATAAATTCAAGAACAGAAGAAGAAATCGTATTGAAAATACAAGAAGTTGATCAAGAATCCTGGGTCACAAGCAGGATTCATTTTATGAAAAATGGGATTTACCCAAGAGAACTCCCTCAAAATAAGAGAAGATACTATAGGATGTAAGGAGTTCATTTTTTTTTAATTGAACATGTTCTTTTCAGAAGAAATTTTGATGGCAAATTGTTAAGATGTGTAGAAAAGGCAGAGGCTAAGAAAATACTACATGAAATACATCATGGAGTATCAGGTGGACATTTTTCTACAAAAAACATAGCTATAAAGATAAGTGAAGTAGGTTATTTTTGGCCTACTTTATTTACAAATTGTTATTAGCTGGTTAAAAAATGTCAATCTTGTCAATATTATGTGGGGATGAGAAGAAATATAGCAATGCCTCTTAGTCCTATAATTATGGATGAACCTTTTGCTCAATGGGGTCTTGACTTCATTGGAATGATAAATCTAGTATCTAGTATGGGTCACAAATGGATCTTAATAGCCACATATTATTTCACCAGATGGACCAAGGCAGTGCCACTTAAAGAAGCAACAGAAAATGTGATCCTAGATTTTCTAGGTAGTATCAATACTCATTTTGGGGCTCCTCGCACCATAATTTTAGATAATGCTAAAGAATTTTTAGGGTCTAAGGTATCTGACTTTGCATTAAAGATGGAATATATCTGAAAAATTCATCTAACTATTACCCTCAAGGTAATGGTTTGGTAGAATCAACTAACAAGAACCTGATTAGACTCATCAAAAGAATAGGGGTTGATCATCATAAAGAATGGCATAAAGTGCTTAATTTAACATTGTGGGATGATAGAATCATGCCTAAATAGGTGATCAAAATTTCCCCATATAAATTGGTATATGGGAAATCTACTGTAATTCCCCTAAGCTTGGAGATTCCTGCTCTCCAACTGATCAAACAGATTGAAATTGAAGAAAATGGTCCTATGCAGGTCAGACTCACAAAACTTCTAGAAGTTCAAGAAAAGAGGGATGCAGCACATGATTCATTAATAAAGCATCAAAAAATAATTAAAGACTATTTTGATAAAAGGACTTCAAATTCCCATTTTGAAACAGGCTCAATTGTTTTGAAATGGGATGCAAGAGCCACCAAACCAGGTCAACACACTAAGTTTGAAGCATCATGGACTGGTCCTTATAAAATTCATGCATGTAAACCAGAAAAATCATTTGAACTAGAAATGATGGAAGGTGAACCTGAAGAGATTCCTTTGAATGGAATTTATTTGAAACATTTTAGTTAAACTTTTTTTTTTAGTGATTTTTGATCATGTAGGAGTTGTAGATTCTTTTTAAGAAGGGTCAAAAGTCCTTGGGGTTACCAATAACTATAGAGTAAAAAATATACTCTATGTTTCATTCTAATTTTTAGTTCCACACTGCAAATTTTTGTTCCCACATACTTTGGTCCAAAACGGTGAAGTTTTGAAACAGAGCACACGCTCTAATTTCTTTTTGATTCATTTTTGTCTAAGTGTCGAAGTCAAGTGGAAGCTGCCAAGTGTCATCAGCTGAGGCATCTTTCATAATTTATATAAGTTGGTTAGGACATGCCACATATCTCATAGAAACTCAATGGAATGTGACAAGTGTTGGCATTCATGTTTCATATCAACACCCACATTTCAAATCTCTTTTTAGCAGAAGGTTTCAACAATCTAAGTATTAGGATCAGATAGAAAGTGCCAAGTGGCAATCATAGAAGGTTTCAATTTGATTTTATAAAAGTGATGGAAGACACCATGTATCCCATCTAAAGAGAGTGGAAGCCACCACGTGTCGAGATCCAAATTATCTTCATTTTGCTTCATCGATATAGAAAAGACTATGGTGGGTCTCAGGTTTTGTTTCTAAAGCAAGCAGAAGCTGCCAAGTGTCATTGTCTATGTAAATATGAAATGAGGCTTGATTGTTTATATACTATAAATAGATTAAAGTGGAGACCATCATGTGTCACCTTTCATAGGTTTATCAAAAGGTAACTAAAAGTAGCAGAGATTGCCACATATCCCTAGTTAAGTAAAATGAAGATTGCCACGTGTCCTTTGTTGAGGCAAGCAAAAATCGCCACTTGTCCCTATTCCTTTTAAAAGTTTCTCAGGTGATAAATGATATGGGTCTTATTTTTTGTTAAGTTTTTAAGGTTTTGAACAAGCAGATTGTGGCAGGTGTTAAAGGTAGAACACTCCTGAGTAAAGACACAAAAAAGTATAAGTTACGCAGAAAGTGCCACGTGTCTTCGATAAGTGTTGTGGAACATGCCAAGTGTCATTATCTAGTGTCTCATAAGTAATAAGAAGGTTTTCAAGGAATTGGCCAAGTTTCCTCTTCCGTTTAAGAGAAGGGAGTGTCCTGCAATTTGTTTCAGCCAATGAACTACCGAAAGATAGAGCATTTTAGAATCTAAGAAATATCTTCTGTTAGACACTTCCATTTCAGTTAGATTTCAGTTGGGCCATTAGATTGGGAACATGCAGACAATCTAGAGTGAATCCAAGGCTATAAATAAGGGTGCATAGATCACCAAAGATCATAATCAGATACTTGGAGAGAATTTTCTAAGAGAATTATTGTCAAGAGTTCAGACTTTCTAGAGCTATCATTAGGAATATCATTTGCCTTTGTTCTATTTTCTTAAGTTGGAAATTTTATGTAACTATGCATGTTTATGTGCCTCTTATGTGACTGGAGAATAAATGAGAAGATTGAATCCTGTGCCTTTGTTGATATTTTCTGTGTCATTGCAAAAGTAGTCTAAGTTGTGTTGTCAAGAGTTTTAGATTTTGTAGAGTTGTGATTAGCAATATCATTTGCCTTTGTTCCATTTTCTTGAGTTGGAAAGTTTATGTAATTTTTAATGTTTCTATGCCTCTTATGTTATTGGAGAATTCAAATAAGAAGATTGAATCCTAAGCTTTTGTTGATATTTTCTATATTGCTGCAAAAGTAGTCTAAGTTGTGAGCCTCTATTTCTATTGTTTTCATCTTTTACATTGATCATGCCTTGTTTGCTCTTAAATGTAATTAAATCTTACATATAGTCTCATTGTGCTCAAGATTAAGGTTGAATTACATTCAGGCGCATCGCCATAGTTATATTTTCTTTCTTGCATTTGTGTTTTTGTTAAAATTCCTATCCCTTTTCCTAGTATACACTTTATATAAAGAAGAGACCAACTTCTTAAAAATCTAGAGGTTGTTTCAAGTCGCAAGTCCCACATCTTGAAACTTTCCATTGTTGGTGTTAGAAACAAGCACAATTTTAACCATCAACACTACCTATTACCCTCTTTGGATGAGGTAATTCAAATGGTTAACATCTCTCAAATTATGTCTTTTTTTAGATGGATTTTTTGGCTACAACCAAGTGTTGGTCAACAAAGAATATAGGATGAAGACTACCTTCCCAACAAAGTGGGGAATGTTCACATACAAAAGGATGCATTTCAGACTCATCAATGTTAGAACTACCTTGTAATGTGCCATGGATCATGCATTACAAGGACTAATCAGTAAGTACATTATTATTTATATGTATGACTTAACTATTTTCTTTAATAACAAGAAGGATCACATGATACACCTATAACAAGTTTTGGAGAAATGTAGGAGATTTAGTATCTCTCTAAACCCCAAGAAAAGTATCTTTTACATAGCCAAATGTATGTTCTTAGGGCATATAATCACAAAGAATGGTATGGATATTGACCCAAACACAATTAATTATATCTTTATTTTCCTAATATCATAAAAGAGTTAAAATCATTTTTAGAAAAATTAACTTTGTGCACAAGTTCATTTTAGGTTTTATCAAAATTGTCAAACACCTAAACAATATGTTGAAGGACACAAAGATTGAATGGACACCTAAGGCTAAGAAATCCTTCCATGACACCAAATAAGCCATAGTATAAGAACCCATATTTACTATCCCAAATTTTGGAAAGAATTATACCTCTATTCTTTTACTTTTGATCACATGATTATCATTATTTTAACACAAAAAATAGATGACAAGGAACACCTGATATCCTTCATGATTATAAACTTGAAGGAATCTAAATTGAGATATCCACTCCTCTAAAAACAAGTGTATGATTTGGTAAAGGATGTAATAAAATTTAGACACTACATCCTCAAAAATAAGATTTATATGATTGTACCTGACCTTATCATTAAGCTTATACTTATCTAGAATGAGTTAGGGGAAAGATGAGTGAAGTGTATGACCAAGCTCTAGGAATATTACATAGAAATTAATTTATACAAGATGGTATGGGTCCACAATTTAATTTAGTTGATTACCAAGACTGATCTCTAGATAGATTCTTTGTAGGTGGAAGCAGACAAAGTCTCAAGTGAATATTAGTAAAAGGATATTGTCTATTACCTATTGAGCGGCACTTGCTCCTTACAGTTGAAAAGAGAATAGAGGAGAGCACTCAAGATCAAAATTTTACACTTAATGACCATAAGAGGAGTGATCTATACAAAAAAAATGAAGGGATCTACTTGAGATGCATCTCAAAAAAGGAAGCTTCAGACATACTCAAAATCTTCTATGTGAAATTGGGAAGTAGACATCCTTCATACATAACCACTACCCACAAAATAATTAGAGGAGGCTATTAATTTCTTCCAATATTCAAGGATGTGCATGTTCACATTCAATCATGTCATGAATTTCAAGTGCTTGGCAATAGAGAAGTAAAGACAACCATGCCTCTATAGCTAGTGATTGAAATGAGACCATTTTCCCAATGGGGATTGGACTTTGTTGGAGTCACCAATTCCAACTCTTCAATAGGTCTTACTATGGGACAAATCCCATGAGAAAAAAAGTCTATCAAAATAAATTCGTGACCCTTTGGATCAATCTGTATCAAATTATAGATATATTGGTTGATAATGCATTTAGATTTAAAAACTTACAAGGAAATGACTTAACTCTGCTAGTGAATGAGCATTAATTGAATCACTACTTCTCAACTACCCCTACACCCCCATGAAAAGACTTTTAGTTGGTTTAGTTTAACAATAGATATGGGTAGATTAGTTTCATTTCTACTTTGATTTCTCATTATGTGTTTACTTTTAGTTCTTTTCTTTCCTTAGATTAGTCATTATGTGTTATAACTTAGAAATAAGTCTTCTAGAGACAATTATAAGTTTTTATTGAATTCTATCCAAGTTCTAAAATATGAATAAAACCTGAGATTTGAAGTGTTAAAACCTATGTACATCCCAATAGCTAGTTGTCCAAAGTGAGAGACTAAATTATGTGTTGGTTTGGAAAATTGGAAAGATCTAATTTTAATGTTACCATTTCATGGAGTTTATGTTTTTATTTTTATTATAATAAAGTTATAAAAAACATACATTTGACTGAATTAAGGTATTAAAGTTTTGAAAGTCCATGCATACTATCACTTAATCCCACATCACAAGATAATTTGGTTAGAGCTTAGTCACTGAAAGTGAGTTATCTTGAGCAAAAGTTTTGAAATCCTTTAAAACTTGGCCAAAAAACTATTTCCCAACCTCCAAGGGTTTTTCAAAAAAGAAAGTATATGTGTATCAAGTTGAAACAGACTTAACACTATAAGTTGAATTCCTTTGAAGGTTATTTGGGTAACCTCCACCAGGGTTATGGATGCCTGAATAGAAGTGGAGTAAGGCCTGGAGTAGAGCCAAAGGTAGCTCTATCAGGGCTATGGAAACCTAGCTAGAAGCAAATCAATGCCCAAGACATCTTCTTAAAGTTTGAGCATATATATATATATATGCTTACTCAAAACCTATATTAAAGGCCATGAAACTTGAAGCCATTGATTATGAAACCCAAAGGGCATGCTAGTCAATCAATTCAAAACACAAACATAGTATGAATAGTTTTCAGATTTTTAGGCTTTAATCTACCAAGTGGAAAGTTGTTAGTTTTATAACGTCAATTATAATATTTGTCACATCTACCAAGGAATGACTACTTGATGATTATATTCTAAACTAGGATATCTAAATTCTAACATGTTGTTATGTTTCCTACAGAGGTCATCATTTGTTAAGACCAACACATCTCATTTATTTATAAATAAATGGGGACCCCATGAAAATTTGGATCATTTTCCTTAAGGTGTACCTCACTTTTAGAGCTGCGTGATTAAATCCCACCCATATATGACTCAAAGGATTTATAAAGTCATGTTAATTCATAAAAAAATATTAATGAGGTATTTTTGAATATTTCATTGATGTTTATTTCACTAATATTTATAATTATATGACTTGTTTAGAGGTACTCCTAAAATGTTTTGCATTCAAAAACCTAAGGTATGATCCCTAAAACTCGACCAAGGTTACTTAATCAAGGTTTCCTGAATCATAGTCTAACTTTAACTATGATAAAATTCATGTTCAAGACTGTGACATATCTTAATCTTATGTTTTAAACTAAACTCAGTCATATTTTATTCTCAAGGATTACAACATTAAGCATGTTACTTTTATTTTTATCTTACAATTTTCTAACTTTTGAACCTTTTCATTTGGTAGGAACCTTGATTCTAACTCAAATTCAAATGAAATGTGATAGTGATGTATGCATTGGTGTCTCAACCACATAATTTTCATACTTTTGTATATCTTTTAGCCTTTAAAATTTTGATCAACCTTGTGACCCAATGGGAGTTTTCCACTTGTCACTCAGTCATGGCTTCCATCTTATGAAGAAGTTACAAAGTTCATGACCCCATGACTCAATCACAATATGCCATATGGTAGTAATCATGGCCTTTCAAGGATTTTTTTTATTTTATAAAGTCTCATGATAATGAGATCCTATCACATCATTCCACTTAGCACTTAGTCACACCCCCATAGTTAAGATGCAATATTTCAATTTCATAATACTATAATTGCATGATAAGATGATACTTGGTAGTTAGTTGATTAATCTTGGGTAGCTAGATGTGATATGGAAGCCACATAGTAGTTGGGAGCAATGGGATGAAGACACATGGACCCAGATCTCATAATAATAACATAATCAAAGGAAGACATGAAACATAATGACTATGTGATAAAATCAAAATGCAACACTAGTGAAGTGTTGTGAAAATTGGGTCCATTAGGAATTTTAGATAACAAAGCCATACAAGAGCCTGAGCCAATAAGAACTTTCCACTTGGGAAATATCAAAAGTTTTGAGTCTAAATCATCCAAAGGATGAAAGGGGTTGATTCATGTTATAATTAAAAATACATAATTCAATAAGAATGTGACACTTAGAAAATTTTCTCGCAATCCACCTTTATGGTTTTATACTCAAAATAAAATGCTAAAATGCCCAAGTAAATACAACACATTGGTGGCATACATCTATTCACTAAGTGTTGATTATAGGCATAAATTAAATGCTAATGGGGATTATTTTGGAGGATATAAATCCAAGTCACTTCATTAAAAAGGTTAAGCCAATGATGATAATACACATGGACAAATTGAAGTCAATGATTGGCTAATTTATCAAATTAAAGTTTTAAAGTTGTTAGATTAAAACTAAAAAGTCACCCTAGCTTTAAATCAAGGCAAATTAAAACGTTTACCATTTATGACTCTCATTTTTCACTTTAAAATTTGAATTTAGAATTTAATGCTTATCACCTCCAAGCAATAGTTTCACCTTCAATTTTTATTTACTATTATTTGAAGCATTATATGAGTTTTCTGAAGACTTATGTATATCCCTCCACTTTTAAATCAAGTTGCAAGCTTATCAATAAAAAATTTTGAAACCAAGGCTGAAGTTCAATCATCTATATTTAATAAGTAGGAACAAGTCCCATCATCTAATATTATGAAATAAATGTCATCTTTTAGGATACCAATTTCAACTATATTAGATTGGATACCTAAGATAAGCATTAAAATAACTTGTTATACCATGTAAAGAACACTATAGATTGGGATAGTGATAATGAAGAAGACTCGAATGAGGTATAGGAGAGATTAAATATTATAGCACTCAATTTTTTAAGCTTACACAAAGCAACATATAATTTAGAGGTACTCCCTTGTGTAGACTTAGTCTACCATATGTTGGTTCAGTCTAGATGCATTGATAATATGATTAAGTATTTAAATTTAGGCTAAGATATTTCCTTCATATCTAGGTTAGTTTTTCATTCTTACTATGATTTACCCAAATAAATATTAAGTAAAATCAAGAGACTATGACTCAATGGATTCAAACCCATGATATCAGGGATATTTTAAGCAATTGGGTTGAGAACAAAGGGAAGTTTGTGTGCAAAATTAAAATTAACCAAATTTCCATTCCACAATTAAGAAGGGGAGTAAGGATGGGAATGTAAATTATGAACCAATTTCATGGGGTTGAAGATACAGGATGAAAAATGGATCCCACTTCTATCTATGATAGTTGATGATCGAAATAATCCCCCTTTGGGAGAATTATATCTTGTAATCTAGCAGCCTAAATAAGAAAAGTTATGGCCAACTAGGGAGATCATTTTTACATTATGTCCTACTTGGTGGATGCCATTTTCACCACTCAAAAATTTACTCACTTCACTAATTAGGATCCAAAGCTAAAATGGACTATTCCTCATAACTTCTTGAAGGTTATAGTGTAAAATTATAAACAAGAGTTAAGGGCCATAGATAAGAATTTATATCCCATAGTATATATGTAAATCCATGAAAATCCCATGCCCAAATTATTGGAATAAATTAGAGCAACCTTGAGTACCTTGGGTGCCTATTGGTATTACCTAGATTATGAAATTGTGAGGGTAGTTGGCATCAAGACATTCCCCCTTAGGTTATCCATTATAGTGCCAAATAATCCAATTGAGAAAGAAACTACTATCAGTTATACATAGGGGTGGATGGGTTATGTGATTACAAAAGGAGAAGATTAATCCATCCTCAACTATCTAATATTGGCTAGTTTTAGATTAAAAACTAAAATTTTGTCATTATAGATGTCAAACAAAGACCTAATTTCAACTTTTAAAATGATGAAAATAGGTAGTGAGACCCATAGCACATAAATTTTAAACATTACATCAAACACATGGCAACCTTGAGAATTTCCTACCACCATAAATCTAAGGATGAGGATAGATTTTATATAAGTGTTGTAAATGATCAAGAGGTGAAACAAAGGTTGAAAGATGATAATGTTCCACTTGTTAAGGGTAAACTAAAGGATGCTAGATATTATGAGGTTTTTAGTCTTAAAAGTGCCCAATTAGGTGGATCCACATATACAATTTAGATTGTTACTGTTGAAGAAGGGAGACCAACTGATCCTCAACTAAGTTAGAGGATCTTTTAGGTATTATCTCCCACTTTGGGGAAGGGAAAAACTAAGCCTAAGGAATGCCTTAAGTAGGTCTATATTTTAGAAGTAATATCCAACATCCTTTCTTAGGTTTAGAATGTTACCTCAATGTTGATATAACATTCAATGGTACCTCATTCATCATTAGATAAGGTAGTAACACCACCCACTATGATACCAACAACTTCTACACCAGATCCACCTTCCTTACTTCCTATCAAGGAGGAGCTAGATATGACCAATCAAGAATGTGTTTATTTTCCTCTCTTATTTCTAAGTAGTTACCCCTAGGGTAGATCTTGTGGGCCATCAACACCATATAACATTAACTTAATGCCCTAAAATCCCTTTATTAATCTTGAAATTAGGACCATGAATATACCCTTGCCCATCGTCAATCCTTTTATTGTGTCATCTACCTTAAGTGTCTTTATAATGGCCAATTCACCCTTAATTTCACCTAAGCTGATGCATAGGCCTAGTTTTTAATTGCCCAAGGGGAATCTTACTATTTTCATACCGTATGTTTTTTTATTCCCAATAAGTGATCTAGCTATCACTAGTTCTTTGTCATCCTTAGGAGTAACACTTCCCATCCCCTAACCTAGTTCTGCCTTCATCTTTGTTACTTCCATAATTACTTCTCAAACATATGCATTCCAAGGATGGACACTAGCTCTTTATTTGAAACCATACACTTAGCCTTAAGGTGATATATCAGATAAGTCTTGGATAAAATAAATGCAATTGGCCAAATTAGAAAGGAAATATTTAGTTATAGTAGACCCTCTGTAGGTCTCACTAAAATTTGACAAGGAATCTAGAACTATAAAAAGGGTAACCAAAAGAAAAATGACTCATCCAGATCAGTAAGTTATATATGATTATGAATAAACCTTGTTTTCACTTACCAAGAAGAAGATAGATAAGCCTAGTGATAAGCAACAATATGTAGAAGACCCCCTCTCAGCTCTAAAGGCATATGGTGATATGGCCACTAAATTGGTGAAAGGGATGCAATAAAGGACAACTGATCTAGAATAGTAAAATAAGCCATATTACTAGAAGAGACTATCACCAAGATGGAATGGGCAGTTGAGGTTATGTTTGATACTCTAAAAAATTAACCTCAGTATAAAGAAACAAGAAATGAGGTCTATAAAAAAAATTAAAGGAAGAATTTTTTTATGGGATTTATGATAGAAAAGTAATCAACTTGGTTAAGTTGATTAGGTTGAATAAATTTGAATAACTATCATTGCTTAGTCCTACATCATTAGAAGAAGGAAATCTTTAAATCAATGGATTGATGTTATGAGATCCTTGGGCCAATCTCTTACTCAACTAGGTGATAGAGTTATAACTCTACTCAAGGAGGTTGAATTCATACCCCTTATAAATAGATATGGTAACATCATCAACAAGGATGATTTCATGATACAAATCCATAATTTCATTATCAATTTAGTAAATAGACTATAGGTCAAGGAGTAACCTTTGGGAAAGACATGGTAGAATGGAAACATTAGATAATCAAATAATAGAGAAGGAAATAGAAATCAATGAAGTTATAAGACCTCTCTAAACCAAACATAATGCAATTTTAGATTTCACTATCAAATTACTAAAGATACTCATCATAGACCTGAAATTGATTGACAAAGATTACAATAAATGCTTTGAGTCATGGAAAGGACAAATAGGGGTAGAGAAATAGGTTAATAAAAAACCATAAATGGTCACCATAGGAGCTTCTTCCTCTTCATACCCTCTAGAAATTTCTTCTTCTTTAACTACACTGGGAATTAGTTCTTCAACCATTCTAGTTTCACTTTATTCTTCTATTACATTGGGAGCTCAATCATCATCAACAATAACAAGATCTCAATTTAACACCTTAGGATCAAAATATCCATTTTTCAGTCTATTTATTTGATAAATTTCATGTTCTAGTTTAGATCAGTATGTTGTAAGAAGATTTCCCCTTGGGATAGGGAATATATATATATATATATATATATATATATAACATGAGTAACTTTTATCGAGTGACATATTTCATATATTTGGTTCTTTTTATAAACCAATTCAACCATCTTGGGCATTGGAAGAGGCTTATAAATAGGGGTTTTCCCCTTCATTTATCCTTGAAAATGGAACTTTATGGAATTAATTAAAATAGAAAGAGGAATTCTAGAAAAAAATTATTGTTTGATTGCTTTCCATATTTTCTTATTTCTTAATCTTTGAAAATGATAGATGATTTCATTTTTCTAATGGTTAAAACTGATAGTAGTGTTTCTAATGCATCTTGTTAGTTTTTGATTTATACTATTGTAATAAAATTTCTCTATGTATGCGCAATTTCCCTTCTACTTTGCAAACAAATTTTCTTAAGGTAATTTATTGTGGGTTGCCATTTTTAAGGCATACTTATTATATATGTGCATTCTATTTACCCTAGAATCACCACTGAATTTATGGAATTTTGCGTCTAGCACTAGAATTTCATGAATGTTAGTTTAATTTACACCATCATCAAAAAGTACCAAAGGAAATTGGTTAGTCTTTGTTATTTCAAGGCAAATATTATTTTCTACTCAACCCTTTTTTCCATTTTCAATTTTTTTGACATGAATCACCTTAGTTTATTTCTCATTATAAATATTCATCTACTTGTTTGAGTTTGGGAAATAAGTTGGAAAATATAAATAAATTTTCACCATAACTAGAAAAAGGAAATCTCAAATAGATTGTATCATTACAAAGCTATTATTTTCCTTACATTAGGGTCTACTTGCAATTTAAAGGTGGTAGTCATATAATCATTCTAGAAAAACTTAACTAAGCCCTAAGATCTTCTAGGACCTACACAACAAACTATGATATATTATTCTAATGTTTGCATTGCATCCTTGACACAGATGCACATCAACATAAAGTCTTTAAAATTAAAAGAGTATATGGGAACCAAAATATCCATAACATATGCCAACACATAAGTTATACCAAGTGTAATAACAAAATACTCTCGAGGAAATGAAGGTAAACAATATGCCCCTAATACATATTTAAATCAAAAAAATCACGTCTCAAGAGACCATGTGGATATAGGAAGACACATTCTCTTAATGGGTAATAATTAGGGCATATGAAAGTTCTATAAATATATATAGTCATATAATATGTGTGATCATGTAAGTTCAATATATCCATGCAAATGTATATAGTCAATATGGAGTAGTATGCCACAATGAGTTTACATTAAGATCATAATATTATAAATAATGTCTAATCATAGGATATTTATCATGAATTTATAGATTAAGACACAAAAAAAAAAAATCTAGTGAAAAACTCATAACCAAAACAAAGCCAAGAAATATAATAATGGTTAATATGAAAGCATATGTACACATATACACTTAGACAGAAGAATATAGAAATCAATAGGTCAAATATGGATAAGGTAATCAAGTAATAAAAAAATAACAAGATATTTATAATAAAATATGTTTAGGCTAACAAATGATCCCATCAATGGGATATTAATATGTATGTCTTGTATCATTTGATCAACCATGCCTATAAAATATTGCCTCTTCACTTTTTAATTTATGCTAAGTTAATAAATCTAACTCATGAGTAAGTAGATTATATGGATATATATTAAACATTAAAATGTTAGGCACCCTTATGATTTTATTAACATTAGAAACTTATGTTAAACTCACTGGAGATAATGCATGTATGACACTTAGCCCATGCTTGTTTAAGCCATTGTATGATATATGTAATAATCATCAACATCCATTAATTCATATGTCTCATCCTAACCATATCCTATATTTGTATTAGGGTATGTATAACTAACTAAAACATATTTTAGAATTGATTTATTGTATTATATTTGATCTTTAATATATTCTTCATCATCAATATCATGTTCATGATTAGATAGTTTTAAAGATGTAAGCATATCCTCAATGGGATGGCCTTTTTCATTTTGTTCTATGAAGTAAGTGCAAGTTGTGGTTTATTCCTTGGAAACCATGTTTTTAACATTATTATTAATTATATATTAATTATGAACCTCCTTCTTATGTGTCTCTTTCTTATGAAAAATTTATTTAGGTAACTATTATTTTTTTAATTATACATTAGGGAGACATAATCACAATTTATGTGGGATTCTTAATATAAGAAGTTGTGTTTGAGTCTAGTGGTGATTTAATAGGTGTATCTAATGTAAGGTCACCACTATTAGTAATATATTATATTGTGTGTTTAAAATCCCAACACTTATTGATGGGATGTCCATGAATTCTATGATAAGCACAATTCTTTTCACAAGATATGTAGAAGCTAATGTGATCAAATTTTCTAAAGCATATTTATTAGAGATTCACTTAGATATGTATTACTATTATGAAAATTTCATTATTCATTATTCATACATTCCTTTTGTTTTTTAACCCATGTTTGAGATGAATTATTTTGAGACACATAGGTTTTCAATGGGGAGTTAGCAATGCAGCTAAAAATAACATGTTCAAGATTTTGGGCATGTGAAAGCTTATCTTCAAGTGATGTGACATTTAGAGATAAATTTTATACTTGTTTTTGTAACACATATATGGAATGAATCATAGTAATAATTTGATGTGAAATAATAGTGGTACTCTAAATAGTTTCATCTAATGGTTGATCTTATCACGGATGGACACACTAGGTAACTACTTCTTATGGGTTGAGAATACATTTATTTATATTCACAAACCCAAGAAATTTTATATTCGATATTCATGCAAATTTATATAATATTATTCTCCCTACCTCATCACGTTGTGATAACATGTACCTCCATATCTAATATAATCCTTAGTAAAATAATATAGGATTGATTAGAGATATCACTACCTTGAGATCTAGGGGAGGATGAATGAAATGAATCACATATACCATTTTTATTTTAGTAGTAACTATAAGCATTTTAAATTCAACATTGATGGAACATTTGTTACTAATGAGAGATAAGAATTGATGATTATTAATATCATACTTATTTTTATTATGAGTAAATTTATCCCATTCACATTACATGAATATAAAAATATTACATATTTTATTAAATAAACATGAAATAACGACAATCATATATTGAATCATAAAACATAAACTAGAAACATCCATTATAGATATGTTAGGGTTTTGTTTATGTGAATAAGGTTAAATCAAAAATCAAATATGAAAATCAAACCCAAAATAAGATAAATTTAAAACCATAAGAATGAATGATGAAACTATAAGGTACAAAATACTTAGGGTTTTCCATTCTCAATTCAATGATCAAGTTTACCAAAATATTTTACTTATTTTGATAATTAATTAATTTGTAAACTAGGTGGATAATCCATATTGAGCATCACTAACACAAATCTTATAATCTACTAACAATTCTTTGATTGATAAATGACTTTTATAGACTATTTTCAATGCTAAAATAGAGTTAAAAAGTGTTGGAAATGAGATTTACAACATAATAAACACAATAAGGAAGTATAAGAGAATAAAAATCATAAGATGAGCACACTATATGACCTAGAGAAACATGATGAGTGGAAATCTCCAATGGGTTAGGAAATTACTCTTTGTGTCCACTATGTAATTTAAAATTTATAAAATTTATTTCCTTATCAAATGATTCATGAACATACTTCACATTACAAGATGCCCAGACATTTTTATATGCTTTATAACTTGTTCGCTCACTATTTCCTTTTCACAGTCCAACTCAAAAAACCACATACAATCAAGAATAAGATCTTATAGGAACATTTTATTACATATAAATACCCTCTCCATATATGTGTGTGTATGTACACATATTTAACACCAAATAGAAATGTGATTACAATCCAAGAAGAATCAGAAGATAAAGAGAAACTATTTACTATTGGTATTCAGATTATTTTTTGTCTCCTTGTGAAGCCCCCAATTTATGCTAAGAAAAAACCACCACTTAATTTAAAATACCTGAAGTAGGTTAAATAACCACCACTTAATAATGAAAAACCATTGGGGTAGTTACAAAAATAACAATTATTCTTAAAAAACCACCATGGTGGTTTTGAAACCTAGCTAAATACACTAATTTATGAAGGCCATCAATTTTACATACAAACTCATATTTACATGTTATTTTTTGAAATTGCATAAAATTTTGAGAGAAAAAAAAATATATAATCAAATCATACTTTGGATTACATATTCATAGTAATTTATCCTTTGCACCAAAACTTATCTCTTTTAGGTCTTAAGGTGTCACAATCTATTCTTCAATGTTGCTAATGGTTGCATCACTTAACCAATTAGAAAGAGAAATAGAAAAAGTGTCTCAAGTGGTTAAAAATTGTATTATTATACAATGATAGTATTGGATTAGTTAGCTCATGTTGATAATTTTAGTGATCTAAAATTTAGTTCATGCCTCCCTAGTTTGGATGTTTTTGGTCACCAAAAGCTTAGGAATTCATACAATGAAGAAATTAATTTCTTCACTTCTTGAAACTCTCTTGTATTTGGAGGTGTATATCCTGAATGAAATTCTTAGCCTTGTGAACTTTTGATTCCACATTTTCATGACCTTTATGTGTCTCATTTCATTATTTAAATGTTTGACAATGAATAACCATGTCAGGAAAAGGATAACATATTAGTAATTACATCTCATGATCTTTGTTAGTAGACCTAAAATAAGAATTATTGTATTTCACTGATCCATTATCTTTATTATATTACAAAATGATAAAATAAAACTTTTTTCTATCATTAAACAATTGATTAGATTTAGTGGAACTTACTAAGGAGAGATTAGAATTTCATTCATAGGATTTGATGATAAAGCTTTTGCCATCCTTAACCAAATTGTATTGAATAAATATCCTCATTAAAATATAATCTCTTACATATGGGGGATGCCAAATACTATAAAAAAAATGTAAATGGTGAAACATCCACCACAAATTCATCTATAAACTGTTTATTTATTGAAAACTTAACTCTTCATTATGTTGTGACTAACATGCCTCTTTTTCAAAATTTCAAATGAAGACCCACTTTAAGTTTAAAAGTCCATGTTCATGTATAAGATTGATATGAAAACCTTAAAATTACAAACTATAAGTTTATCTATACATTTTATTTATGTCTTAGTATAAAGGTATAAAGGGGCATTTTTATTGAAACTATTTTACTCACCTATTGGGATTATAAGTCTAAACATTTATCAAAACTAGTTTATAGCTTTATAGACTAACCTAGATAATTGAAATTTTCCCAAGATTTTTTTCTCTTTTTAGGTTATAAAGACTTCATAGGTAAAATTTGATAATTTTTACCTAATATAAATTTAAAAAATATTCTAAAGTATAAATGATCATTCATACTTAGTCATTTTAAGGCTAACTATACTTCTATATAAATCTCTCCTTGTTATACATTTATTTATTACCCAATCAATAATCAAATTTATACAAATAATTAGTGATTTTATTTTTTATCACTAATTATATCAATGATAATTTAATTTCATGAGATATATACATATGTATTCCTCACTTTTATATGGTTTGTTTGAAGTAGGTTCTAAGTCTATTTTTATTCCAAGCACCTAAGCGAGTAAGGACCACCCACGTTTATCCATATTGGTCACTCAATCTTATTATCTCAGATGGATTAGGAAAAAATATACCAAATTTAATTATTAAAAATAATATGACACATATCATCATATCAATTATCTATTCTCCACATAAAAAATGGCTAAGGAAAATATTCTTTGAGTAGCCAGATCAATGGGATTATGTCACATGTATCCATCCTATTTATCCAAAAAAAAGTATTGAATTGGTTATGTCCCAATGTCACTCATGAATATAGATAATTAAGGACTATCCATTTGTCATGATCCCACTTATCCATTGCCTAATCAATAAATAGTTTTTGAAGTTAGTTGGGCAAGCAAACAAGCAAGAACCATCCACATATCTTCATCATGTTCATTCACTTATTGCCATTTGAAACAAATAAGGTAAAGTATCTCCAAGTAGATTTATCAATGATATCATTACAATTATTTTTATATAATTCACTCATTTCTATTATTTATAATTGATAAGTCATGAAGACCCTTAAGTATTTGGATAAATGAGATCATGCCTTGTGGCATGATCTCACACATTTATGATTAATAGAAGCAAGTATAATTAGTAAACTATAGAGACCATTAAGATAAGTGAGAATACACAATGTGGTATGATCTGACTCATCCATGAATATAATGATTAGGCATATTTAGTAAATTATATAGACCATCTAGATAAGTGAGATCATGCCATGTGGCATGATATCGCTCATCCATGACTAGGAGGAATAGACATAGTTAGTAAAGTCTAGTGACCATCTAGAAAAGATATATTATGCCACATGGAATGATATCACTCACCCATGTCTTATTAAATAAATTTCCATTGTCAAATACTAAAGACCCTATAGATAAGTTATGATCATCCATGTGTCATAATCCCATTTATCTAGAGTTTATAGATAAAAATACACATTGTAAGGTTAGGAAATGACTCAAAAAAGTGAGGGTCATCCATGTGAAACATACCATTATATCATGGATTATAAACATATAAAAATATGATATATAACCTATGAATATTATGAAATCAAACTATGACCTACAGGCCACTACAAACCTAAGGTACATATTCTAAAACCCAACGACTAAGTGGAAGAATGATATTAGTCCACATGTTCTCATCTTACCTAATATTGATTGAAATGATAAAAAGATAATAATAAAAGGTTGAATAAATTTTAAAAATGAGGTCAAGCCATGTGGCACACTCTAGATCAAGTGACAGAGATAGAGGAAAGTAAGCTTCAAATGCATAATAAATAGACAAGTGGAAAGCATATGACTAGCCTACCAAAATCAATGAAATTACACCACATATATCCTTATGAATATAAAAAATTTAAGACATGAAAGTGGGACCTAAAATCACTATAAAGGGACATATATCATTTTAAAAATAAATAAGTAGTTTGGAACAATGTTTAAAACACCATGTGGCTAGTCCCAAAACCTTTCATAGTGCCACAAAGGTTAAATAGGCATGTGATATCCACACTTCCTTCACTAGATAAATTTGGTATAATTCATCATCTGAAGGCCACCTATAAAATTTTCCATGCTTTATCGAGAGGACAACCTCATTTATCAACCATTGGTAGCTCAAAAAAGCCTACCGAAATAGTTGGGGAGTGGCCCACCTCCAACCTCTTCTTCATTCTCCTTAGTGGGACATGCTATTACATTCTATATAGTCATAAGAATAGGGAATATTTTGACATAATTATTTTCTATTATTTTATAACATTATGTACAAGATTTGGATCTTATGTCTCTTAGAGGAAGGACCATTCTTTCTCTTATATATATTGTTATGTAGTATGTTGTAAAGGTTGACTCTATTGTAAACATACATTATCAAATTAATCCTAATGTGTTTCTCTATGTAAATGTGTATAGTTTTCATGGATTAATTTTTATTTATTTATATTTTAATGGATTAATAATAATACTCAAAAATGGTTATCTATGATTTTATACATAATTTTTGTATTAACTAGGATGAGCTTTAACTATTTTAGTTTAAGTTCTTTAATTTTTTTTAATTTCATTTAAAATATGTGAGGAAATATTTAGTTAACTACATACCTATTTAAAATTTATTATTAAAAGGAACCCTATAATTAATCATTTACCCCTCTTCCTTTATACTCTTTCCTTGTGTGACTAAAGCCCAAGCCATCATGAAACATAGAATATAGTTTTACAACTATAGATGAGCATGTTATTGGTTATTAAAACATTTGTGTTTCAAGTCATTTATAAAGATAAATTCTATGCCATATCCTCTCTATATTTTTTATATTTATTTGATGCCAATTCACACCTCTTCGCCTTTTATATATTTTGAAGTGAATCAAACTAGAGATCAATAATTATAATATGTTGAAATTGATTTAACTAGAAGTGTACAAGTTTTGTGTCAGCGAGAAAAGTTCTATTGAAAATTTGGTGGTAGTGATACATATATTAGATATATATTCCATATAGGATATTTAATGGATCCCAATACCTATAGTTCATTCCTTATATTATCTTATAATCAATCCTAAAATGAGAGGACACAAGTATACCAATTATAATGAGTTCACTGAGTGAACCTAAACCAATAGATGCATCTAGGAAAATGAGGTCTTGGAAGCACAATATATGGTGATATCAAAAGGGCTTAAGAATAATATCTAAGACATGTCATTGGTTTTAAATTTATTACCCATCCTTTAATCTTTCCCAACTTACTGTGTGCCCAAAAACTAAAATAATAGTTGGTGCTAGGAGGGATATTGGGAATATTTTGACTTAAATGTTTTTTGCTCTTATGTCCTATTTTATGATTTTTTATCCTATTATATCCCTAAAAACCACAAAAAAAACTATTCTATTCTATGAATCAAAGTAGATCTCATAACTATAATCTATTGAAACCGGTTTAGCTAAAAGTATATAAGTTTTGTGTTAGTAAAGAAAATGGTATTGGACCTCTAGTGGTAGTGATACATCTCTTATATATCTATCACAATTGGGTTATTTAATTTATCACAATACCTCCATATCATTACCCAAATTATCTTAACAACAATCCTAAAATTAGAGGATGCATCTCCCCTAATTATTCCTCAAACTCACTTAGTACATCTAACCCAATAGATGTACTTGGGATAATGAGATATTTGACCAAACAACACAATGTTAAGAAACTATTATCTATAATCACTTCACCCTTATTAGATAATAATTATTAGGATGGTCATACATTCCAAAAAAAATATATCTAACATATATTTGATAATAATTTTTTTTAAGAATAAAAAAAGAGGATCAAATTTTACAATCTTAATTTTAAATTTGATATGGAAAATTTTGGAAGGTTCACCTTTAGCTTGAGAATTAAAACATAATTTTTATAAATAGAGGTAAATAAAACTTATCATCCACATATAATATGTAAACAACCACTTATTATCTTTAAAGTGATGTCATGACATTATTTTAATTTTATTAAAGGTATGAAATTATGGATGTAACTTGCAACAATTATCCTTAGAATGACTTTCAACATCACAATGACCATAATGTTTATAGTATATTTATTATAAATAATATAACTAATAATTAACCCAAACTTTATTCATCAGAACATTATAAGACATTGAAGTGGAGATGAAACCTTATTATTATCCACCTCAAGGTAGTTGGCTTGTGAACAAACCTCATCTATGTACTTTGGATTGGAAAGTAAAATGAGCTTACTTAAGTGACTGTAAAATGAGCCTCCTTAAGTCACTATGAAAACCTATAATATACTTCATGATTATTCCATGATCAAATATATATGTTTCCATTTGGACTACCTTCTTTCAAAACTCACTTGTATATACTTACACACTTTGTCCTTTTTGTTGTCTCAAAAAATTCCAATCAATAGACCATTTCTTCTCATAGAGAATAGGATAAAATTTATTCTTAATAATATTATTAAATTCATCTAATTTTCTAATTTGTTGTAACTTCTTAACATCTAAGTAATTAAAATAAATCTCAATCTAAGTTAAAGCATTAATATCTAGCTTTAATCTTACAAAATAAATTTATTTATCTTCACTAATTATATGAAAATAAAGATTATTTACATTCATTCCACCTTCATACAACTTAATAATAATTTTTCCATCTAATTTGAAAGGAGGTGGATCTTGGATAGAATGGGGATTCTCTTTATCATGGTTAGAAGAATTAAACCCTCACTTACTTTTTAATTATACATAAAAAATCTTATCTTTACCATGAAAAATTTATTAATATTTCCAAGCTCCATCATGGATTGAGATATGTTTACAACATCCTCTTCCAAATTTCAAAAACTTTTATCACGGTCATTAGGTATCCTCTCAACTTCAAAATCCATACTTATTACTTCTTTATTCCACTTTCTTGTGGGAATATATTATTTATTAGAGACTAATTCACCTTTTCCAATAGAAATTTATACTATTTTAATGGGCATGTATATACACAATTATCACCAAACAAACCACACACTATGGAACACTAACCTACTCAGATATCTATTTGATCCATAAAGTAGGTGGATAACCCACTCTAAGCTTCAAAAACATGAACACAATAATACTATAACAATTCCTTGATTGATAAATGAGTCTTATAAGCTAATTTAAATTCTCAAAAATATTTAAACAAGTGTTGGAAACTAAATGTATAACATACTAAAGATAAAAAGGACTAATAATAGAAGACAAAACATTAGATGAACACACTCGCTGACCTAGAAAAACTCGATGTTTGGAAAAAATTATAGTCAGTGAGGAAATTACTCTCACATTCTTATATGTAGTTCAAAAATTATACAAGTTAGTCCATTATCAAGGTCTTCATCAACAAAAAATTTAGTATAATAATTTTTAACAATTGTACACACTCTTTAACTTGCTCACTCACTCTTTCCTTTTCAGAATCCATCTCAAAAAATCACCTATAATCAAGAAGATATAATAAGAACATTTCCTTACTTACAAATTCCATCCCCACACACATACACACACACAAATGTGATGAAATAAATCTTAAATTATAATCCATGAAGACTCAAAAGATGAAGAGAAACCATCTATAACCATTACTCAAACTATTTTATCTCCTTATGAAACCACTACTTTATGCAAGTAAAAATTTCCACTTAATTTTAAAAATATTTAGTTGGTTATAAAATATAGTTGATATTGAAAAATAATATGGGAGATTTTTCAATAAAGATAAATGCATTAACTTTTTGAGGCCAATAATTGTGCATACAAGCTCAAATTGACATGACATATTTTTTTTTATTAAATAAATTTTAGAGAGTAAAAAAAATATGCAATAAAATTTTAATTTTGATTACATATTCATAGTAATTTTGACTTTATACCAAAACCTATCTATTTTAGTTCTTAGGAAGACATAATGTCTTATTGAACCATGTTAACAAATACATCACTTAACCAACTAGAAAAGAGCAATAAAAATAATGGTTCAACTTATTCAAAGTTATAATATTATAAAATGATAATAGTTGATTAATTAGATCATATGGATAACATTAATGATATGAAATCTAGATCATTAATATCATATAAAATAGATAAAACTAAGAATTTTAAAATTATGTAAAATAGAGCATTAATCACAGAAAAATGAATGTGAAAGAGATGCTTGGTATTACAATTACTAAAGTTAGAATTCAAAAATAGTGGAGGAGATAATCACTTAGTTTGTAATTCATTTCCTTTTTCATATATCTTGAAAATGATTTTTATATGTTTTATGACCACTTAGATTAGAAAACAAGTGCTCAAACTCTATGTAGATGTTGTTGATGAAACTTAGATGTGTACAGTGACCAGTACTATACCAACTTTGATGCTATTATACAAACTAAATTTATAGGTATGTGATACCTTATACCACTATTACCTTAGCTATATATTTCTCTTGTGTGTGTTCTCACCTTGATTCCTATGTGTTAATATCTATTTTTCTTCTTGTTCCTTTAAAACCCTAATTAAACTTTCAACAAAAGATGATATTTGAAAAAGGGGTTATAAATCTAGGTTGGTCAACCCAAATCACTTTTCTTATATTTAATAAACATTTACTATATGTTAATACTTTTAAGAGGGCTCAAACCCCATGTAGTTATCCCACCTAGGTGTGTGCACACACACCATCATGACTATTTATATAATGTAATGCAATGTTTTACTTTTGACACATAACACCATGAAAAATTGATGTGTCTATATTAAGACTTGGTTTTAGATTTTTTTGGATGTGTATTCCTTAATGTTAAGTTCTGAATAAAGTTCCAATTTATTTATCAATTGATGTCAAGTAGTGAGAAAAATGATATAGTGGCCCAAGTGAGCATGACCTTAAGCTTGATTTATATTTATAGATGATTATTTGGTATGTAACACTATGAATAACCCATTAAATATATCTAAAAAAACATAATGGATATCTACAAATTTAAAAAATATTTGTTGAGTATTCCCAAATGCTACTAGCAAAACTAAACACTTATGAAAAAACTATAACTATTTGACTATTTATGGTACTTTCCTAGGAGTTAAAAAATTGATTTGAGATATGGAGACAGTATTTTTAGGATTATGGAAGGTTAATTCATAAAATAGGATGATATTTATATCAGTATTGGTATATTTGGATAGCCAAGAAAATGGATGGGTAAATGGATAGGGGAAAGTGTGCACAAGAGTTAAATGTCTACGTAAAGTCCATGAATGTCAAAGTGTGTCAAAGTTGATGTTTCCAAGTGTATAATACCAAATTTATGCTCCTCCAATTCTCTAGTTACTTGTGCATGTACCTTTCATGTAGTAGTTACTCCAAGTATAGTAGAAATATTTCTTTCCAATATGCCTCACAATTTTCTATGTGGCATATTGGGATGAATATACTTGTATACAACATTATATATTTAAAGTGGCCTTATTTCCTTATATATTGTGTTATCAATAGGATATATACCACTTTTCAAGAAGACATGTTATCCTTATTAGTGCCCCACCACTTCACAATTTTAATAGTTAGAGTATCCTCCATTACTTCTATTGCTTCCATTCTCATTGCCTCATTTGGGAACACCCACATAACCTATGTTAAGTACTCATACACATATCCAACACCACTAAACTTTGGAATATTCACATGTGAATCCTTATATTTAATTTGGAATGTATGTTTCATAAGGGCATGCAATAGTCTTTTAGACATTGTAGTATCAGTTTTAGAGGTAGGGACTTTTATCTTTGTACAGAGTACCACTATAACCCTTATTTTTTTTATCTCCATACAACTATGCCTCAATGTTATCTTATAAATTTTATTATATCTCTTCACTTTATAAGTTAATTCAAACATCCTTATTTATCTCAAACTCGACTTTTGATTTCCCTTTTCAAGAGGAAAATGAACTTGATGATATCCTTGAGGATATCTAAGCCTTTCAACAATTTTTTAAGAAGAAATACCCCTTGAGAAATAGAGATCAGAGGTAGCCTTTGACTATCTCAATGCCTCTAAATAATTTTGGAACTCCTCCAGACACTCTTTCAAACAATAATCTAGAGCCACCCAAAGTGAGTACCTCTAAGCCTAATGTTGATATTAATATTTCTTCTAATAAAATTGGATATAATATATTTGAAGATATGATGAAGATAAAAGCTAACATCACCTTGCATGAATTAAATTAGATCATAGAGCAAAGGGACCTCTTGCTAGAATCATTGTCAAAAAAGTTTAACAAACCACCTAAGGATGACCATGCTAATGTGACTATACACAAAGCTAAGGTAAAGTCTCCTCCTTTCTTGCTCACTATCAGGATCTTTGGTAAGAATTTGCATTCTTTATTATTATATTCTAGTGCATCTACCAATATCATGCCAGTAGGTATTTGAAAACAGCTTGGCTTGACTCTTATTAAATCTAATAGAGTTATAACTTAGTTAGATAAATATAGATACAAGGTAATTGGGGAATTTTTAAACATTCATATGCAATTGGCTTCTGATCCTAGAGTGTAGTAGTTTATTTATATTCAAGTTGTTGATATTTCTAATGTTTTTGTGATCTTGTTAAGTAGTGAATGGGTCAAGGCTTTAAATGGTTACATGTCCATAGATTTCTCACATTTATGGATACCATGGAAGAGAGTGATAAACCAAATTACGTTTGATAGAGATCCAAGGATGAAACACATGATCACTGAGTATAATGCCATAAATTAAAAGGTTAACATAATTGACTTAGACTTAGGGTTTTCACCCTAGAGACTACTAAATTATGTAATCATAAAATTACTCATGTTGTTCATAGACTATGAAAGTTACATTTTGATGTGCTAGGTGTAAGGTTGGATCTGGAGTTGGGGTTGTCCTAACTAATCCTAGTGGTAAGGAATGTCATGCATATTATATCTCTAATTTATTTTGTACTAAAAATCTTGTATAATATGAAGCCCTTATCCTAGGTTTGCAATTTAATATAAATAATAAAATCAAAAAAAATACTAGTCTATGGTGACTCTGAACTAGTAGTCAATCAAGTGAGAAGCAACTATCAATGTAAGCTCTCATACCTTAAGAGGTATAAGTTCAAGGTCTAAGATATAATTAAATATTTTAATGATTTTAGTATTGTCTCCATTCTAAGGGAAGAGAACCAAGTTGTTAATGAGTTGGCATCTATTATAGATAATTATATGCCCAACCAAGACTCACCTAACTTTAACATTGAGCTAATACCTTATCCTTTAATGCCAGATAATGTTAATAATTTTTAGGTATTTATTGATGATCAACAAATATTAAATTTCATAACTAATTCTAGAGAATTTTAGGCTCATATCATTGATGAGACTAATGAAAATGTATTTGAAAAAGATAAGTTCGATGGTAAAGTCATTCAGCTAAAAGATAACAAGATCCCTAAGGGGATGATTACCTTAGAGAGGCTATTTAAGTAGGAAAAATTGGATAAGGTTTATAATATTCTCAAGTTAAGTGGGAAAGACTACAATGTAATGGATCTTGGCCCCCAAGATCAACCTTAGTTAGTTAACATATGAAAATATTGTAGTAATATTGAGAACAAGAAGGCCAAAGAGTTGCTAACCAGGTATAAGGATGTTATAGTTTAGTCTTATTATGACATAAAGATATTTGATCCAAGAGCCAACACCCATATTATACCCCTTAAAGAAAATTACAAACCCTTCTGATAAAAGCAAAGACCAGTGAACCCTATCCTAGAACCAATGATCTATAAAGAGGTCAAGAGATTACTAGATGCTAGAATTATATTTTTTATCAGACATTCTACTTGGGTGGCTAATTTTGTGTTAGTTAGGAATAATAATGGTGATATTAGGTTATGCATTGAATTTCATAATTTAAACATAGCATATAAAAAGGATAACTATCCTCTTCTTTCTCTTGACTAGGTGATTCAAGTTATTTTAGGTTTAGCTATGATGTCTTTCCTTGATGGATTTTCAAGTTACAACCAAGTATTGGTTAATAGGGAATACAAGATGAAAATAGCCTTCACAACCAAGTGGGGAATATTTTGTTATAAGAGAATTCCCTTTAAGCTAATAAACATAGGAGATACATTTCAAAGGGCCATGGGCCATGCCTTCTAAGGTCTGATAGGTAAGTGTATCATTATATATATATGGATGATCTAACTATTTTTTCTAAAAATAGGGAAGATCACTTTATGAATTTACAAGTATTTAAGAGATGTAAAAGGTATGGAATCTCCTTAAACCCTAAGAAAAGCATATTTTGTGTTACTAAAGGCAAATTGTTGGGTCATGTCATCACTAAATATGGGATCTCTATAGATCCTAAAAGAGTAGAGGCCATATCTAGAATAGATCCCCCAACCAGTAGAAAAGAGCTAAATTCATTCTTTGGTAAGAGAAATTTTGTAATAAAGTTAATGTTTTGTCTTTGTAGAGATTGTTAAGCCATTAAATGACATGATGAAGAAGAATACCAAGGTCTCATGGAATGAATAATCCAAGAAAGCATTCAATGACATTAAGGAATCCATTAGCCAAGCTCCAATCCTAATAAGCCCTAAATTTTCAAGGGACTTTTATCTCTATTCTTTTGCATCTGATCATACTATGAACACAGTTTTAACTCAACAAGTTGATGTATGTGATCACCCAATAGATTTTATGAGTACTAACTTTTAAAATATTGAATTGAATTATTCATTGATTGATAAGTAGGCATATGCATTAGTTAAGATAGTAAAGAAATTTAGGCATTACATCCTTAGAAATAAGGTGCATGCTATTCTACCTAATCATACTACCAAACTTATGATAAGCCAGAATGAGCTTGGAGAACATAGAGGTAAATGGATGACAATTTTGCAAAAATATGATATAGAAATCAAAATGGCAAAACTAGTAAGGTGCCAAGACTTGATCTAAATGATTGTTAATACCAACATTAGATTAAGTATCACACAATTGGATCAGTATAACTTTTAAGATAGTGAGTGGTATGATTCCATCATTCATTTACTAATTAATGGTACATGTCCTGTTGGACTAACAAGGGAGCAAAAGAGGGCTTTGAGGCTCAAGGAATTATCAAATCAAGAATGGGGTCTTATATAAGAACTTTGAGGGGGTCTACCTAAGGTGTGTCTCAAAAGTGGAAGCTAACCAAATCATGAGCACATTCCATGAGAATTTTGGAAATGAACATCCATCAGGGAAGATTACACCCCATAATATCCTTAGAGATGGCTACTATTATCCAACTATTTTTAGGTATGCCCACAAGCATATGATGGAATGTCACTCTTAAAAAATCTTTAGCACCAAGGAGCCTAAGGTAGTAATGCCTTTGTATATAGTTATGGTTGACAAACCATTTGCTCAATGGGGGTTAAACTTTGTGGGGCTGATTAACCATAATCAATTTTAAGGTCACAAATTCATCTTGACTACCACAAATTATTACATAACGTGGGTTGAAGCTATAGCCAACAAATAATTGAGAATGGAGGAAGTGATTAGTTTTCTAGAGGATAACATATGTACTAGATTTAGAACTCCAATCTCTCTAGTGTGTGACAACGGTTCTACATATACATCCATAGAGATGACTGAATGGGCATATGATAATGGCATTTGTCTAAAGTTTTCATCTAATCATTACCCCTTAGGAAATGGAGTCTCTAAATCTAGCAATAAGAAATTGATGAAAGCAATCAAAAAATCTACTGCAGACAAGCCTAGGACTTGGCACAAGCTACTCAAATATGCCTTATGGGAAGATAGGATTAGGATCAAGAAAGCCTTGAATGTGTCACCTTTTCTATTGGTTTATGGCCAAAAACCATCTTTCATATCACTATTAAGTTGCCCACATATAAATTTATGTAGAAATATATGGAATAAAACTAGGGGATTTCAAATTTAATATTGATGGGCATCATTTAGATGGAAGATGCAAGAGAGAAAGCCTTTACTAATCTTAGTAGACATCAGACCACAATGAAGAGATGGTTTGATAAAAGATAAGGGGACCTAGTTCTCCTTTGGGATAAAGCATCTGAGCCTAAGGGCAAGCATGGAAAAGTCACTCCTTTATGGATTGATCCATATCAAATTGTAGACACATTGGGAAACAACACCTTCAAGCTCAAAGATCTATAAGGAGTAGATTTAACATTGCCCACCAATGGGCAATACCTCAAGCATTACTTATTTGCTTCTCCTCTTGAGGTCTTTATGGAGTAAACTGTAAGATGGTTAGACTTAGTGTAGGTAGGCTAGTTTTTTTTTTTCAATTATTTCCTTCTTATCCCTTATTTGTATATAGGCATGTTTATATTTATTTATTTCTCTTTTGTTTCATATTTTGTTACTTTATTATTGTGTGTTTTTCTTTTATTGCCTTATTCCTTGATTCCAATAAGTCCTCTTGGACAACCCTGAGCTTAAAGTTTTAGTTTGCTTGAAATTCCAAAGTTTAGGAATGTGATTATAAACCTAATACATATTCTAACCATGGTTCTAAAATATAATCCTAATATTATGATTTGAAGAAATTGATAAAGACTAATAGATAGTTATCTATTTTATGAGAACTTGAACATTGTCTTTACCTAAATTTGGTTTCAAGAATATTTGAACTTATAAGATGAAAACTTAATCTATTGATACATAGTCATGCTTGTACTTAAAAAACATCTTTTCCTAAGGCAATAGTTACAACCACAAATGATGTTCTAAGGATCAAATGCTTGACCAAATCCTTAAACCTAGCTACCCTGGTTCCCAATCTTGCTAAAAAGTATAAAGATCTAAAAAAATAAAAAGATAAGGATTCAATGCAAAATCAAAAGCTTTTCAAGCATAGGTAATTTTGGTAACCTCTACCAAGGCTATGGATGCCTAGATGGTAGTGTATCAAGGCCATGAGTGGAGCCAAAGGCATCTATATTGGGGATATGGATACTTGGCTAGCAGTAGAGCAATGCCCAAGCCTTCCCTAAACTAGAAGCATGGTTCTTAATGAAAATATAATCATGTTCCAACTCAATATTAGTGATTAAAGACATAAAACCTGGAAGTTGTCTCCTGAATCCCATGGAAAATAGTAAGTGGAATCAAAGCACACACATATCATGGTTATGTCTTAATGTTTGATTCCAATTCTACACGTGCAAAGTTTGTTTCAACCATAAAATAATCTATATAATGGTATTGATCAAATGGAGTGGATGACTTAGTTATTTATTGGAACCAAAGTCTCTAAGTTCTAACATATTATTATGTTTCTCCTTGATGTCACCATTTGTTGAGGTCAACATACCTCCATTTTTGAAAATTGGGACCCTTGAGATGTTTTTAAGCTTAACCATGAAAGTATGGCCTATTTTTTATCATTATTAGAATTTGAAGATCATCCACTTTGATAAAATTAGCTTACTAAGTTATGTTCTACTTTAAGCTTACCTAAACATTGTTAATGATTAGTCTTCATGTATTTAAGTTGCAGGTTTCATTGAGTCATTGTTGAAAGATTCATGTTCTAAGTCCCTGGCATAAACCCTTGGTTCAATTTCAAATTTGAATTTGGTGGGAGAAAATTGGCAGGAATATTTTAAACTTGTCTTAGACTTAAGCCATATTTTTATGTTAAGGTCTGGTCATGGTTTTTTTAACACAACCAAACCTTAACCTTAAAATATGCCTTAGTCCCTTTTATTTTCCCCCTTATGCTTCTTATATTTATAAACATGGTCTAATTTTATGTTGGTAGGGTCCCTTTTGTTTTCTAGCATGGTTCCCTTTATTATTTCCTACTTAGCCTAAACCTTTAATGTTAAGGCCCCATTTGTGTTTATTAATACAAAAAAAACCTTAGTCTAAATGCCTTAGCCTAAGTTTCTCTCATCTCAGGTCCTGACTTAAATACCTCACATCTTGCAAGATCCAATGATTCTTGCTTCCTTGTGGCCTTTCAATTGGATGATGTGAATAAATACCAATAAAATTGAGCACTAAATCATATTGAATAATCATGTTCAAGCACTTGGATTATGATCAATGGTTTTTAATTCATCACAGACCAAAGATCAAATGCAGTGAAGACACCATTAAAAATTCAAAACCTCAGAAGGCCCATAAAGTTTCCACATGGCACTCCTACATTCAAAGAGTAAAATCAAAGGGTCCCACATGTTAGAAGGGACCAATCACAAGAAACCTCTCAAATCATGATCAAACAACTCTCACTTTGTCACAATTCTTGATCCAATGAAGTGAATTGAGTCTAAGGTCTTAGAAAGCCCCATAAAACCACCAAGTGGTACTCTTGAATTAGGTCAAAAGAGTTTGATGAGCTTAAACTTGATGTTTTTACAACCATCATTTGACGTCTGTGAGGATGTATTTGATGTCCACATGATCACCAACTTTAATCCCACCAAAACTAATAACTTCAAGAGCCTAAATTTTATGTTCACACGATTGTTATTTTATGTCCACAAGGGTGTATTTGATGACTTTGAGACAATCAAATTTAAGCTAATGGATTATTTTTCTCAAGACCATGATATACTCTAAAATGTCATTTAGAAATCTCATGAATTACAGTTTTAGACTAATGAAATCTCTCAAAGGATGTTTAAGATCTTAAAACCTTTATATTAAAAATAATAAAATGATCTCATAATATAAATATATATAGAAATTAATTTAGTCTAAATCTATATCTTAAGGTCCACACTACATTTGTTTAAATGTCGTGAACCTTAGGATAAAGACTTATACTAAGTCTTACTTTAAAAGGGTCTTTTTGACATAAAATTCAACCCAAAAGCTTTTAAAAAAATATTTTATTGTGTTTATTAATAAAATAAAGCTCCATGTTAAAATTTAGAATTTGATCCTCATATCACTTTGACCCCTTTGGGCATGTTCTAAGAGCTTATCATAAGTATTTTATCCCAAGTTATGCATTGTGTTTATTAAACATAATGTAAACTTTGGGTTAAAATATTTATCCATGGTCCCCTTGTATATAATTCCTAAAAACTTAGGCATAAAAATTTTAGATTAAATTTTATTTCATCTTTAATATTTTTAAACCTAATTTTCTATTTTAATAATGTGCTAACTTAAAACTCGTGTACCTTGCAGATCCTATGGTTCATGCTTCATAATGGAAGGATGATCCAATAACATGAGGGGGTTGATGATCTTTCAAAAGAGCTCTGAGATCCCATAGATTCGATGCATGGTATATGTGCATTCAACATACAATTGATAAATGTGCCAGAGCTTGAGAGACCCACAAAAGTGCCAAGTGGCACAACCATGGGACTTGATACTAGAAAGAACTAATAACAAGTGAGGTCCTAGATCACAATAAATGACCCGTACTAATCCATAATATTGATCCAATGGTTTAAAATAAAAAGGCATTTTATAAATGCCAACAACTAGTACTTCAAAGGCATTTATGAAAAAAGCCATAAAAGGTTCTAGATTGATGCCACATAAGTGCCACACAAGCAAAAAATGACAAAAAAGGAGATCTTATGTGCCTAAGAACACTAATGTATAAAGTCAAGGGTCCAAATCAAATATGAAGCATGTATGATCTGAAATCCAAATGAGCTACCACCATTAAAGTTATGAAGCCCTAAACTTGCATAAAAGACCCTAAGTAAACTTATATTGATTATAGTGAATTTAGAAGAAGTTCAATTGTGTTTTGAGCATGAAAGAGCTAATTAGAGACCATTTGTAATAACATTTTGAATAATTTACATGTTCAATATCCATGGTAACTCAGAGGTAGCAATTGAGAGATGAGATAGAGTTTTACCTATCTACAAACAATGAAGGAAGGGTTTTCAAAGATACTAAACTAGATACTTTAGCCCTGAATAATGGTAACAAAAATTGGTCCAAGCTCTTCTAGACAATAGAGGAAATGAAACCCATTACCAAGGAAGATCATAAGATTGTCATTATTAGAAAGAGGTACTATGATCTAGTTGTATTTCAAATAGTTATCTTCCATCATGCTACTACTAAACTAGAGGTACTCCATTGCATTGATATCCTAGCACCCATTTTTGTAGATTGTAAAAATGATAGTGATTGGATTATCCATGAGGGAAGCTCTAAGAGAGTCACTTGCATTTCCCCATTGGACATTAAGAAATACTATAAGCTCCCAAAACCCCATGTGGACCTACCCACAATCTAAGAATGGATTAGTAAAAATAACCTTGATACCATCCTCAAGCCATGGTTACTCTAGGGGAAACATATATTCTAGAATTTTGAGGGAAGAATCCTAATTTTCTAGTTTAGGGAGGGAATTAGGGTAATCATGACCCTATTTAATAGAATATATGGAGCCCTTGCAGCTACATGTATCAATAAAAGTTTGTTGTCTTATTTTTACTTTATGGTGGAAAAAGAGCTCATTCCTCCAATTGGGGATATGATTAGTATCCACCTAGTGAAATAATTTACTACCATTAAGAGGAAGACTAGAGAATAGTTATTAATGATGTCCTATTTTTTATATTCCCTACTAGCTTCCACCAAGGTCCCCAATGTCAAAAATTGATCTCTTGAGGGTAGAACCATAATTTCCCACCATTACTCAAAGCTACATATCTTCAAGTACAGACACCACGTGAAATTCATCTATGAATATCTATCCTACCTTGGTATAAGCCATCATAGGTTCACCTATGCCTAGAGTAAGCCCTTTGATTAAGAAGTATGTGGATATGATGAGAGATATCTAGTTTTACCTAGATTGCACTATAAACAAAATTGAGTGAATTTTGACCCATCCCTATAGATTACCTATCTATGTTCCCAAAAAGTTGATAGAATAGTAAATTGTGTCCCAAATCCTTAATGGGGTTGATGGAGTCTGTAAGGAAAAAAGAAGGGTCTCCTCCATCTCTTTCCTTTGATAATTAGAAGAATAGTTTTTTTAGGATTGGAAGTAGGTGGACACCATGGCCAGAGATAGAGATTCATTTGTGTTTTAATTAGATGACCTCAGGGGTTGGAACTAGGAATGTAGTGGGCCTATATTTGAAGAAAAAATAGTTTCCCAAGCTAATCTATGAGCATAAATTGGGTCCTTATGACACCCTCCACATCAAGGCCTATAATTTTGATGAATTACTATCTAGATTCAAGAAATCCAACCTCAAGCTTGTGCATAGATTGACTAATGATAATAAACCACTAGGGGAGATATGGAAAATGAAACCCCTTCAGTATCATTTACTACTTGGACCTTCCAATCCACCTTAGGAATAATCCCAAATAGAAGTACCACATCCCCTAGTATAAATTTTATAAGGTATCGATAAGGAGAAGTTAGAGGAGAGACCTAATGAGGTACCTTCATCGTTAGATCTCCCTCAAAGACTAGCTTACCCTATTAACTACTTGGATATGATTTCCCTTGAGCTTGATGAAATAGTAGAATATGCCCTCAAGGTCCTTGTTGAAGCATATGGTTCTAAGGAAGAAAAAGAGCAAGTTGAATAACCAAAAGCCTAATAAGGGGAGTTTGAGTGGGAAGATAAAGGAAAGGAAGTTGCCTTGGACCTAGTCCTAGTGGCATAACCAAATAATAGAAAAGTAGAACTATTAATTATCTATGTTGGACAAAAAAGGCCAAAGTTGACTCTCACTCATCTCATAAGTGAGATCAACTATTTAATGAGGATTTCCCCATTCATGGACCAATCATTCCTGATTAGTTCATTTATGGGAAGATACAAAAGATCCCTTCCTACTCTTGCTCATGAGCCTTGGCCAAGGCTATCATTGTTGATGTTCATGAAAAATTCAAGCCATGGATAAGGGCCTTAATGAAAGAATAAGAGAAAAGAAGGATAGTAACTACTATAAGGCTAGATGATAAGAAGATAGATGCTCTAAGAATATCAAGCAGTGCTTAGATGGAGCTCTTGGAACCTCCAAAATATACCAAGTCATCTACTACTATGTAGTTCAATCTAGAGACAACTAGATTAAAGACAGTAAAATAAGGAAAGCCATGGTGGGGACTGAAGAGTTCACTTTCTAAAAGGTCAATCCTTTTGTAGATCTAACTCCAATTGGGGGGCAATAACCTAGTGAACTACCCATCCATGAAGAAGATGTTGAGATCTTAGCTGGGGCTCATTTAGCTCAAGTCAGAGATGGAATTAGGGGGATGAAGAGGAAGATATCCAACCTTGAGAATGAAAATGAAGACTTGAAGACATAGGCCATCTTATTAGTGTCAGGAACAATGATCAAGATGCTTGAAGACTCCTTTGATATGTTTGAATATTTAAAATCAATCAAGTTGAGGTAGAGTGAATTGGCACAACAAAACATAGTGGCTAAAGGTTTAATAACCCAGTGGCAAGCCTTAGTGGATCAAATAATTGGGCTAATCAACATTAGAGTTGGAAAGTAAATCCATGAATTTAAGTCAATTATTTTTGGACATTTGAATGTCATTCTTGGGATTGTGGTTGGGAACATCCAAGGTTTGAATACATGGTTACCAGACTTGGAGAGGCTTATCAAGGATGATGAGGAGTTGGTAAAGAGAATTGAATAACTCCTCGTCATAATGCCTAAAGACACTGCATAGCCCAATATCCTAAGCATCATCAAGGAAGATGAATTCAAGCATAGGGCTACTTTGGTAATCCAAGAAATTAAAAATAAAAGCCAAAGATAGTTAGGAATGAAAAACAATAGGATCCTTGATATGATCCTCAATGATAGAGAAAGGGTAGATGAATCTCAAAAGATCAAAGAGGTCATGTCTAAAAATGATAGAGAACTATAAGTTTTGGCTGACAATAAAGAAGAGTGACATTTGAAGGCATTAGTAGATTTGGAGCTTGTTCAAGAACAACATCAAAAAGCTATGGAGCTTCTGCATGGACAACAAAGGAGTCCTTTAGGAATGGGTCCACCCATTAGTTAATATTCCTTTTTGTAAAACATTGTAATATTTGAAATAGGAATATTCTTTTGTAATGGCATATGCTAGTTTATTAGCATATTTACCTCTAGGTCAGTCTAGTTTTAAAAAGCAAATGTATTCTAAAACTTTGTAAATAAGGATAACTATCCTTATCTTTTGTACATTTTGTATCTTGTAACTAACTAGTATACTACATGATTTTTCTATAAAATCATGTATTACCATATTGTCAAGGAGGGATATTTTTGAGAAAAATTTGTATACTTGGATCAATTAATACAATCAAAAAAAATTGTAAAGATTTTCCAAATTTGATATGTTAATTGTTAATATAGCTTTCTCTCAATTGTTGGTCTAAGCTTGAATTTGAATGGTTTCATTAATTCTAAATTTACAATTATGATACAAGGTTGCTAATTTGTTCTTATGTTATATTGGTTGAAGGATATTGAATTTGCTTTGTTTCATTTGTTCGGTATTTAGATGTGTTTACACTATTTAAGTTTGTTAACAATTCTTTAAAGTAAAATCTAGTTCTTACTTGTATGAGTTCATATTATCTTTAAAAATTCACTTGGTATGTGGTGAGATATGAACTTATGATATTTTGCATCATATATTGGTTAAATGTAGGTTAAGTTATAATTGAAACTTTGTCATGATATTTGAGTCAAGGATCAAAAATCACTCATTTTATTTTTACCTTGACCTTCCCTTTTGCTTCTTCTTTAAACCAGATCATTGTATTTTAAATTTCATTATAAATATCCATTTAGATTAATCTATAGTTTAAGTTTTGATCATCATTCACTAGTAATAGCAAAGATACTTATAATTTATAAAGAATAAGACCATGATGGCTCCCAAACATCAATTTTTATAAATTTTTTGGAACATTCATATATTACTATACCACTATTTCACCATAGGTAAACATTAAGTTACCACAACCTACTACTCATGCTCTGAATTCATAGAATTCTAAAATGAGAAGTGTTTTTTGAATACTAAGAACCCCTATGATACATTTAGAGGAATCAACATATACCTAAATGAGCTTATTATAAATGATAAATATATATAAATATGTATCCATGAATTAGAATAGTTGGATAACACACGCATCCAAGCTGTAGAACACCTTAGAGCATATCATAAAAAAATCTAGTGGACCTACATAGTCATGTTCACAGTAGAGAATTCAAATTCAATGATTTGGTTTTAAAATAAAATATTAGAAATGTCAATGAAAAATAAGAGAAAAAATTAAAATTTAAACCAAATTGGTTGGGCATGTACTTAGTCACAAAAAATCTTAGCCCCAAGGTATACCATCTAGCTTCACTTGACATCAAGGCAATCAAGAACCCATTGAACATTATGCAGCTAAGGAGATTATATATATATATATATATATATATATATATATATATATATATATATATATATATATATATATATATATATATATATATATATAATTGTACATAATTGTTTTATTTTTTATCCTTATATATAGTTTCATTTTCATGTTGTTTGTACACATCTTATATCCAGAAAACACAAAAACAATATAATGAGTTCAAAACACAAAAATATTCAAATATTTGCTCAAAAAAAATTATAGATTTTATGCATTTCTATGTTTACATTTCTTATACTTTTTAGGTACTATATGTGCTATCTATGTTAGTGTAATTATTTTTATCACACATACATGCTTCACTTGTTCTTTTCAAGTGTTCACAGATGCTTATAGGACCTAATTTCACCACACAGATCTAGATTTTCTACTATCTACTCACTTGGGCCACATACACAAATACACATGTTCCTCATTTGACACATTCACCCATTTGGGGTTATCTTATACATAATTATTATTTTTAGGTTACATTTTTCTATACTCTATATCATATATTTAGCATTTTTTATATCTTGATTTTTATCATCCTATACTACACATATTTTTTGCTAACTACTACTACTCTAGACTCAGTTTATGTACATCTTTGATCTTTATAGATTTGTAACACATGTTCATGCATACTTTCATTTATAGGTTTACTAGTATAGACTTTATTCTATCTCTATTATTCTGCATCTATTCAAGGGCATTCAAATATGGATTTTTTCTATGGGTCTATGCCACTTCCTTCATTGTATGTATGCTTTGGACATATTCCCATGTCCTTGTGTGTGCCTTCTTGATTCTGTATGTAAAAATTTGAACATATCCTTTCATGTGGATTTAATCCAACCTTGCTTTCTCTATGCATATGTGGACATTTGAACATGTACTTGTATGTATTATTTTCTTAGATTTAGTGACATGTGCCCATGTCCCTTGTATTTTATTCCCTTGGCCTACTCTACATGCCTCATGTGTGTTGTATGTATGTTTTCATGTATATGTCATGGTCATGAACCCTTGTCTCTTTCTTATTACACACTCTAGTTTTATATGCCATGAGGGACCTCATATATCTTCCCTTCTTCCTTGGGTTTTTTTATGGATATCATGCCCCATCCCCCTATAAAGTTAGTTTATTACTCAAATTTTTTGTTTATGCACATGCTTACATTGGTATATCTATCTTGACATCCTTATGAATGTTATATATAATATACTTCATACATTACCAACTTATGATCAGATTATCTTACATTTTGATTTCATGTATATATATTATATTGGTTTATTATGAAGACATCATATATGCTCAACCTAACACAAATCATACAAAGCTTTTTATTTTGAGGAAAATTTTGTACCCAATATACCCCCATTCCTTTTTTAGAAGAAGGACCCACTATCTTTAAAAATTGGTCTATATCCCTATCTTTGAAATATTCTAAAGATAAAAGCTTCATGTATTATAATAAATTTTCTATCAAGCAAACCTATGAACATCTTTTATGTTTGGACTAATCTATTGATGTTGTTCAAGAGTTGTGTATATACAAGTTTCAACTCATCAAGGTCTTTGATGATTTTGTTTTATGAACTTGTTCATTAAACTAATTATAAACTTTGCTTAGCAAGAATTTTTACTTAGAGCTTTTATTTAGAGGCCTATCTCAAGTGTTTTTCAACACTTTGCATTTATATGTACCTTCGCATGAATTTACTCTTTAGGGTTTTTGTTCACAAGAATTATGCAAGATAATTATTTGGATTATTATTTATAGGGCCTTCATAAATTTATTTTCCCTATAGTAAATACTTCACCTTTGACCCTTTGGGACCTGCTCTTCAAGAACTAGATTTTTTATAAGTTTTACACTTTGTCTTATCTAGGTCTTTAGAGGATTTGTTTGACAATATCATTCAGTGTAATTGCTTGATATGAAATTAGTCTTCAGCAAAAGTGTTCATAACATTCATTTAATGAGTTTCTCTAAGTCATTTTGGTCTTAGACAAAATTTTTTGGGGCTTTTATTTGACTCATTTTTAGCCTCAGTGAAATTATTTGGGGTTTTTCTCTAACTCATTTTGGTCTTTAGCAAAAGTGTTTGGCTTATCAAGGTCTTTAGAAAAATTTATCAAGGTTTTTATCTAATTTATTTTGATCTCTGAAAAAAGTGTTTGAAACTTTGGTTTGGGAGAATCGTCTACCTCACAAACACTATTATATCCTGACTCCTAACTACCAAGAGCCCCATGACATGGTAAACCTATTGACTTTCTAAGTCACCCCTTCATCAGGTGTTAGAATCAAAAGGACCACATAAATAGTCTTGTGCTTATACAGTGATTAAGTTCCCAAAATTATTTTACACACAAACACTTCCTATCCATCCCCCCACTCAATAATCAACTCAGGTCTACTCATAAATTAAGTATTAATCCACACCTATAAGGAGTCACTAATATGTGCCCCATGAAAATATCCTTCATTACACCAACACAGTATGCAAGTCAACATGTAGGCCTTGTTAACTATGAAAAGCAAACATGAAATGCATGGGAGCAATTCTAGATCATGAAAGGTGTGCTTAATATTTCCCATCTTTTATGTGCTCTTATTCAAATAATTTTCTATCATTTAAATTATGAAGTCTAGAGCCAAACAGTAGATTTCCTATTTTCACCCTTGTAAAACATAGACTACAATCTTAAACTATGTAGTTCTCTCTTCATATACCAATGTAGGTTCTAAATAAGGCACAAAATATGAAGACCTTCAGAAGGGACTTGGTAGAAAAGGAGATTAGAGCTTGTGTATTTATATAGAAAACTACCCTTAGCACCCTTCAAGATATCGTAGCCACACTATGTAGCCAACTCTTTATGCAACATTTAGTATACAACCACGCATAAAAATTTACAAATATGGGCACATGATAAGTCCATTTCTTGTATAGGATAATGATGCAAAACTAAGGTATATGCCTATAGGGACACACATCATCAAGATAGTCCAGGTAGATTAGCAATTAACTTCCATAACTATGAATAGTGTTTGAGATCAATTAAATATCAAAGGAACTGAATCAAAATAGAATTAAATGCTAAGGCAATTGTTAAATTATCATAACATAGGCATGTGATCTCTTATGACAAAGATCCCAACTAATTTTCCATATTAGTATTAAATGTTATAACTACCCTAATAGTGGGTGAGATTTCAATTAATGATCCATGGGCCTCTCATTGCCTATAAAATCCTAGTTTCTTCATTGTAAAAGGGTTGACATTTTTAGGCACCCTTACATTGCTGAAAATTTCCCTACAAGAGCACTTATATTTGCTAAACCTTGTAGTTTAATGAGAATTGAGTTCACCTCCCTTTTATTTATGTCCATTCTTAACACCTTTATGTAGAATAGGGAACTCATTTATAAGTCATATTATGTGTGTTCTTGGGTCTACGTAGGCTTTAACAATGGATAATATTTATCCCTCTCAATGCCACATTGTGTTCCCACACTTCAATATGAAATATGCATCTATTTAGAGTACTTATGGTAGATTCTAAGTGTGATATTATCTCATACTTATAAATCTATAGTGTGTTTATCAAATTAGTAGAGGTGCTTGCTCTATTCTTGGTGAAAAACCTTTTACTTTCAAGTAATGTCCTACCTTCTCCCTCCCTTTTCCCCTTGTCAAGTTTATCTTTAGCACTAGCTGTAGATTTCATTCTTCTCTTTGTAGGTTTACATGTTGGTCTCAAACTAGGTGCATGTAGAATAGAAGGAAGTCAGCCTACTATGGAGGTTCATCTCAAGGAATGCAAGAGTCCCACACATTGGGGGATGATCCCATTGTTATAGAGAAACAATGAATATCTCTCCATTATGCAAGTCCAAGGTGCTAAGCATGGAAGATATGTGCATCAGTATATATGAGATCCCTTCAAAACCATAGGTGTACATTTTAAGTGATAACAATTTTTTTCATGCCTGATAGGACCAAGTTTAAGTGTTGGCTAAGATATCAGTGCTACTTCTAATAATTCAAGTGTTGAGGACACTTTATAGATCACCTAGTGAATCTAAGAATTCCTAGTTCAAAGAGATTAACCTTTTATCTAAATGCCAAGATAGATGAGGTTGTCTTCAAGGGGTAGTGATTTTCATTTTTTTGAGATACCTATAATGTCTATAAGAATGGGAATTAGAGTATCTTTATCTCCCATTAGATAGTCAAGTGATGTGAGATTACCTCACCTAAAACTTAGTCTACACCTCCATTTGTCTAATTCCTTTCAAATAGAAGAAGATTATTCCTATCCCCATCATGGATGTATAGAGAAATAAACCATCTATTCCCTTTAATGGAGGCAACCCATTTATTCTTCCCTAATACAATGATATTCTCATATCTTTTCTTAAGAGCACCCCCTACTTTACTGGAGAAAATTCATCTATGATTGTAGAGCACATATAGGATAGTAAATATTTTATCCATTTACAATGTGACTAAAGACAACATTGCAGTGAGACTCCTTACCTCTTAATTTAAAGGGAGAGAACTCCAATTGTATCATAGCTTGTATCCCAGTTCTATTTATAATTGGGATGAGTTATGCAGGACACAATGCAAGCAATTTGAAGAAAAGAGTGACCACCTATCACTAATGTAGCATCTCACAACCATTAAAAGGGATTAGCATGAGTGGATGGTCAACTTCAATTTTAGATTATAGAAGACTTGGGACTAATTTCCAACCCTAGTACCTAATCCTAACATTATTTTCTTATACTTTTTGAAAGCATTGAACAACAATGTGGCTATAATGATCCAATCAATGGGTGGCTTAATATTAATAAATGCCTATGAGGTCTTCATGTTTATAGAAAAATACTTGATTCAAGTAGTGAAAATTATACCAAGACCCCATATGCCCTTATATCTTGATCCCCCATTTATAAGTTCATATGTTCTACCTTTCATTATAACTATGGCCTCCATTCATGTTATTGTCATCCCACTAATTCCATCAACTTTTATGCCCTTGAGTGAGCTACATGAGGTTAAAACCATGTTGAAAATATTTATAAATGAGATATTGGTGCTAAAAACATATTAATCATATCATTCTAGGCCTTATCAACCCTTCAAATATTGATATCAATTGAATAGGCCTCCCTATCAACATGGTGTGTCGACTCATAACTAGATCACATATAATAGGCTACCTATGCACCAAATCCTAACACTGAGAGCACTTATAAAGCTCTTATGCCTATGAAAAATAGCATGGAATAGGATTATGAATGGTGTTATCTAAGCGATCATTCACATGATCAAGTTGTGTGCATGAATGGGTCAATAAATAAGGCACCTAATTTATAGAATGTGCCACCTCCTTAGGATCATCCATATATTTCATAAAAACTAAGGGATGAACTTCAGGTGTGAATGCTAGAACAAGATAGATATACCCCATTAAATTGGTAGGAGGGAAACATCAACTATGTTAATCATAATGAAGTGTCAAGCACAAAAAATAACCCAGTTACTTTTAACATAAGATTCAAGAAGGGATAATTCATGGAGGAACCTTTTTTTTTAAATACTTTCAACTTGTATGCCCTAGTTTTAGCATGTAGTCTTCTAATTTAAATCACCTTCATAACCTCCAATGTGCCCATAATAATTTTTGTAGAAATAAATATAGTCCTAGATTAGTGTGTGAATACAAGAAGATACTAAAATTTAAAAGGTGTAGGTTAGACGGACTCAAATCCCCTTTGACACAGTCAAGAATATGAAGAAGGTTGGGCTGAATAGTTCCATGTGGGATGCTCTTGACATTTCTTCCCAAAATAATTTATTTTAGAATGCCTTAAGGGGTTTCCAACCTCTTGAGTTATCACATATTATGCCAACTATTCACATAAGTCTATTCCAACCTAAGGAATAAGTGCATAGAAGTAGCAAGCCTCACCCCAATTTACATTTATCTAATCATCAATGAGAATATCATACATAATTGTATGATAGATTCAATCATGAGTAGTTTAGTGATGTCAAATAAAATCATAGACATGTTAGGCATAGCATATGTTCCCATATCAAAAGGGGTCATCCAATTGGATGGGACAATGGTCAAAACTATGGGAATCATCAAGGACTGGATTCTCACTCTACATGCATGTCTGAAACCTTTTCATTATATATGACATCACAGTCATTGACTTACCTCCTTACTTTTCTAAATGTCTCTCCAGAGATTTTACTACAAAGGTTGGAAGATATCTATCTTAGGATTGGTCACACATGATACTTAGAACTAGATATAAGACCAAGGTGACCATCAAGGCCAAGCCTATTTCAAAGAATCACATAGATCCATACACTCCTAACTTGGTTGATGCAAACTGCACCTTATTCAATTAAGAAGAGAATATAGTTCTTCACGAGACTTCCATACCCCTTAATAGGTCTTAGATGACTTGATGAATGGGACACGTAGATTATGAGTGTGATTCATATGATAATATGATGAAATAAGGCTAATAACATACTATATACACATAATATCTTTAAAATTTATCAAATATTGATGCTTTTTCTCTTGAAATAACCTGTTAAGTCTCAATCTCTCTGAATTCATGCCTTTAAGGGTATATCAAGAAAGGGATGGGTAGACCATTGGTGATTCACAATATTTTTATCCCATATACCACCACTTGAAACAAGCATAAACCTATCATATACAATTCTCTAAGCTTTGCATCCTCTCTTACACACTCGTCCAAGCAATTCACCACCTTACTTAGCCCCTACCTAAGCCAAAAACCCTTTTTGACATTTATCAAACAATGTAATCTTGGGATGACCCTATATTCAAATTAATATTTGCACATTATGGGTCTAGGTAAACCTTGGCCATCCTACACTAACACCTAGCTTATTTTTAACCTAATAACAATACAAAGTCAAATTGGGTCGACCATGTCAGCTAAACATTTTGAAAGGTTTAGGGTTAGATTCAACTATATATACACATTCATTTCACCATTTCTTAGAGAGAGAACAAATTTAATTATTCATTTACACTTATTTGCAATCTACTCTTCAACTATTTTACTTGAGGAGTTAATGCTTAGGGTTTATACTTGGAGAAGAATCTTGTCTTGTGTAAAAGTGTTAGATTATTAGGTGTATCTTAGTGATCCTTATAAACCACAACCACCTCTTTCAAATCACCTTTGGTCAAGGGAGAGATTGAATCTTGATGGGATCATCTTCAAGGTAAGTATATTTAAATTTACTCCTCTATTTTAGTAGATAAAGTAACATAAGTAATGGATTTAGAATATATTACTTTATCTATGCATTAGTGTTATATCTATACACAGCTTAATTAGAATTATTCTATACATGTTTAATTTTTTTGTTTATTACCCCCACTTTGTGTAACAAGATTTGGTGAGCACTAGATTAGATTTTAATTTACTTTGCATGTACTTAGTAAATATGAAAATATAGGACCTAGCTAGGGCTATTTCATGGTGTTGCTTGACTAGAAGCTTTAGACCCTTCTCTAGTGATGTTATTTTGTAAGAGACCCCTTGGTTAGGTATAGTAGATCCATCTTGGTCATGACCCTTAATGTTTAATGTATCAACAAACAAAAGTGTAAGTAAGATTTATCATCTTTGAGCTAGGATTGATTAATAGTTTAGATGTATTTTCCTTTATATACATTCTCATGAACTCGATGTGAATCAAACTCTTGTAGGTTTTATTTCATGCATTCTTTTTATCATCATATTATATATTTTTATTTTCATTGCATAGAATCAAACTTGTCATATAGTTATAATAGTTTTTGCACAAGTTTAACACACAATCATTCTAAAATTACTCTATTATGTTTATGTATGTCTTCTCCACATATAGGTGACTAGATTGATCAGCTCGACATAGTATTCTTCTTAAGTTATAAAATTACATACATAATCAATCTAATTACCTCTATTCATAATTATCATTTTCAACATTACAAGTTTACATACATAATCAAGCCAGTCAACTTCACTCATAGATTATTTTTCTACACAAGTTTTGTAGACTCCATCAACCTAGTTGAATTTGTTCATAAAATATTTAAATTATCACTTGAGCACCATAACATAAAATTTTAAAACTAAACATCTTAAAAACCACTAAGGTTCATTCCTACTTTCTCTATCTTTTCAGATTTAAATTTACAATATTATTTTTCACAAGTTGTCACTCTATAAAACTACAACCCGATAGCAAACTGGGTTGACTAGCTCGACATAGTTCTATAGCCTATCTTCTATCTAGAAGACATAGTCAACCTATTCGACTATGTTCTTATATATATTTATTCCATAGAGTAGTAATAACCCTATCAACTTTATTCTATATTATTTTCATAAAGTGTTTCTTGAATTGACACTATAATCTTTACAGTCAAAGGAATTAACCTATTATTACTAGTAATTAGTTCACTTTTCATTTCATTTTCTTACATGCTTAGAGTAACAAACATAGACTAATTATATGTTTTTTTAATTTATCAATTTTGTCATATTATTTTTATAGTATGCATACACTTTTAAATCACTTTACACTAAAAAAATCAAACATTTTTCTTCTCAAGGTCCACCTATTTAGATTTCATCACCAAGGAGGAAGCTGACTTGGTTTTTTGGCCAAGTATAAACATGTAGTGGATAGTATATATTGGAAAAACACCTGACACCCTTATCATTATGGGATTCTAAAGTGAGGGGGTAGGCCCCAATACTAAGCCAATACCATCACCAATACATATTTATTTCATCCTAAACCACTTAAAACTATCCATAGATAGCTTTCTAGTTCCTTATTACAGCCAACTCCCCATCACATTAATCTCAAATTTTATTATAAATTAACAACATTTAGGATTAAAAAATTAATTAGAATTTACATTTAAGTTGTTTCTTTCTCTTTGATCGTTATATTTTTTATTTTAAAACTTACATTAGCTAGCATTAGTGTAATGTTTATGTTATGTGTTCCAATTAGATCAATCACATTGATCTAATTACTTATGTGCCTAATTTCATTTGCTTAGATATTATCTTGTAAAATCTTTCTCTATTTTTATAACACTAACATCCTTGTCAACCTAGTCTCTTAAAAACTATTCATCTTATTTCCCTTTAGTACATAATTACCTTTTCCAACTATGTATCCTTGTCAATCTATTTATTTTTCTCTCTAAAGTACATAGTTGACTTATCTGACTATGTATCTTATCAGCCTATTTTGTTTCCTATCTTGTAGCACATAGTCAATTTGTCTAATTGTGTCCTCTTTTCATTCCATTCCATTTATTTATTTATATTACATAGTCAACCCATACAAATGTGTATCTTTCTAGCCTATTTTAGTTTTATCCTTTGCATAACATAGTTGAACAATTTGATTGTCTTTTACATCCTATTATGTAGACCTTTTTCATAGACTTTATCGACCCAGATGACTCTATACATGTTAGCTAATAGTGTTCCTTGTGTGGTTGAATTTGTCCCTATTTTTCCTCCTCACTTCCTAATTCAAGCTTTCATAGTCAAACATCATGAAATACCCTATCAAAATCTTCTTGGAAAACCTGAATCCATTTAAATGCTATATGGGATGTTCTTTTCTTCCTACCTTAGGTACCCAAGAAGATCCTCACTCTTGGATCACTTTTCTCATCCCTCGTCTTTTGATTGCAATATGTTTCAAATCACTCTAATAGATTAAATTAGTGTATCAAATCCTTTTCACACTTATCAAGATAATTCCCACCTTTAAACATTTTACCATATTATGGGGTTAATTGATACAATCATAACTAATAACCCCATAGGAAACCTACCTCCTAGAAATCTTCCACATAAAAAACCCCCTAATACCAATTTTGGGAACCCTCCTACCAACACTAACCCACCAATTGATACTACTCAAATTCTTGCACAAATAGTGTAACAAATGAACATCATGCAAATATATAACACCTCTAAAATGATGTAAATATAACAACATTTGACAAACATGGATAATTAGCCTCCCATTTTTCTGCCCTAAAATAATCAATATTTTATCCCTCCACCTATTAAAGATGTGAGAAATGTTATTCTCCAACATATCATACACAATAAGGTGTTTCAACACATTCAAAATTAACCTTTATCCCCTTTCATTATGTCTATTAATATTGGTAATATATCTCAAACTATTAAATATGATGGGACTAAAGACCCTGCATCTTTTCTCAAGCAATTTGGCAATATTTAGAAAGATTGGATCCAAACTAATACCTTTATCGTGACTAAACTTCTAGTTAAAACCTTCACTAGTAATGTATTATAATGGTATAACCAACTTCCCCAACATTCTATTTGGAAACTTGAGGATTTAGTCAATCTTTTAGTTATAATTCTAACATAATGATGTTCCCAAAAATTGTCGTAGTTATTTCATTAATATTAAGCAATCTCCTATCAAATCAGCTCATAATTTTATCAAACAATGGAAATCTTTGGCTCATAAATATAATCACAACATGGTTGATGATAACTTTTTCAAAATTTTCATAATGACCTTAACACCTTCACTTCAATACAAGGTTCTAAATTTTTCTCCCCAAAAAATAAATGATGCTCTTGACCAAGACAAGTGTCAAGACTTTCTAATGAAATAATTTGAACCTAACACTAAAACCATCAAGGGATATTTCCAACATTAAACCAATACAATAACTGATAACCCTCCTCAACCCAGACCTAGAGTAGCCAAAGTGTAAAATCCCCAACCTTCCCATACGTTTTTCACCATGTAATAAATGAAACAACTTTTAACACCTTCTAAACCATTCATGTATCCTAATAATCACCCTAAATGGTATGATATTAATCAATTTTGTTGGTTTTATGTCAATGTATGGCATTCTCATGAAACATGTCATGGGCTTACCAAATTTTTCATTTTATGCTCATTGATTCAATCAATCATGATGCCATGATTAAAATCTATCATCATGATTATGTTAATGCTTATCAAAATAAACAAGCTTCCAAATATTCTTCATATAATAATCCAAGAACTTTATCTACATCCAACCCTCAACAATCAAACAAGTATATTTATGTTATTGACATTGATGATGATCAATACTATACCAATTCCCAATACATGAACATATCTAAGGTCAATTATTGACATAAACTAGCCCACAAACATCCCATCACCAAACCAAAAAAAAAAAATCACTAGAAGAACAACTTCTCAAAGATACTACTATCACTAACTTACCTTCAAAAACCAATGAGGAACCATCTCCTCAATCTAAACCTCCAACTACCTCTTTTCTTACTATACATATTTTACCTTCCAAGCCTCATGTTGGTTCTTCCTCTTCCAAAACTAATTAATTTTTTTTAGAGGAACTCAACATTGTGCCTTAAAAAATACTTCTCATGGATTTAATTCACACTTCTCCCTATCATCGTAAATTCCTAATGCAATAACTCTAAGAAATCGAAGAACCATATTCCTTAGAAAAGTAACAACCTTATCACAAGCCTCAACCAATAGAAATTAATACCAATGAAACTACTTTCCCTTATTTGAAACCTTCAATAGAGTCCCTTAAAGAGGATATGATCAATGATGAAATTCTCATTCAATCCAATGATCCACCTCTCTTTATCAAAATAGCCATTAATACCACCCTTATTCTAAAATTATTAGTAGATGAAAGGTCAAGAATTAATGTGACATCTATTTGGCTCATTCAATAACTCAAATATAAAAAAGATCATCTCAAGTAAACTCATTTAACATGTCATGGATTTGAAAGACCAATCCAAATCCACTTGGTTATATTTGGATCCTTATTACTATTGGACCCGAAACTATATTCAATAAGCTTATGGTTATCAACTTACCATTATCCTATAATATACTCCCAGGATGCCCATGAATTCATCACATGAGGGATATTACCTCTTATGGAAGCCAGTATGTCAATTTTATTCATAATGTTAAATGGTATAAACATGAGTTTGATCCTAACCCATGGATTATTTATCTTTCCAATCCTAAATCTCAATATTATATTCCCACTATTCCAAAAATTAATAGTGCACCTTTACCAAAATTCATCAATATGAATCTAGACTTAGACGTCCCTCTTGTTGATTATGATTATGATGAGCCAAATGATTTTCAAAACACATGCAATACTACCAAGCTACCTACTTACATTTCATAGTGGCTTCCTCCTTCCTTATTGCTTCATGATCGTACCATCCCTATTATTGATGAGATCACTAACCTCCTCCATGTAATGCACATAAATCATCTTATACTAAACATAATTTCACTTATAATGATTATGGAGTGGCTAAGCTATTTCAATATCCTTTAACCATGTCACTGTATAAATTTAGTGATCTAGGCATATCACCTTCAAAAGTTCCTTTAGAGAACCAAGCATGTACTATTTCTTCCACCTATGATGATAACTACATTATGGCCCAACATCAATCAAGAGAGTTGGATATTCAACACTATCATAAAACCTTAGATAAAATACATACTTTTAATCATGATGTTTATACTATTTCCACATATACTAAATTAGAACCGAAGGGTCATGTACCTACAATTAATTTTCCCTTCTCGATACTCCTTGGGTGGTTGAATAGATATTACCTCTCATAACTTATGATATTCTAGAACCTTATATGCCTCCTATAATACTAGTTACACTACCATATCCTCTCACCATCAATGATTCCAAAGATACACCTATTCTCAAACCAATTGAATCTAATCAACCTTCCTCCACATTTCCTCCTACTTTTGAGATCACACTTATTGCCAAGGACATAGATGTACGCTAGATACATTATGACTATGATCACCATGGTAACAAAATAATTAATATTAAAGTAGATGTGGAATATTATGGATCTATGCCTATGTTACCTAGTGATGAATCCATCCTTGAATTTCTCCATTCCCAAGAACCTCAACTTCCTCGACAACATTACAAACTTGGGAATTTTAAGTACAAGGCCCTTTGTTTTAACAATTTCATTGCTAGCATTGATCCTAAAACCAATCCCATTTCCTCTCTTCCTAATTAACCATATCATTTTCAATATGGAAATGATATGCTTATTGAAGAGACCACAAGAATAGAATATGGCACACCCTCATATCCTCGACTTATAATTATTTCTTGATAACTCATGCCAATTGAGCATGATAACTCTAGTCTATTTTTTGATAAATATTGTGAGACTCTCAATTGGTCATATCAAGGCATGCCTGAAATTGATCCTATTATTATGGTGCATAACATAATCACATACCTCGATGTCAAACCCATTACACAAAAATAACAAAAATTTCCCCCCAAATTCTCCACCCTATTCCATACATAAATTATCAAACTATTAGATTCCAAGTTTATTAAACCTATGGAGTATTATTAATGAGTGTCAAACATTATTTTCATTCACAAAGTAATTCCATGGTTATTTTCATCTACATCGATTTTTGTAATCTTAACCTTCCCTATCCCAAGGATGAGTTTCGCTTACCTTCGATAGATGACATTATAGATTCCACTTTTGGATACAAAATTTTGTACCGCATGGATGGTTTTTTGGGATAAAATAAAATTAATATATCCCCTGAAGACTAACACAAGATAACATTCACTATAGAATAGGGCACCTATTGTTATGTTAAGATGCCCTTCAAATTTAAAAATGTTGGAGTTACTTATCACTAGGTTATCACCCACATTTTTCATGACTGTATACATAATATGTGGAAACCTATGTGGATGATCTTAGTGCCAAATCCAAATGTTTCAAAACCCATCTATCTAATTTAGCCATCAACTTTGATCGACTCATCAAGTATAAAGTTAGACTTAACCCTTATAAATGTGTTTTTGGCATTACATCTAGTAAATTTCTAGGATTATTAGTCTCTCTTCATGGTATTAATGTTTATCTTGATAAAATAAAATATATAGTTAACATGCTTATTTCTTGATCCATTCTAGACATTTGTACTTACCATGACAATCTTGGAGCAATCTGATGATTTATCCCTAAAATGGCTTATCACATATATTCTACTAATTCTATTCTTAAGAAATGTAATACTTTAGATTGAACTGATCCCTATCAAAATGCATTTGATAACATGAAATAATCATTTCTCCATCCACCTACCCTTCATCCACCTTCCAATGATGGTCCTTTGATTTTGTAAACTTCTTTTATACTCATATTAGTTGGAGCAATGCCTTCCCAACAAGATGATACTATCTACTATATTAGTCAAGGCCTCATCGATTATGGAAAATAATATACCAAAGTAGAATGTGATTGCCTCACAATCTATTTCAAAGTTACAAATCTTCATCACTATATTATTTATCAAACCACTTATGTCATAGTTCATTTTGACCCACTTTACCACTTTTCTCCAAAGCCTTTCTACCTAGAATTAAAATTGTCAAGTGGATGGTTATCTTAATTGAATTTGACCTTCACATCATAATGAAAAAAAAATCAAATGGTAAGTCATTATTGACCAACTCATAGTGGCACCCATACCCACTATCAATCATCTTCAAGATAGTCTCCCTGATGATAACATTCTCTATATTGAAGGTCTCAATCAGGTTATCTCTCTTAAAGATCACTTTCATAAATTCACTTCACATTTAGAATAAATTAATAAAGAATATACCTATGTGATTCCTAATACTACTAAATACAAATTAGTTATCAAATAACTTCTTAAAATCAACATTGATTTGCATGAAGACACCTAGACCCTACACTTTGATGGTGTTAAATGTCTCCAAGGAGCTGGGGTAGGTTGTATTTTAAATATTCCTCATGGTAAAATAATACCTTTGTCATTTAAGATTACCTTTTATGTCACTAATAACATGGTAAAATATGGTTCATTAATCTTAGGCATGAGAGTGGAACTTGACTTAGACATTACATATATGCACGCTTTGGGTGACTCCTAACTCATCTACCATCAGGTTAATGATTATTACCAATGTAAAAGTAAAAATATTATCACTTATCCTCAAATGGACACTAACCTCACCAAATATTTCTCCTCTTTTACCATCAATCCCATTCTAAAATATTAGAACTCTATTACTGAGTCTCTTACCTCTTTGGCATCCTTATACCATTAGCATCAAGTTCTTAGTGATTCCCATTTTCTTATTCAAATAAGAAATTCCCCATCTTCTATCGAACCACAAGAGTCACTTATCTATAATATTGAGGTTGTCACCAGTATACACATCCCATGGTATAAAAACATTATCTAATTTTTCTAACATAAAATTTATCCTCTAGACACGGATTCTCATGGAAAGCCCATAATTCACAAGTAAGCTTTTAAAAATGTCTTTAGATACAATACCCATTATTATCAAAATGTAACATGTACCATGATATATTTAGTAATGAAATAAGAGGTCCCTCATCTCCTTGAAAAATTACATGGGGGAATTTATTATTGTCATTATAGTGGATATGTTACAACACGCAAATGCCTACGTATGGGATACTTTTGGTCTACTCTCAAAAAAGATGTTATCAATTTTGCTAAAAAGTGTAGTCCTTGATAAATTCATGATGATCTAATCCATTCACCACCATCCAAACTCTACATTTTTGAATCTCTTTATCCATTTTCTATGTGGGGATTATATATCATCGACAAACTACTACGGTCATAGGATGGGCATGTTTTTATCATCACAGTTACTAAATATTTTACCAAATGGATAGAATCCATGACTCTCATTAATGTCACAAAAAATATAATTTATAAATTTATCCTCAATCAAATCATTTATAATTTTTTATTTCCCCATACTATCATTTCTAATAATGTTATAAACTTTAAGAACAATGAGTGAAGCATTTATGCACTAAATTCAAAATATCTCACAAATTTTTCACACTTTATCATCCACAGTGCAATGGCTAAGATAAGGCCATAAATAAAATCCTTCAAAATACCATTTGTGAATTATTCACATATTTGTATATTCATTTATATCATGTACTATAGACCTATCTTACTAGCATTTGTACTACCACTGGAGTAACACCATTCTCACTAGTCTATGATTCTAAATCTATCTTACCATTAGAAGTAAAGATTCCCTCCTTGCATATATTTATTCATGATATCACTATCAATGAATAATTACATTAAGATCACTTGCATTCCCTCAATCTTCTTGATGAACACCATCTAGCCACTCTATAACATAATCACCAATACAAAGCTCATATCACCAAGCAACATAATAAAAAGGTTAAAGTCTGCACTTTCATTGTTGATGATCTAGTCCTTAAATTATATTATACCCATGATAAATAAGGAAAATACACCTAAAAATCATGGGGGCCTTATTTAGTGAAAGATATTCTTGGTCTTATCACCTATCACCTACAAACTAATGAAGTCCATGTTTTCAAAGATCCCACCAATGCATAATTTTTAAAGAAACACTTTGCCTAGATAATTTCCCTTCTAATCACCCTTCTATATGCTATCCTAATAACACTTTTTGTAGGATTTTTTCATGGGTCTCATACTCTATAGTAGTCTCCACTTTCTAAAAACCTCTTTTCCTTCTTTTGGTTCTTTGGTTTCATTTTCTCATAAGTTGCATTGTAATACCATGCATAGGACCCGATCTTCCTCATGAATTACTTTCACTTTCATATATTGATTTTTCACACAAAGTTTGTTATTTTCCAATGATTTTCACACCATCTTGGGTTTCTCATTTTTTATTTATTTTATAATATCATGGATAGGACTAATCCTTCCTCACAAATACCATTTTTACCTTTATTTTACCCTCTTGGATTTCTCTTTTATGAGTTGCAATGTAATACCATGGATAGGACCAAGCTCTCCTCATAAAATCACCATTTTATTTTACACCACAATTGTTCAACCAAGGGTTCTTTTTATATAATGTTAAGATATGGCTACAATTTTTTGATCCCATATTCTTAGCTTCAATTTTTGTCTTTTATAGATAAAACTTGCATAATAAACCATGTTAGCATGTTTCCCTACAGTTCCCTACATTTTTATGATAAGGAATCATATTTAATAGTAATTTTATCCCTTTTCATATTTGTCACATTTTTTGTGATTTGAATTAATTCAAGTTATTTCATGTTCATTCCCCTTGATTTCTTTTCCCTTTCATTCAACTCTTGTTAAAACAAGGTCGAATTCAAGAAAACACTTTTTTTACATGAATAAACAAGACTCTTAGACACCATGCTCTCTAAGTTCTCTTTATTAGTAACCAAGTCCCAAGTTTTCAAATTAAAGTCATTTTTAGCACCCATGTTTGGTTCTCCAAATCTATATGGATAAGGAATAGAAAAATCCATCAAAAGTTAAAACCAAATCATTTAAAAACAAAAGGCAATGATCAAAACATAACATATAAAGTCAAAAGTTAAAACCATACCAAAATACATGATTTATAGCACATCTCCTATGTCCAATTGAATCTCCAACTCCATAGTCAGCCTCATGATAGAGACGAGGTTCATTGGGGTGTGGTAAGCTAGTATATTGGGATAAGAGAGTTCAAAAAAATATATGGTACTACCTACTTTCTCATGAAAGTACCCAATATTTACAATAAATTGATGACTCTTTAAGGGGTCTTGAGGAATGGGGAAAAAATTAAGAGAAGGTAGGTCCATTTTAATTTTTATGTATATAACCTTCGTAAAATGATATTTATACTTAATTTGGTGACTTAACATTTTTGTGGTTAGGAGAAGTTCTTTAGAGTCCTTAATGTCAAAAGTTCTCTTGTTTTGCCAAACCTAATTATGGTGGCTTGACTTCAATAAAGAGTTTCTATACCTTTTTTTTTCCCTTAATTTTCCCCACCACCCATTTAATTTCCCCCCTTAATATGCAAGTTTGATTTTAAATCTATTTTTCCACTTTTTTATTCCCTCTTTTCTATACCTTAAAACATGCTAGCACTACTTTGTTTCAGTTTTATCTATCCTTAAAAACAAAATAGTATGCTTGAGTGATTATAGATAACTTTATTTATACCATTTATTTACATTCCTCATATTTCATTGGTTTAATTGAAAATTTTCCATTGTTGTACCTCCTTTTTTCATACAATTATGTCCATTTCTACATTTTTGTTGTACTTTTTTTTGGACAGCTGCATCTATTTATATTTTTCACTACTTTTTCTATTAATGAGTGAGGTTGGCTTGTTAATTATCATTCACCAATGTTGTTTACCTTTTTATGTACTTTATCCATTATTGAGCGAGGTTGGATTTTTACTCCTCACTCACCAATGTTGTTTTCCCTTTTATACATTTTTTCCATTGACAATTGAGTAATAATTGTTATTGCTCACTCCTTAATGTTATTTTACAATTGCTTGCCCATCTTTGTTTAACTAAGGATTAGTACTACTTTCATATTGATGTTGTATTACCATTTTTATTTGTATCCTTAGTTTGACTAGGTTTGTTTACCTTTCTTACTTAAGGTTTACTTATTTGAGTTTTTTGGTCATTCAATATCCTTAAATTTTTGGTTACCTTATGTACTCTAAATTTTGACTTGGTCATTTGGTACTAACTTAGAATTTATCACCCCAGCTTACCAATTTTCTAAGTATGTCTTGCTTGCATTATTTTTTTTTTCTTGGCTTTCCTTCATTTGTTTATTTTTGCTCTTTAGTTTTGTATACTTGGGTTTATCCAAAGAAGTCTTTATGCCCTCCATGATCAAAACTACAAACACAATAGATAACCTTCTAGTGATAAAGGTAAGTCAAGGTATTCATACATTACTTTTATTTAAGTTATTTCCATTTCGATCCTATACTTTCATTTATTTTATACTTCAAAATACTTTAATTTATTTAGCTTTAGTGTTGTGTGTTGCTATGTTCTTTTTGTGAAGCACCATCCCATGTTCCACCTAAGTGACACATGATGAGATTTGATTGGGGCATATGTATACACATAATATTTTGAAACTTTATCAATTATTGATGCTTTGTCTCTTGTAGGAACCTATGGATTCTTAATATCTCTAAGTACACACCTTAAAGGGCACACTGAGAAAGTGGTGGGTAGACCATTGATGCTTCATAAGATTGTTATCCCCTATACCACCACTTAAAACCAACATAAACCTCTCTTATACACTTACCTTATATTTAAATCCTCTATTACACACTCCTATAAGCAATTCACCACCTTACTTAGCCCTTACCTAAGCCAAAAACCCTTCTTGACATTTATCTAATAATGTTGGCCTGGGTTGACCTTGTATTTAAATTGATATTTAAACAATATGGTTCTAATTCAGACTTAGCCAACCTAGACCAAAACCTAGCTTATTTCTATCAAATAATAATATAGAGTCAAATTGGGATGACCCTATTAGCTAAACTTTCAAAAAGGTTTAGGGTTACATTCAGATATATATGCACATTCATTTCACCATTTCTTAGAGATAGAATAAAGATAATTATTCATTTGCACCTCTTTACAATCTGCTCTTCAACTAGTCTACTTTAGGAGTTATTTCTTAGGGTTTATAATTAAATAAAAATATTGTATTTTAGAAAAGTTTTGGATGTTTAGGCCTATCTTAGTGATCCTTATAAACTATAACCTCTTGCAAAGCACCTTTGGCCAAGAGAGAGATTGAATCTCGATGGGTTTGTCGTTAAGGTAAGTATCTCTAAATCTACTCCTCTATTTTAGTAGATAGAAGTAGCATAAGTAATGTGTTTTTAATACATTTCTCTCACCATACATTAGGGTTATATCTATACATAGCTTAATTAGTATTATTCTATGCATATTTACTTTTTATGTTTATTACCCCCCAATTTGTGTCACAAGATTTGGTGAACACTAGATTATATTTTACTTTACTTTGTGTTTAATTAGTGACTATGAAAATATAGGACTTAGATAGGGTTATTGCATGGTGTTATTTGACTAGAGGATTTTTAACCCTCTATAATGATTTTATTATGGTAAGAGATCCCTTGGTTAGGTCTACCAGATCCATCCTAGTCATAACCTTGAATATCTAATGTATGAAAAAATGGAAGTGTAAGTAGGATTTATCTTCTCTGAGATAGGATTGATTAATAGGTCAGCTGTATTTTCCATTGTATATACATATTGAATTATTAAATACACCTTATTGTCTAATCTTATAAAGGCATAAAATGACCTCAAAGGTACATGGAAGTTGTACTTTGATGGTTCATAAAGTAAAAAGGGTATAGAATTTAGTGTTGTAATGGTCTCCCCTAGAAAGTATAAATACTTCCATGCATTTATAGTATAGTTTGGCTACATAAACAATGATTTCAAGTATGAGGCACTGACCTAGTGTCTCCAATTAGTGCATAATAAAGGGATAAAGGTGTTTTTATCTTTCAATTATAGTGAGCTAGTGGTAAACTAGGTTAAAGCATGAAACATGTCCAAAAATAATTTTTTGAGAGCTTAAAAACATAGAGCATGGGGCATGATTATAGGTTTTGACACTTTTTATATCTATTCCATACCTAAGCCATAAAATAATGATGCTGATAGGCTCATAATTGTGGGTGCATAGTATGACCTCCTGTGTATTATGAATAATGAGTTCAAATAGCTCATAAGAGTTGTAGTCAGACCAATAGTCGTAGATAATGCAAGAAATTAGTAAGTGTTTAAGAGAAATGATCAAATCATCAACTTCTTACAAGATGAAGCTAATTTTTATGATAATAATCAACCATGACTCCAAGCCCATTATGAAGAGTATATCATTTACATAAATGGAAAAAAGTTTCCTAGGGGGTATTGACACTCAAAAGCATCTTAAATTATAACAACCAATAGAAAGGCAAGAGGATAAACATGATGGTAAATGAGGAAATATTAAAGCTAATTTACATCTCTAATGATAAGCTCTTGAAGGCTAGTAAGGCATGTTGTACACTTAAATTCAAATAATTTATTGACCTAAGCATAAGGTATGATGACATCTTCACATGGATCTATAAATAGATTAGAGGTTTTGATCCTAGATTAGACCAAAATACAATTGAGCTTAACCCTATAACTAGGCCATTCAAGTAGAAGTAGAGGCTAATTAATCCAAATCTTGAGCCCTTAATGAAGAAATATCTCTCAATGATCATTGAGGTCAATATAATTTTTAATCAAACATTCCTCATGAGTGGCCAATCTAGTCCTAATGCATTAAAAAAATGGAGAAATATGCTTGTGCATAGACTTTAGAGACCTCAACAAAACCTCCCTCAAATACCACTACCCTCTCCCACCAATGGAGAAAATTTTACAAACTATCATAGGTTAAAAAATGTTTTCATTTCTAGATGGTTATGCAGGATATAACCAAGTGCTTGTATGGGAAAGAAATCAATTCAAATTTTCATTCACCATTAAGTGGAGTACCTTTTCATACCAAAGGATGCCCTTTGATATGACAAAATATAGGAGCTACCGTCCAAAGGTCCATGGGTATGAAATTCAAGGGACTCCTAAATAATTTCATATTGGTTTACTTTGATGACATAACTATTTTCTCAAAGCACACAATGAATCATTTGGGCCACCTAGAATAAGTATTCAAAAAAAATTGAGAGTTCAAGATCTCTCTGAACCCGAGTAAGTACATATTCACAATACATGAAGGCAAACTTGGGACACATCATCTTTAAAGAGGGACTCACAATCAACCTTGAGTGAATCAAGTTCATTCTCTCACTCCCTCCCCTAGGTCATAAAAAGGGTATCCAAATCTTCTTGGGAAAAAGAAACTTTGTCAGAAGGTTTGTGCCAAGTTTCACAACTCCAATCAAGCCCTTCATGGCAATGCTCAAGAATAGAATCATGTTTAGCTAGATCTAAGAAGGTTAAATTAGGTGTGAGGTTATCAACCATGCCATCACATAAAATCCTATGTTGATAAACCCATATTATATTAAGTTTTTCAAAATTGACCCCATGGCAGTAAGGTTAGCTAAGCTAAAAGAGCTCAAAGAACTTAGGACACAGGTCATATGCACCATGAAGCTTTAACATACATAGACCAAGAGATTATTCGATAAAAAGGTTACTTACAAAAGTTTATATTAAGGATACTTGGCCCTCAAATGGGATTCAAATATATCAAAGGTTAGGAAGCATTCAAATTTGGATGCTATATGGAAAAACCCATATACCATAGTCAGTTTCAAGCAAGCCAATACATACTAGCTTACCAAGATAAATGGAGAAGTATTACCTATCCCCATCAATAGGATTCACCTCAAGAACTATCTTTGATGATCATGAACACCCTTGTAGATATTAGTTTATATTTTTTAATTACCCTCTATGCTATGCACATGTTATTATTTATAATAGTATCTTTCCTCCAAGTGCTTATGCACAATTCTATTAACTTAGTTTTGTCATTCCTCTAAGCATCATTTCGTGTAGTTTTTCATTTTTTTTCCTTGTGTAAGGTATATTAGTTTATTCTAAGTTAAATTAGGCTTCTCATACCTAATCACAATCAAGATGATGAAGATCAAGGAATTCTATATGACTCCATGCCCAATGGATTGTTGCAAGGCTACTAAATTTTTGCTTAATAGACAAATAACCCATAAAGGTCACCAAAAGTGTTGAATTACTAAGTCACCCCCTTATAAGGAATTGGAATCAAAGGGAATGCATAAATATCCACATGTTTATGTAATCATTAAGTTCCCAAAATGAGTTTATGCAAGGATATTTCCTATTTGTGCCCCCAATCAATAGTCAGCTTGGGTCCACTCATCAATCAAGTACTAATCCATTCCCACAAGGAGTCCCTAATGTATGCCCCATGAAAATATCCTTCATTTCACCATCACAATGTGTAACTCAGTGCACAAGCCTCCTTGAATTTGAGCAATAAAGGATAAATGCATGGGAGTGATTCTAAATCATGAAAGGCAAACTTAATATCTCCCATATTCTTGCATAATCTTATTCAAATACTTTCCTATAATTGAAATGATGAAGTCTTGATATAAATGGTAAATTTACCATTTTTTCCTTGTTAAATATAGACCATAATCTCAAACTACACAACACTCTCTTCACAGATCAATGCAAGTTCCAAATAAGGCACACACCGTGAAGACTGTTAGAATGGACCTTGTGCAGAAAATATATTGGGCCTTGTGCATTTATACAAAAAAATACCCTTATTACCCTTCAATAGATCATAATTTCACTACATAACCAACTCTATGTTTAACATTCAGTGTGCACTCATGCACAATACTTTAAAAATATGTGTAAATTATTTTTCCATTGCCTGAATAGGATGATGAGGTAGAACCCAAGAATACACCTACAGGGCCACACATCAACAAGATGGTCTAAGTGGATTAGCAAATAACTACCATAAATGTGAATAGTGTTTGAGCTCAATTAAATATCAAGGGAATTTAATTAGAACAAAATGAAATGATAGGGTGGCTGTTAAATTGTCATGACATAGGCACACCATCTCTTCTAATAAAAATCCCAACTACTCCATATCAATAATAAATTTTGTAACTTCCTTGATAATGAGTGAGATTTCAATTAATGATCCATGGGCTCCTCATTGCCTATAGAATCTTGGGTCCTTCATTTTCAAGGTTCAACATTTTTAGGCACCCTTATGCTATCAAACTTTTCCCTCTAAGAGCACTTTTGTTAGTTGAACCTTTCACTTTAATTAGAATTGATTTCACCTCCCTTCATTCTTCTTGCATCTTGTGTGTAATTTGTGTTTCTTAATCTTTGTCTATGGGTAATTTTTGTCCCTTTCATTATTATCCATTCTTAGTAACTTTTTTTAGAATTGAAAACTCATTTTTAGGTCATGTTATGTGCATAATTGGGTCTATATAGGACTTGAATGTGGATAATATTCATCCCTCTCAACACTGTACTTTATTCCTATGCCTCAATAATAAATAATTATGCATTAGGAGTATTCATGGTGAAGTCTATATGATACTAACTCATTCTTATCAATATATAATCTATTTGTCAAAGTAGTAGAGATGATAAATCTATTATTGGTGCATCACCAATTACTTTTGATTAATATCTTACCTTCTCCATCCATTTTCCCTTCTCAAATTTAGGTTTAACGCTATCTATAAATTTTATTTTGCTCTTTATAGGCCTATGTGTTATTTCTAAACTAGAGTGCATCTAGAATAGAAGTAAGCTAGCCTAATTTAGAGGTTTTCCCCAAGGAGCACAAGATTACCAAAATTTTGGGGATGTTCTCATTGTTACTATGAGATATATAATAACTCTCTAGTGTGTGAGTCTAAGGCACTAGGTACAGAAGAGTTGCACATCAACATATGTGAGATCTCTTTGTAACCAAATGTGTACAATTTGAGTGATAACAAAACCAAATCTAAAGAATCAATGAAATGACATGGGGTAAAAGGTAATGATGTGGCACTCCTACTAAGTATCAATAATGCATACATGGCATACCTACCAAATTAAGGTATAAAGTTTGAATTGAACAAAATAATCAAAGTTATAGACATTGGACATTAATGGTATATGGAATAGAAATGAATGCAAACAATTTATCAAAGCATTGTGAATGATGATGTGTTAATTGATCTAAATCTAACTTTCAAACTTAATTTTTCCCATAGTATCAAGCTCTAGCTACCAATGTTTCAAGTCTAATAGTATACTCAGGAGAGCCAAGATGTTAACTTACAAACTAGACCAATATCAACATAGTCAAATAGAAATGACATCCTCATCTAAAACATTCTAATGAAGTATCCCCTATAAATTTTTTATATCAAATATTCAACTAAGTACAAAGATATGATCTTTGATCCTATAATATTCAACAATGACTATAATAATTAGTCAACACTATCGGAGGTAATACATTAGGTTGATGTGCATACCCATGAAAAAAAAATGACTCCATCCCAATGGTAATTGATTGTAGACTTACTCCCCTTAAAATTTCAAGGGTTACACTACACATCATTAAATCTATAGGTCACTCCATGCATTTACCTCCTATGATACTTGTTCTTCACCAGGAAGATAATTACAGGTGTATTCTTGCACCATTTGAATCACAAAATAGTTGTTATGTGCATCTCAAGTGATGAATTTAAAAGGTACCTCTCCTTCCCCTTTTCATATGTTAATTATGATTTGCATATGGTATTATCATGAAAAAAAAAATTTAATTGAGAAAACACTCAGTAGCTAGATGTTCCCTAGGGAAACCATCAACTTGAAGGATATATAGCCAGTATCAGTGACCAAATTTAGAATGGGAATATAAATTGGAATGGCCCTCTTGAATAGGTTATTTGGATATTCAAGCATTTAATTCCTCTACCATGAGTGGGTTCCATTTCTCAACTTTCAAATGACCTCACAGTTGACATTCACTTTGGGAGAAGTAATCAATGCAAGGTTGTGGGAGCAAATATTACACAAAGATAAAAGGCCTTAAGGAGGTCATTTATACATGATGTCCTATCTCTTTAAAGTTATCCTCAACATATTATATGTTCATAATGGGTCACTCTATAGCCCATATCTAGACTATATCAAGAATAGTATATATGATTTTTATTCTTTCATGCACATATATGTGTATACTTAAAACATTGTATGCATTGCATAATATGTCTACCCCTAATTATAAATGGCAATCCATGAGTCCCCCATACCTAGGATATCCAAAATTATTTTAGATTAGAGGATACTATTGGTTTTACCCAGATTACACTGTCATCATGGTCATAGGCCACAAGATAGCACCTTTACGCCTCCCCAAGTATGTCCTTAAAATTTTGGTAGAGAAATAAATTTCCTATAAATTATGGTGGAGAATAGATGAAGAAATGAAAAAAATCAAGAAAATTTACTTCCATGGTTCTCACCTCATGACTAGGAGAATTTACTATGTAAATTGTAATCAATTCTATGAAGTAGGTAGGTACAGGGAGTATTATTCATTGGCCACATTACCACACATGGACTAGGATACACATTGTTAGATGTAGAAACACATCAAGGAACTTGGAATTATTTATCAACACGAGACCTATGACCATGACTTATTATTCCTCAATGCTAAGTATGATGCCCAAGTCAAGGAATGGGTATAATTACTCAGAATAAAAGAAGACCTCTCAAAAATCATTCAAAGGTAGCCTTTTATCACAATAGAATATGCACAAACTATACTCCCACCAACTAGAAGATGGGATTAATTAAAATTTTAGGTTAATAGGCCCTCTCATTGAGTAATGGATCAAGAACAACCCTCATAGAAACCCCTTATGGTGCTTAAAGCATTAAAGGAGTTGGTGGTCACTGATACCTCATTTTGGGGAACATAAGATGAACCTATTTGTCTTGACTATTCATATTCTAAAGGCCCTACCTATCCATATGTTACATTAGTCCTTATCTAGTTGCATCAACCACAACCACACAATAGGCACCTTCCACTATTGGGAAGATAACCATTTATTACTAGAGGAATCTGAGGGCAGCTCATCCTCTTCCATAAAGCCTTTTTTTATTAATACACCATCAGTAGAAGTATCATCATAAGAGGTAGATGGAATTGAATCCATTGATGAGGAGGTAGAACTTCAAAGATCCAAGATCTTGAGCCTCTAGGACATAAAGGAGAAAACACCATTGTGTGAGCATTCATCAAGTGAACAAGCAACCCCTTTAGTTTCCACTATTATTGTTATGTCTTATGTTTCTCCTTTTAATGTTAGTGCTTTTGAGTTTCTTTAAATTATTATTGGTGGTCCCCCTCCCCTCTTGGTCCCTAAGGTAGAGGTTGTTTCTACACAACCGATTACCCAACCAACCTTTCTTATTCTAAAGGTAGAGGATACTTCCTCTACCCTTATTGTTCTTATTCCCCCAGTTAGTCCATATTCAGTGGCATCTTCTATATCCATTCCTATTATTCCTACTATGGTTCCTTCCACTACTATCCTCATCCATAAAAATATAAATAAAAATACAACAAAGAAGGATAGGGGATCAATAGGAAGTCCTCAGCTCCATGTCTCATTTGCTTAACTAGGTTTACCAATGCCTCCCTTAGTTATTCTCAAGATACAATGGTTATAACACAAAGAAGGCTAAGAAGAAGAAGCCAATTTACATAGTTCACCCACTACCTCAATATGGTAGAGTGGACTAGTCTAAAATTATCTAGCCTTCACTTCCTAATCCCTTACTAGAAGAAAATTTGAAGCAAGCATCAGGAGAAATATTGGTGAGATTATAGTTCAATACACCTAACTCATGGATCCAACCCAACTAGTTCTCCCACAGTGGGTAATAAATATGTAGTTGAAGGATTCTCAAAGGTTTTATCTTATAATTAATGATTTTCCCACTATAATTTCCATATTTTAAAAAATTGTAGGGGGTGTGAAGAGGGTAAGGAAGAGGAAACTAGAAGATGAGACTAGGAGAGGGGTCATAATGGAAGAGAGATAAGAAGTATTTACCTTTTCCAAAAAAAAAAATTGGGGTAGTCTCCATACATAGAATATTTTAAATCCTATTTTGAAACTCATAAGGATGCTCTTGTAGAAATACATGAAGGAACTAATATGGCAAGAAAAGAGATAGAATAAGAATTGGAATAAATAAGGGAACAATAATAATAAATTGTGCATGTTCCCATATAGATAGAGATAGATGTCCAGAATGTTGCATCTATATTATATAATATCTTAGAGGCTATCAATGCAATGAGGTAAAAATTGGCACCTCATATAGTAAAAACCACTAAAATGGTATAATTGTTTGAAATTGGATGAAAATAAATTGAAATTTCTTATTCTTTATACAAAGAGTAAGGCATACACCCACTTAAATCTGATGGAACCATTGAAGGCTACCAATGACCTCAATTTGGTAGTCATCAGGACATAGGAGGCCAGAGAGTAAATCAATGCAATTGAGGCATTAATGTCTAGGTACACAGAACATGAAACTCTTATTTTATATATTTTGGATGAGCTAAAGCTCTCACATGCCAGGGATTCTATGGGTAGGCTTATTAACAAGAACAATTTTTATCAACTCCTATAATAGGCTTTAGTAAGATGCAAATAGAACATATAAGGAAAAATATTTAGAATAAATAGAAGCCAATTGAATTTTTCTAGGAAAAAAGTCACAGAAGTTAAAATCTTTAGTAATAATTTTAGAAACACAAAGACTGAGCATGTAAGGATCCTTGAATAATTTAGTAGGTTACATAAACATTCATTGCTTAATATGGACATCATTAGGTACCAACATGACATTATATAGAAGCATTATCAAGTGTTGTAAGTAAAGAAGAAATCTAACGCTTCAACTTATAATTTGGAATAAGTTACAACTTCAATGCCTCTAACAACCTCCAGTGTCATGAAAACACCCAGTTAAACTTAAGTTCAAGGATAATTTTTTATGTACACATACATAAAATACTTATCTTTGTACTTATAGTCTACTTACACTCAGCACATATATGTAAATTTCCTTGAACTGTATGTAAGCATGCATGTGTTACATTGTATTGTACAAGCTAACTAATCTTGACATAGTTTTAGTTAGCTATGAGCATGCACACATGTAATTTTGATGCTAAAATTATAAATAAGGTTCTAATTGCATAATGTAACCATGATCTCACAAGCACTTGGAAGATGAGGCATCCCTTCCCCAAGTCTATATATTTATGTAATTACACATTCCAAAGGGTTAGAAGTTTTTATCAATATAGGAAGAAATCAATTTTGATTTTCATGCAACTACATTGTTGTTATTTCCTTCCATTTCTATGTTATTAAGTTTTTATTTTCTTGGTTGTGTTAATATATTAATTTGAAGTTTCAAAATCTAAGAATAATTTTGATTGTTTTCATTGATGCATTCTAACCTTAGATGTGCAAAAGCTATTAAAATTTAGTATATTTCATTGATTATCAAGTAATTTTTTAAAATAGTGCTAATATTCTTAGTGTATAAGTGCATTTTCTCTCTGGTATAGTCTTTTAAGTGTGTGCCACAACTACCTTAGATGCCTTCTTGGTCTGAGCTATAATCTCCTAATTAAGGGTGTGAAATATCAACTCTAAAGGGAGTAACCTTCAATTGAGGCCATTAAGTTTCATATACCATTCTCTTAGACTTCCTAACTGTGTTTTAATGTAAGTATGCAATAAATCAATACAACAAGTATTAGTTCTGAAAACACTTGTCTACCAATTAAAAAAACCTAGGAAGTGACCTCTTGAGACCACATAACCTTCTTTTTTGCTCTACCCTTCCCTATTTTTGAAGTTTATTTCATTAAAACCTACCTACTCTAGATTAGGTACCACCTATCCATCCCACTCACTATGATTTGATTTATTTAATATTATTCATTTCATTACAAGCAAACCTAGTTGGCAACCTACATGATCTATTTTTTATTCCACCACAAGGTTGTTTAACCCATACCTACAACTCATGCCATGGAGTGGATTTTACCTCCATTAAGATATTGAAATATTAAAGGATGCCTCATTTAATTTGGGGATGTGCACGAGACCCACATCAATAAAAAATTTGGTGCTATAAGGAGGGCCACTTGTGTGCCTTTCTTAGTGAGAGGTTATCTCCTACATTGAGTTACACTAGAGACACCCAAGAGAGTTAACAAGTCCAGGTCCCAAACTAGTCTTTTGGTTTCCCCCTTATTAGCACTTTGAAGGCCTAAATCTATGCCATTTATTCCTAATAAACCTAGGGATAGAACATTATCTCATATAAGATAAATCCATCCCATAAATCATCTTATGTTTCAACAACAACCTTGGTTAGTTGGATCTGTTATTGTCATCCTATGAGATGTGTACAATTTGCCTAGGAACCTAGATAATTATTTGCCTTCTTTATCCCCTTAAAGAGGAATAACTACAAAGGAAAAATTCAAGTCCTTCAAGGCTACTTTAATATTAATGAATTTTACTATTGAAGATGTTGCATGTAGTCTTTTTTCGTTTACCTTATAGGATGTTGCCTATGATTGTCACCTCAACCTTTAATATAACTCAATCACTTCCTATAATACATGCTAAAACACATTTATTATCTAATTTGGACAAAATACAAGATTTGGATTAGTGTATCAACATTTTACCAGCATGAAGAGGGAACCTAATGAGCCCATTCAGGTTTTAAATGCTAAATTCCAAAAGATATACACTTGGCTTAATCTAAATTGTAGACTAAATGGAGTATTAGCATTAGAGATGTCTAAAAATGCCTTGGACCCAATCATTACAATGTTCCTATGAAGAGCTTCTTCTACCACCACTCTAACTTTAGAATATGAAGAGGCTATAAATATTGATAGATATATAAACCCTTAACTACCATGCAATCCCAACATTATTGTTAGTTTTCCATCCCTGAATCAAGTCCCCCATGTTAATCAAAATGTCCTTGATTTCAACCATATTCAACTATATGCATTACTACCTATAATTTAGTAAACACCCAATCAGAATTATGGGTAAATGATAAATTAGGTACATATGAATAATCATCAACAAAACCAACATTCAATGACATATAATACTATAGTTTCATAAGGAGCTAATTCTAACAAATTAGAACTAAATTATATCTAAAGAATGGTCCAAAATTTGAGTAATGACTTCATAAACATGTAAAGAAGATGGGAAACACCACTAGCCATAATAATAACTATAATTTTGGGTTTCAAAGATATAATATACCCTTCAATAAGCCTACAAATAATATAGAATAACATCCCAACAAGTTTTCAAAGATCAACATAGTAGAAACGGCTCTACCTAATTAGTGTAGAGTCCATAATACATCATAGCATGGTGAAACTGAATGTGTATAATTTTATACCACATTTAAGATCTTTTAGAGGGAGATGCTAAATCAAGACTTGATGAATAATATATTAGAGTTTCACCTAGAAGATGGCTCTTCAAACTCTGAAATGGTATTTGAAACACATGAGTCTTTCTTCCAAAAAAAAGATGACAATGAACCTTAAGATAACACTAATGAATTACATGTTTTCTAATAATATCGAAATGGAAATTACAATTTGAGGAATAATCAACCCTTCACAATGTCTGCTCCTCTGAACAACACTACTTTTCCAATTAATCTAAGATCTAACAATAATCCACCTCCCTTGAAAGGGAATGAACATCCATATAATAAAGAGGATCAATCCAAAGGAGGGTATAACATTGTTGAATACATGAAGAAGATCAAATCCAACATTACTCTTCATGAATTGACTTAAGGAGATCATGTGGAAGTCTATCAAGGGCAAAGCAACTATTGAGAATATAAAGGCTACTCACACCTATGTCATATATAAAAACAAACCAAAAGTTCCACCTTTCTTATTAACTATATGAGTATTTGTAAAGAACATCCATAATTTTTTAGTCAATTTCAAACCTTCAACCACAAATGCCTACTTCAATTTTCCAAAAGCTAGGTTTGACTCCAAGCCCATCAAAGAGAATAATTTCATAGCTAGATAAGACCATGATACCTATAATAAGAGAGATAAATAATGTATGCATCCAAAGAACATATAAACCATGATTCTAAATGATAATTCATATACTAGAAGTAGATATTCTAGAAGGATACAGACTCCTCATTAGTAGATATTGGTCAAAAATGTTAAAGTATGTAGCAATAAATTTCTCTCATATTTGGTTACCATGAAGAGGTATCCCAAACCATATTCAAATTGATTGATACCCAAGAATGAAGCACCCAATTATTAAATACAATAAAAATAATGAATAAGTAAGTTATAAATCTCCTAACTTGGGATCTATAGTTTTAATACAAAACATAAGGTGTAAAAACCAGAACTCCATGGATCTTCTCAGTTATGGACTCTCCACTTTGATGATTCAAGATCCAAGTAAGGATCAAGTGTTGGCATTAAATTAGTGGACCCATAAAGAAATAAATACATACCAATATATAAATTATAGTTCCTTTGAATTAATAGTAGATTGGAATATGAGGCACTAATTTTGAGGTTGTATTTTGCTCTCAAAAATAATGTTAGACAACTACTAATTTTTGGAGACTCAAAATTGGTAATCAATCATGTCAAAAAATAATACCAATGAAATATATCATATATAAAGAGGTAAAAACATAGAGCCTACAATTTGATTGAGTCTTTTAAGGCCTTTAATATAGTGATTTTCCTGAGAAAATAAAATCAAACTATTGATTCACTAACTACTTTAGTTGTCAATTTGGCACTGTTACAAGAATCTAAGGTATAGAGATTTTCCATTAAACTAGTACATTGTTTATCTATTTTAGATAATGTAGAAAATATCTAAGTCTTTGATGATGACCAATATATCATCTAGTTCTTGACTAACTCATGGTAATTCGAGACTCAAGTCATTAATGATAAGGAAATTCGTTACCTATGCCAAGAGGAAATGGGGAAGAGGGAATCATTCAACTGAAATAAAAATGCCTCCCTCTGGGAATGGTTCCCTTGGAATGGACATTTTATTTGGATCCTCAAGATCAACAATAAAGGCAACCAAAATTAAATGAGTCTAAGTTTAAAAGGGAAAATATAAGAGATGAATATGACCCATGCTATGTAAACATTGGCCTTAGTTGCACTTCAAAGGAAAGACAAAGGGTGAAAACACTACTCACTCAATACAAGGATGTGATTGCATTGACATATGAAGACCTAAAGGTTTTCTAACTAAAGGTCATTACCCATAAAATCCCACTAAAATTGAACCATAAACCATTCAAGTAAAGGCAAAGGCTGATAAATCCTATCCTAGAACAACTTATTCAGAAGGAATTGGAAAATTTATTGAGTGAAAAATTAATTTTTTGTATCAAACAATCTACATGGGTGGCTAATCTAGTTCCAGTTAGAATGAAGAGTGGGGAGATTAGGCTCTATGTTGATTTCAAAATCTTAAATAAAACTTCTAATAAAGACAATTATCCATTACCTTCCTTTGACAAGGTCATCTAGGTAATGAGTGGTTGAGAAATGATGTCCTTTTTGGATAGATTTTTAAAATATAACCAAGTGCTAGTAGAATTATAATATATAATGAAGACAACATTCACCACCAAGTGGGGTACTTGTATATATAATAGGATTCCATTTATCCTAATTAATGTAAGTTCCACCTTTTAGTGAGTTATGGACCACACCTTCCAAGAGTTGATAGGTAAATGTTTAATTATTTACATTGATGACCTCATAGTTTTCTCAAAAGCAAGTACTGATCACATGGGTCACCTACAATAAATCTTTGAAAGATGTAAAAGGTTTTACATTTTGTTGAACCCCAAGAAGAACATATTTGGCATCATAAAATGTAAGCTCTTGGATCACATCATCACCAAAGATGGAATTATAATTGACCTAGATAGAATTCAAGGGATATCAAATATTGCATTTCAAAATAGCAAGAAGGAACTCAAATCATTATTTAGGAAGATAAAAATTTTGATAAAGTTTATATTAGGCTTTGTAAAAATAATTTGACCTATGAATGCAATCCTCAAACAAGATGTTAAAGTGGAATAGATAGTAGAGGCTCAAAAGTCATTTCAAGACATTAAAGATGTAATATCTTATGCCCCTATACTAATAAGTCCAAAATTCACTAAAGACTTCTTGTATCCATTCACTTTAGAAAATACTATTTTAATTGTGCTCACCTATAAGAAATATGAAATCAAGCATCCTATTGTATTCATGAGCACAAACTTGAAAGAAGTAGAACTTAGGTATTCCATGATAGGTAAAAAAAAATTGCCCTTGTTAAAGAGATAAATAGATTTTGACATTAAATCTTGAGGAACTATTAGCAACCTAGATAGCACCCAATTGAAATCAAACTATTTAGATCTAATTCATATCTGGACTAACATTGGAATGGTTTAAGGCTATGGAATAATTGTATCTAGACTAGACCTCTAGTTGTGAAGCTAGCTCCTCTAAATATGTGAATTTAGGATCAATTCATAAACCTATTTGATGTTGGGATGAAAAGAGTAAGGAATAAATTGAAAAGGAAATCTACGTTATGATGGTGGTGCACCTGAATAGTGATTGATCATTTGTAAACTTTGAAACTTAGGCACACATAAGAATCAAAATGGAATAATTTGATAATATTAATTTCTTAGGTCAGTCCTAAACATTAGTGTTTTAAATGAAGGTTTGAAATAAGGTTTTCAAATTGAAAGATGAAGAATTAAGGTCTCTAAAGACACTACATACTAACATTCTTTAACACAAATTTTGTTCTTAACTCTTCAGGTGACCTGTAAAGGATGAAATCATAGTATTAGGTGAGGAAAGGACCTAAAAAAGGAGATAATTATCACACTTTGTGAAAATTAACAATCAAAAGTAGACACTACAAAAAAGAATGAATTGGCAATAACTTTCTTTATTGACTTCTGGTGTAAGTTACAATTTATATATAGTTTCTTTATACCAACTTGAGGGATCCTTAAAAATGGCATAAAGGCCTAAATATATAACAAAATAGAATAACTCTAGCCAAACTAGTGTTGGCTAGATATTTTTTAGGCTATCAAAAGTACCTAGGTAGTCATGAGATTATATCCTCTTCATTTAATGGTGAATCTCCCATATGCTTATGTTTATTTACTTCTAATTATTCACATCTCTCAATTATTCATAGATTATATATATTATGTGCAAGTTGTCTTATTTTTAAGGTATTAATTTAATCATAGAGTTCATGAACCATAACAAGGTGATTTTGCAGCAAGTAAACAGTGATTTTAGAGAATGTGTAAAGAAATTTTGGAAAATTAAGAATGGAAAACTAGAACATGTAAGAAGAAAAAAGTTGTACTTCATACTAAGTAGTTTTACATATCTTGTTGAATTCATACAAGTAAATAAACATCCAAAAGATGATAATATTTTTATCAAATGACTAAGAAATACTAGAATTCATATTCAAATTTAAATATAACACAAAGCTTACCATTTTAATCTTCACAAATCTACCAAATTATCTCCTAAGATGTAAAGTTACATAGAAAACTTCTACTTTCTCATTCACTTTGAACCAATTTCATAAAAAAAATAAAAATTCAAAAATCTAAACACAAAGTTTTAGATTGCTTAAACTCTCTTGTTTTAGTTACAATTTCTATTCAAAAATTACCATCATTTAGCATGCAGGCCTAAACTTATATTTATAAAATTTTAGAAGTAAAAAAAAAATAGGAGATAACTTCTTGAAAACCCATGTTCTATGTTAAAATTAGGAACCATTGAGAGGCATCCTCCAAGAATTTATCCTCTATGGCATGCAAAAGATAATGACATGTAGCACTTGTTAGTTTTACAGTTTGAAACAAAAATAAACTCTTTGCATGTAATGCAAATTTTGCTTAAGTAATCTCATTTTACAAAATGACTTCAAGTAATGGCATTTAGCCAAGTGACTTGAGTCTTATATGTTACAACTTACTTTTACAAGTAATTACTTAAATACATAATAAGTTGCAATAAGAAAATAGAAATAGAAGAAATATTTAAATCATTCTAGTTCATTAACTTCATTTTTGCACTTCTCTTTGTATTTGATGTGTTGAGACATCATGGACTATATTGATGCATCATCTAGTTTAGCAAGTTATTGCCTTTCAGTCTCAAATCTTAGCATTTCTCTTTACAACCTCCTACTATGATATTTTATCTTTTCAATTCTTGGTTCAAGCCTCTTGATTTCATGTTGACATTTGATTAAAATTTTTATAAATTTAACTATGAAAAGAGTTATGACTTTTTCCATTAATTGCTTGAACTAATGATATAACTATTCAAATGTCCTTAGAGTTTTATCAGACTAAATGCTAGTGAGACCAAAGAGACAATCTTCTAGATTCACCTTTTCATTAAGATCTTCTTCTTCTAAAGCCTTCATTTCTTCACACATTACCTTAAGAATATGCATGCAAAAAGATAAAAAGTATTCTTCTTTTTATACTTTCTTTATTGATCCTTTAAGGACAATATTCTCTTCGATCAAAACTTTCTCACTCAAAGTACTTATTCTTTACAAACTCTCTTGTTGTAGCTCAAAAATTCTATTCTCATTTTATATTTCCTTCATTATTGCCTTTATCTCTACTAATTTATTTACAATATCAACATGAATATGTAAGACCTCAAGAAAGAACTTCTGGGCAGGTTGATGCATCTTCTCCATCCATTCATCAATGGCCTTAGCCTTATCTCCAATTTTCTTTACCTAAATTATTAATTGTTGACCAATTAAATCTTTTAAAATAATTTATTATTGTGGAACAGACCTTGCCACTTTAGCAATCATTTCACATAATTTGGAATTTTGTTCTATTAGCTTAGCCTTAGCATCCTTCTCTTCATTGAGCTTTTGAAAAAGTGTGTTAATCAAGGTCTGTGTATCCTATTTCCAGCATTATGTGGTAAATTTTCCAAGAGATATCTTTTTAAATATTAAGTCTTGTTTAGTAATTTCATCCTTACTTTTCCTTTGAGGATGAGTAGATACCTCTACAAATTTCTGCCCTCAAGATTCAATTATTAACTTGGAAGTCACTTTATCACTCTTGGGATTATTATTTTTTATATCTGAACTCTTTAATAGCTACGAATCATTTTCTTCTAGATTTATTACTTCTCTAGACTTAGGAGTTGTTTGCCTTGCTAACCAAGAAGATAAATTTGCACTAGTAGAGGTGTCTAAATGAATCACCATTTATTATTGGTTATTTCTTACCACTAGTTCTTGAGAAGTAAATTCTTGGGTATTTGTCACTTTCTCAATCTCTTTCTTAGATTTTTTACCCTCTTCTTTCTCAACCTCTTTTTTCATTACTTTCTCTACTTCTATTTTTGCTTCTTTCTTAGCTTCCCTCTCCTTTGTTTTCTCTATCAATTTCTCTACATATGTCTCTACCTCTTTCACATTATCCTTCTCAACTTGTATTTCCTTCTCCTTCTCGACTTGTACTTCCTTCTCCTTCTCAACTTCCTTTTCCTTCTCAACTTCCTTTTCCACCTCTATCTATGTTTCCTTTTTAGGTTCAACCGTTACTTTTTTATTTTCTTGTGATACCTCCTAAGATGAGGTCACTCTTTCAACTATATATTCAATCTCCTTATAATTGGTTGGTTAATCATCTAAAGGGGGTGGAAGTGGAGTAGTGAGTGGAGAATATGGAGGAAGAGGAAAAGGAACATCGGTCTTCTTTTGAATGGGCTTGTCAGGAGGCTGAATGCTATGAGATATTGGGGGTGGCATGAGTATTGATGGATCTATTGTAGGTGTAGTAGAAATATAAATAATGGATGGATAAGTATTTGTGGGAGTGAACAAAGGAGGTCTGGTGGTAGCTGGATGAATTGGTTCTTTATCTTTTACTACAGAGTAGGAGTCATTAGCATTTTCTTAAACTTCAATTTCTAAGGTACTTGCTTGCTCTCTCCTTGAATTGTCTTCCTCTTCTAACTTATTCTATTAATTTTAGTCATTAATTCTTTCATATAACATCCCTTGTTAAGGATCCATGTATAAGTCATGGCCAGAACCATTGAAGTTCTATTTGTAATAGTTTTAACTTGGTTCTTACCAAAAAGAATCTCTAGAAGTGGGGCATTATCTCCTCCTGTTGTATAATAAGCATCATTGGTTACAATCCCATCATCATTTATGTCCTCTAGAATTGTAGCTAGATCAAAAACATTAATTTGTTTAACCATCAATCTATTATTATCTCTCCTTATTTCATCAAACTCATCTTTATAATCCATCCAAAAATCCTTAAGTGTAGGAATATGCATATACTCAAGAGAAACTATATTTTGAGCTACACCTCTATAAACATAATTTGTTTTGGCTTCAAAATGGGTTTGATTATAGTTTTGGTACATTTATTTTTGCACATTATTTTCTTTGTAAATGTTGGGGTAATGATAGTGACCAATAACAAAGGAAAACTAATAGAAGGGTGGTAAACATTTGACTATGTCATGCAACTCAACTAGTTGCCTACAAAAATCAATAAGGATCCATTTTTCACTAGGATACCTTGGTAACTTGACTGGTGTGCCAAATAAACCACCAAATTTGATGTATGTGAAGTTGAATAACTAAATGAAAATGCATCTGAATTGGGAAACTGCATCCCATGTTACATCAAATAATCTCTTGTATTTTAGAGCCACATTTAACTTGCAAATGATTTCATAGAAGAATCCATAATTCACTACCTTATAATGCTTGTAGTACTTAGAAAAAACCAATTAATGATAATATTCATATATTGGCCCAGTTGTTAGCATCCCTTTTGTATTTATCCTAGAAAAGGCTCTATTTGATGCTGCAACATATACTAGGTATGAGGTCATCTTGAAGTCAAAAGTATGTAATGCATTGCTTAACTATTGGTCCATGTTGTTACTTATCAACCTAGCCCACTTAATCATTATGGAGATCCTATTGACATTAATGTCCCTAATATATGCATACATCTAAGTTAAAAATTGCTTGGCATTCTTTTCTCCATTGATTCTACATAAAAATTAAGTAATGTCATCTACTTCTTGAACCAAGTCTGACCTTACTATCTTCTTTAGAAATATTGAAGCTTGTTTCACTTTCTTCAGGTAGTTTGTGTTCATTATTTGAATACACTCTGTTGTCTTACTCTCCCATTATCTCTCAACTTTTTCCATTTTTACATCTAGGATTTGAGATGTTATTGGGATATTCAAACAATAGTTGAATTATTGAACATCTAACCTTATGACTATATTACCAGAAGTATCTTTGATTGTCTTAGTTAGGCATTCATAGTACTTGGCACATGCTAGGACAAACTTAGGAAGTTGAGCTAAGCTTAGAAAATCTACATGTTAAAGAATCCCACTATTAGTCATTGTCTGTATGAGTGGAGTCTTGGTGATAGTTTTGTATCTTTCCAATAACTCAGTCATGAACACATGTCCCATATCTGTATCACTTATTTTAGCTAACTTGGAATTGATACAAGATTTAATAGAGTACTCTTTATACTCATACTTCATATTTGGCTCTTATGATTTAGTTCTCTTCGATTTTATTTTACCCTTCCTACTTGGCCCATGGATTTCTTCAAGTGATAACTTAGGGACTTATTAAATTAAAGTTGTTGTTTCTTATACTTCTACTCAAGTTATTTCTTCCTCTAATCCTTCTGACCTTGGCATTGATTTTGACTAACTCTAGAAGAACTTGATAATCAATATTGAAAGTTTTGTGATTGCTCCTATTGGTTTAGAAAAGGTTTAAGAAATGAGTCAAGTTGTTGTCTCAAATAATACCTCTAAACCAACTCCAAGTTTTAAGAAGTAGAAAGTCTTGTAAACCCAAATTAACTCATAGTAAGTAATAGGGTATCACAACCCCAAGTTGATTTAGATGATCTACAAGTATTAAGCATTCAAGAATCTAAGAAATTTAAAAAAGGCATGGATAACTTTGGGTTTCACTTAGCCATTAAATTGGGTTAAAGATTATAAGTAAGCAATGAGTCATGAGGAATCCAGGTTTCTTGAAGCTAGCTACTTTAGGTTTGTTAGGATAAGTAACTTGGATTAGAAAACCTAAGTAAGTAACTAGTATTGAGGAGTTCAATTTCCACTTGGGTAGTTTAATGGGTTTCTCAAGACTCATGACTTCAAATTTGTCAAGATAAGTAATTGTGGTTGAAAAACCCAAAGTAAAAGAAATAAGCAATTGCAACTCTGAATAGGCAGGGTACTTGAGAGTTTTGGGGTTCTTGAAGGTAGTAGCTTAGGGTCAGGACTCTAGGTGAGTAACAAGTAATGGGAAGTTCAAGTTGGTAGGATGTTTTGGGAGTCTCAATTTTATTGGGGAAAGTAACTCAGATTTGAGAGTTTGAGCGAGCATTTCTGAGAAACCCGAGTGGGAAATGCTAGGTTATCCATTAGGTTTTCTACAGGAAGATTTAGCCTTTAGGATTTCATGTGTGTTTTTACATGCTTAGGATATATGAGAATGTTTACATGGTTTTTACATCTAAAAAAGTAAAATTTGATAAATAAAGCCAAGCAAAACAAGCACAAACATAATACATCCATGACGGCAAGTGGAAAATCATCAGAGAGAAATAAAAAGAAAATGCTCAAGATGAAGATATGAGAACTAAAAGTACATGATCTACATACCTCAAATATAAATGGGTCAATAAAGGTTTGATCCAAAATTGCTCTAGAAACTCAAAAAGTGTAGCTTGAGGTTCATAGGGGTGGTTTCTTAGTTAAACAACTCAAATTCCAGGTGGAAAATGAGGTGGAATTATTTAATATTTATATTTTCTAATGTATTAATAACAAGTTGGAGACACGTGGGAAGGAGATACATAAGCGCTTGGCTTTTTATCAAGTTTCATAGATTACTTTTCTTAATTTGGCCTTTGAAGTTAAGTATCTTTGAAAACTTAACTTAGTTTTGATTGGTGAGTATTTTGGGTTTGTAAACCTTCATTACTTTTACTTATGGATTTAGGGAAGTGAAGTTATTTCAAAAACCTAGTTTGCTTCAGGTAATGTTATATGTGTTTATAGGACTGGTTTACTTGACTTTGATGAGAAGTAAAGTTGTTTGATAATTTTGGTTTGAACTAAGTAGTGCAACTCGGACTTATGATACTACTTTACTTCTTGTTTAATAAGTTAAGTAATTTGGAAAACCTGAGTTGTCTTGGAAATGAGCTCATATACTTGATTTTTTTATCTTTTGAGAAAGACAAGTAAATGAGTTTTTTAGTGATAGCTTTAGGAAGATGTTTTCAACTTTCTAGAGTAATTTGAATTAATTGGGAAAATAAATCAATTAAAAACAAAAACTGCTAAAGGCTAAGACTTTATTTAGGGGACTAGTTTAACAAGGACAACTAACTCACATAAGATAAAAGATAAAAATTTAAATAGGGGTAACCCAAATTTCCATGTGGGAAATTTTGGGGACACCACCTAGCTCTGATTGAGAACATCTTTATTTTTATCAGGAAGAATGAAATAAGGATGAGATCCTAGTATCTATAGTTTTAAGTCTTATATATTAGGTACAAAATCTTTGTAAAAGTTCAATCACAAAAAACATAAAACAAACAAACAAAGAAACAAAAATAACTAAACAAAAGAAAGACTAAAAAATTTATTTATATATATACAGGTGTTACCTTACTTCTTAATTCTTGTATATCTTCAAGTGTTGCCCATTGAAAGATAGTGGTAGTTTAATTCCATCTTGATAGGCTAGGATGAAGCTATCTCTTTCGATAATGCTCTTTATAGTGAAAGACCCTTTCCATAGGGAATTAAACTTTCCATGCTTCCCTTTTTGTTCATTATATTTATCCCATAGGAGGACTAAGTCATCAAATTAAAACTTTTTATCTCAAGCCCTCTTTACTTTCATTTGATGATCAGTCAATCGATCAACAACTTGAATACAAATCTCTTGCAGTTTAGTGAGAAACATGATCCTCTTATTAATTGAATCTTGATAAGTCACATCTTCAATAGCTTTGAACAATTGAAAATTAGGAAATTCTAAGGTGATTGGTATCTCATCATTTATTCCATATAAAAATTAAAAAGGTGACATACCAATGGCTTTCTTTGGGGTGATCATGTCAACCCATAGTGCATCAAATATCTTCTTGTGTTAGCTTCATTGATTATTATCCACTAGCTTATGAATGATGGTCATCAAGTTCTTGTTATTTGATCTAGCTTAACCATTGCCTTGAGGATAGTGATTTGAAGCATGAACTAGGTCTATTTCATATGAGTAACATAAATTAATTAGTTCCAATGAAGAGAAATTAGTTGCATTATCAGTGACTATCTTGTGAGGAATACCAAACCTCGCTATGATGTTTTCCTTGATGAAGTCATATACAAATTTTGAAGTGGCATGCTTTAAAAGAATAACTTCTACCCATTTGCTGAAGTAATCAGTTGTAGTTAAAACATAGCAATGTTTGGCACTTGAAAAAGGATTCAATATGCCAATAAAATCCATGCCCCATTACTGGAATGGTTCACTGATTATAACTAATTTTAATGGTAATGCTGGAAACTTTACACATCCCATAAAGTGCTAACATGCTTGACACTTAGTAACCCAATCAAAAGTATCTTGAAAAAAGGTAGGCCAAAAGTACCTTGCATGTAATATTTTGTGTGGTGTGACTCATGGTGAGAAGTGACCTCCACATGCTTTATCATGAAACTACTCCAGAAATTTTTGTTTTTGTTCTTTGTCCACACAACAAAGTAAAACACCATCAATTCCTCTTTTATAAAAACCATTATCCCAAAGGACATAATCCTTTGATTTCAAATTGATGGTCTATTTTTTATTATGTGTCAGATTACCTGGGCATTCTCCATAAGTTAGGAAGTAAGAAATTTTATTGTACCATTCATCAAAAAGATCAAAAAAAAGCACCATAGGCAAATATTCATCTAATTCAACTTGGAGTGAAGGTGCAATTGTATTTATGTCATCAAGTTTCCTCTCTATCATCAATTGACACAAGCCTCTTCCTCTTACTAGCTTCATTGATTTGATATTAAGATCAAACTCTTGCACCTTAGCTAACCAACTTCCTCTCAGTAATCCTAGTTTCTATTGTGTTATAAGTGATTTGACTGCAGTATTAGGTACATAGACTTTAGTATGGGAAGATAAAATGTAGTACCTAAAAACTTTGCATGCTTTGACTAAAGCAAAGGCATGTTTCTCCATCTATAAATACTTCACTTTCAAGCTTTTCAATGGCTAGCTCATGAAAGCTATTGGGGATTTAATACCCTCATCATTATTTTGTAAGAGTATGGCTAACATAATGTGCTCAAAAGAATAACAATAAAGAATTAATTATTTACTAAAATCAGGGGAAACTAGCACTGGAGCTTCAACTATAGCTAATTTGATCCTTTCAAATGCCAACTTACCTTTAGCATTCTGTTTGAAGTCTTGATTCTTTTTCATCATATCAAAGATGTGGTGAGTCAAATCAGTAAAGTTGGGAATGAATCTTCTAAGGAAATTGACCTTAACAAATAATGAATATACTCCTTTCTTAGATGTAGGTATAGGTAAACTCTAAATAGATTTGACTCATTTTGAATCAATCTTTTGTCCTTCCTTTGAGATAATGTGACTAAAAATTATCCCTTACGTCACAAAAAAAATTGATTTCTTGGGATTCAAGGAAATATCATGTCTCCTGCATTAGATGACAACTTCTTCTAAGTCAATCATATGATTACCTCTTTGCTTGGAAAAGACTATCAATTCATCAAGGTATACCACTTTACTCTTATTCTTAAGATGTGAAAATTTTAGATCCATTGCTCACTAAAAAGTTAATATAGCTTTGATAAGCCCAAAAGACATCTTTTGATAGGCAAACATCCCTCATGGTGTTATGAAAGCAGTCTTGTATTGGTCTTCTTCAACCACTTTTATCTAATTTTACCTTAAAAATCTAACATAGACAACATCTCTAAACCTATAACCACTTATAAGGTGTGATACATAATAGGAAATGGATAATTATCTTTTAGAGAAGTTTGATTTAGATTACAAAAATCAACACATAGGCATATTTCTCCATTTTTATTTCTCACGAGGACAATATTAGCTAACCATTCTGAATGTTGAATTGGATAAATGATCTCAACATCAAGAAGCTTTTGTATTTCAATATATATAGTACCTAAGAAGGTTGGGTTATGGTGGTGTAGCTTTTATGTAAAAGGATTTACTTCTGGCTGAAGTGAAATATAGTGTTGTACCTCATCTAGCTGGAAGGTCTTCAAGACCTTGTAAGACTAGGCGAACACATCAATATATCTTTTGAGAAGCTCAATGAATGCTTATTTTTCTTTTTGAGAGCAATTTTTTTCAATTTTGACCATCCTAGGTTCTTCTTCATTATCTTAGTTAATCTACTATACTTTCAGAGAATAACTATCTCCATATTATTTCTTTTTCTTTAGAAATTGATCATGTTTTTCAAAGATTTATTCTTAAAAAAACTAACCCTTTAGAAATTTTATTTCCATTTAGTTGAATTATATCTTGACTATTAGTAAGCTTAGGGTTAGTTATACCTATTATCATTTGGCATGGAAATGAAATACTTCCTTCAAAGTACAGTTCCTCAAGGTTATCTTATTGCCCAAGGAATGTAGCTATTTTTTTGTCATCATTAAAAACTTGCCACTGGTCAACATTATCTAGAACTTTTGGATGGTAAACCATTTCTACTTTATAATTACCTTCTTAGAAAAGTGTAAGATACTGATCTAGCATAAGTAAAAATTTAGTAACTATAAGAGAATTCAGCTCTAGAGTTTTGATTATAAGGAATTGAGTTGATTGAAAAGGCTACAAAATCAACTCTTTCACTCAAAACTTGGTCATGGTAGTGCCTTAGCGTATCTTTATTTACTTGATATTGATTATATATTTGTCTTACTATTAACTTAGAATCATCTTTTACTTTTATAAGTCTTACTCCTTTTTCTTTTGCTTGTTCAAGTCCTAACAAGAGTGCCTCATACTCTATCATGTTGTTAATATTTTCAAACATGAGTTTGTAGGAGTAAGGAAATACTTTACCATTAGGTGATATCAATACCACCCCAGCACCTAAACTAAGAAAATTGTAGCTACCATAAAATTCTAAAGTCCATATATTATCTTCTTCTTCTTCTTCCAGTTCTTGTATCTCTTTTCCCAATTCAAGGTAGTAAACTCCATGGTCTGATTCTTTAAAAAAGGATATGTGACCTTGGATCATTAGACTTGGAAACCATGTACTTGGACTTATTTTAGGCTTGAGTTTTTGATTTATTCCTTTGATTAGAATGTGATCACATGACTAATATATATAATTATTCACCCATATCTTTATATAAGTTTATACTTAGTAACATTCTAAAAGAGACAAGAATATCTACAACCAGGATTGTTATTTTGAGTCTTTTATCCAGGATAACTTGGGCATCTTTGATTTTCCCAATCAAGGAAACTTGTCACTCTATTGAGTAACATATACCTATTTTCTTAGTCAAAGAGAGGCCAAGGGAATCAGTTACTTTAGCTAGCATGACATTATCATAAGTTCTAGAGTCCAAGATGTAATTACTTAACTTGAAGTCATTGATCAAGAGAGAGGCATAGAATGGCTCTATCCTTTTAGATGTCTAAGTAGACATGGGAGAAGTAGGTGTAGAATTTTTATAAGAAATGACTTGTTTAGGAGTATTTAAGATACTTTTATAGGCATTCACTATATTATTTGACCCTTTACTTTGAACATATTTGACTCATCTATTTAGCTAATCTGGATAAGACCTCAAGTATTCAGCATTTGACATTTGAATTTTGGTTTTCTTTATGTGATTGATTATATAAAAAGAGGGGATGGATGTAGATAGAGTAGGATTAGATTAATAATTATGAGTTACTATTTTATGATTTTGAGAAGAAGAAGCTACATACTTATCTTTTAGGGCTAGGGAAGAGGGTAGAGAACTACCTCTTTTAAGTATGCTTACATCTGATCTAGGATCTCCTTTCTCTTATTCTTTGAAAGGTTTTTCACCATCTTGTTGAGTCTATGACCTTATAAAAACTACAAAAGAGTGATTATGATCTTCTTAAAATGCTTCTTCATAGTCTCTTTCTTATTTATATTCAAGATAGCCTATGTTGGAGTCGCTAGTATTATCTACAAAGTCATCTTCATCAACAAGACTTTGATGAGTATCATCAATCATTTTATCTTATTAATTCATCCCAACATGATTTTTAGGAGCATCTTCAATTTTCAGTCTTTGTGTGGGACCATCAATATGTTTCCTGTTTTGATTATTAAAATTTTGTGTAGGTGCATTTCTAATAAGAGGAGCATGAGTAGCTTGAGTATTTTTGTCTTTTAACTTGTATCAAGTCATTATATAACTTATATAATAGGGTATTAGTAGTATATGATGAGTTTTAATTAGAATAATCACCCTTATAATTTATTTTCTTAATCTTTCCATCCTTTATCAATTCATTTTCAACCTTCATAATAAGATTTTGAGTAGCTGCTAAATCAGCAAGATGTGCTCAACATAGTTGATAGCTGACCTCTAATAACTAGGCATTGATGAAGAAGCATTTTTTATTATCTCCAATGGGTAAGGTAGTTTGAGGAATTTTATAGAGTAATCTATTAAACTTATAATGAAATCTTGCATGTGCTCATGTGGTTCCTTCTTGAGCTAAGTCAGTTGGGTAAGCAATATATGTGAATATTCTATAGCTTTAAATCTCTTTTCAAACTACTCATTCATAATGGCCCAACTAATTATAGTTTTAGGAGCCAAATGGTAAAACTATTCTATAGCTAAGTCATGCAAGGTCTCAATGAAGAGTCTGATTAAGACATCTTCATGCTCAATACCAATTACTCCATAAGCTATAAATAAGGCATCCAAGTGTTCATCCAAACTTTGTTTTCCATCACCAATGAACTTTGGAAAATTATTTATTAACCCCTTTGGTAAGTCATGAAGAGGAGGAGTCAAATTTAGAAGACCAATCGTTGCCCCCCAAGGGATGAGAAGTGGTAGTACCATTCTTTTGTGACTAATGAATTGAGGATTTATGGATTGGATTATTCCTAAGTAATTATGTTGTAACTAATTTATGGGATTTTGTGTTTATCTTACAAGTGAAAGTTTGGCTCTTATTATTTTGGCTTGGATGGGAAAATGAAATTGACCTATTCTTATAGCTCAAAGAAGTCATCAATTTGGCCTTGAGCTCTCCTTGCTCTGGTGAAAAGTCAATTTACCAGATTGAAGTACAAAAATTCTTCTAAATATTTACTCAAGTATTTTAGTTTATAAGTAAAGACTAAGGTGATGGTTACTCAGGCGATAATTACTTAACATGTAGTGAGCTTAAGATAAATAAGACATATAATAAAACATGGATTTTGGACATGTAGTAACTTGAAAATAGTGACACTTCTATTTTTAAAAAGAGGAGTTAACTTTAGGATGTACTTTTATTATAGGTGCATAACTACATTTTCATGTAGTGTTTTAGATGAATGGTTTGAAAAGCATGAAAATTTTGGAAAATTGAACATTAATTGTGCCTATCTCAGCTTGGAGTGATTTATATTTAGATTATAGAAGTTAAGTCCATCATTCCCCAGTGAAGTCACTAGAACTATTAGCCAAATATTTTGTAAGCTATCAAAAGTACCTAGGTAGTCATGAGATTAAATCTCCTTCATTTAATGGTGAAGCTCCCATATGCTTATGTCTATTTACTTATAATTATTCATAGCTCTCAATTATTCATAGATTATACAAATTATATGTAAGTTGTCTTATTTTTAGGGTATTACTTTAATCACAGAGTTTATGAACCATAACAAGGTGATTTTATAGCAAGTAAGTAGCTATTTTAAAGAATGTGTAAATAAATTTTGGAAAATTAAGAATGGAAAACTAGAACATGCAAGAAGAAATAAGTTGTACTTCATAAGAAGTAGTAGTTTTACATATCTTATTGAATTTGTACAAGTAAATAAACATCTAAAAGATGATAATATTTTTAGAAAATAACTAAGAAGGACTAAAATTCACATATAGATTTAAAGATAACACAAATTTAACCATTTTAATCTTCACAAATCTACCAAATGATCTCTTGAGATGTAAAAATCCACATAAAACAACTTTCTGATTCACTTTGAGCTAATTTCATACAAAATAAAAACTCGACAATCTAAACACAAAGTTTTAGATTGCTTAAACTCTCTTGCTTTAGTTACAAATGCTATTCAAAAATTACCATCATTTGACACGTAGGCCTGCACTTATATTTATAAAATTTTATAAGTCAAAAACAAATAGGAAACAACTCCTTAAAAACCCATGTGTTGCATTAAAACTAGGAACCATTGAGAGGTGTCTTCCTAGAATTTTTTCTTTGTGACATGAAATAGCCGATTATATGTAGCACTTGTTGGTTTTACAGTTTGAAACAAAAATAATCTCTTTGCATGCAATGCAAAACTTGCTTAAGTAATTTGATTTTACAAAATGACTTCAAGTAATGATGTTTAGCCAAGTTACTTGAGTCTTACATTTTACAACAACTTAATTTTACAAGTTATTACTTAAATACATTACAAGTTGCAAGAAGAAAATAGAAGAAGTAGAAGAAATATTGAAATCATTTTAGTTCATTAATTTTATTTTTGCACTTCTCTCTTTATTTGATGTGTTGATACATCATGGACTGTATTGTTGCATCATTTGGTTTATCAAGTGATTGCCTTTCAGTCTTAAATCTTAGCATTTCTCTTTTGAACCTCCTACTATGAGCTTTCATCTTTTCAAGTCTTGGTTCGAGCCTCTTGATTTCATGTTGACATTTCATTAATTCCTTTATATATTTACCTATAAAAAGAGTTGTGGACTTTTCCATTAATTTCTTGAATTGCTGATATAAATGTTCATATGGTCTTAGATTTTTATCAGACCAAACATTAATGATACCAAAGAGATAATCTTCTAGATTCACCTTTTCATTGTGAGCTTCTTCTTCTAAATTCTTTATTTCTTCACACATTGCCTCAATAATACTCATACAAAAATATAGGAGATATTCTTTTTATTTTACTTTCTTTATTGATCCTATAGGGACAATATTCTCTTTGATCAAAAATTTCTCACTTAAATTACTTATTCTTTGCAAACTCTCTTTTTGTAACTCAAAAATTTCATTCTCATTTTCTATTTCCTTCATTATTGCCTTTATCTCTGCTAATTTATTTACAATATTAGCATGAATACCCAGGACTTCAAGAAAGAGTTTCTGGGTAATTTTATGCATCTTCTCCATCCAATCATCAATGGCCTTAGCCTTATCTCTAGTTTCCTCTACCTCGGTTATTACTTGCTGACCAATTAAATCTTCTAAAAGAATTGATTGTTGTGGAATAGACCTTGCCACTTTAGCAATTAGTTCACATAATTTAGAATTTTGTTCTTTCATCTTAGCCTTAGCATCCTTCTCTTCATCAAGCTTTTGAAAGTGTGTTAATCAAGGTCTATTTATCCTATTTTAATCCCTCTATGGTAACTTCTCCAAGAGATATCTTTGTAATTGTTAAGTCTTGTTCAATAATTTCATCTTTACTTTTACTTGGAGGAGTGGATACCTCTACAATTTTTTTCCCTAAAGATACTATTATTAAATTGGAAGTCACTTTAGAGATCTTGGGCTTCTTTATTTTTCTATTCAAACTCTTCAATAGTTGCAAATCAATTTCTTCCAAATTTATTACTTTTCTAGACTCAGTAGTTGTTAGCCTTGCCAACCAAGAAGATAAATATGCACTAGTGATGTCTGAATGAATCACTATTTTTTGTTGGTTATTTCTTACTACTAGTTCTTGAGAAGGAACTTCTTGGGTCTCTATCACTTTCTTGATCTCTTTCTCAAATTCTTTTCCCTCTTCTTACTCAACCTCTTTTTCATTTACTTTCTCTACTTCTATTTCTTCTTCTTTCTTAGCTTCCCTCTCCTTTGTTTTCTCTATCAATTTATCTGCATCTATTTTTTCCTCTTTCAGTTTCTCTTTCTCAACTTTTACTTCCTTATCCCTCTCAACTTGTACTTCCTTCTCAACTTCCTTTTCCACCTTTGTCTTTATTTCCTTTTTAGGTTCAACTGTTACTTTTTGATTTTCTAGTGATACCTCCTGAGATGAGGTCACTCTTTTATCTACCTATTTAGGATCTTTCTCAGTGGTCATTTAGTCATCTAAAGGGAGTGGAGATGGAACAATGGATTGAGAAGATAGAGGAAGATGAGGAGGAACATCAGTCTTCTTTTGACTGGGCTTGTGGGGAGGCCTGATGCTATGAAATTTTGGGTATGGGATGAGTATTGATGGATCTATGATAGGTGAAGTAGAAATAGAAATAATGGGTGAAGTATTTGTGGGAGAGACCAAAGGAGGTGTGGTGATAGCTAGCTAAATTGGTTCTTTATATTTTACTACAGAGTAGGAGTCATTAGGATTTTCTTCAACTTTAATTTCTTAGGTACTTGGTTACTCTTTCTTTGAATTACCTTCCTCTTCCATATTATTCTATTAGTTTCAGTCATTAATTCATTCATGCAATATCCCTTGTTAAGGAGCCATGTAGAAGTCATGGCTAGAACCATTGAAGTTCTATCTATAATAGTTTTAACTTGGTTCTTATCAAAAATAATCTCCAAAAGTGGGGTATTATCTCCTTATATTTTATAATAAGCATCAATGGTTACAATCCCATCATCTTCCATGCCCTCTAGAATTGTATCTAGATAAAAATCATGAATCTATTTAACTATCAATCTACTATTATCTCTCCTTCTTACATCAAACTCATCTCTGTAATCAATCCAAAAATCCTCAAGTGTATGAATATGCATATACTCGAGAGAAACTATATTTTGAGCTACACCTGTATAATAAAAATTTGCTTTGGATTTATAATGGGTCTGATGCTAGTTGTGGTACATCTCCTTTTGCACATTCTTTGCTTTGTAAATTCTAGGGCAATGATAGTGACTAATAAAAATAGGAAAACTGACAAAAGGATGGTGAACATTTGACTGTAAGTCATGAAACTCAACTAGTTGCCTACATAACTCCATAAGGATCCATTTGTCATTGGGATACCTTGGCAACTTTATTGGTGTGCCTAAGAAACCACCAACTCTAATGTATGTGATGTTGAGGAATTGAATGAAAATCCATTTGAATTGGGAAAATACATCCCATGTTGTATCAGATACTCTCTTGTGTTTTAGAGCCATATTTAACTTGTAAGTGATTTCATAGAAGAATCCATCATTCACTACCTTATAATGCTTATAGTAGTCAAAAATAACCAATTAAAGATAATATTCATATATTGACTCAGTTGTTAGCATCCCTTTTATATTTAGCCTAGAAAAGGCTCCATTTGATGTTGCAATATATACTAGGTATGAGGTCATCTTGAAGTCAAAAGTTTGTAATATATTACTTAATTGTTGGTCCATGTTGACACTTATCAGCCTGGCCCACTCAATCATTATGGAGATCCTATTAACATCAATGGCCCTAATGTATGCATACATCCAAGTCAAAAATCACTTGACATTATTTTCTCTATTGATGTTGTATAACAACTAAGTAATATCATCTACTTCCTGAACCAAGTCTGACCTTACTATCTGCTTTAGAAATCTTGAAGCTTATTTCACTTTCTTTAGTTAGTTTGTGTTCTTTATTTTAATGCACTCTATTGTTTTACTCTCCCATTGTCTCTTATCTTTTTCCATTATTACATCTAAGATTTTATATGTTATTCGTATATTCAAACAATAGTTGAAATATTTAACATCTAACCTTATTACTACATTGCCTAAAGTATCTTTGATTGTCCTAGTGAGGGAGTCATAGTATTTGGCACATGCTAGGACAAACTCAAGAAGTTGATCTGAGCTTCAGAAAGTTGTAGCTTGCAAAATCTCACTATTATTAATTGCCTACATGAGTGGAGTCTTGGTTATAGCTTTTGATCTTTCTAATAACCCAGTCATGGACACATGTCCCATATTCGTATCACTTATTTTAGTTATCTTAAAAGTGATAAAATATTTAATAAGGTACCCTTTATACTCATACTTCATCTTTGGCTCTTGTGATTTAGCTCTCTTATCTTTTGTTTTACCCTTCCTACTTGGCCTAGGGATTTATTTAAGTGTTAAATCAGGGACTTCTTCAATTAAAGTTATTGTTTTTTGTACTTCTACTCTAGCTATTTCTTTCTCTAATGCTTCTAACCCTGACATTGGTTTTGACTAACTCTGGAAGAACTTGATACATGATGTTGAGATTTTTATGATTGCTTCTACTGGTTTAGAAAATATTAAAGAAATGAGTCAAGTTGTTGTCTCAAACAATACGTCTAAACTAGCTTTAGGTTTTAAGCGGTATAAAGTCTTAAAAAACCCAAAGTAACTCATAGTAAGCAATAGGGTATCACAACCCCAGGTTGGTCTAGATGATATACAAGTCTTAAGCATTCAAGAATCTAGGTAAGTAAACAAAGGAATGGATAACTTTGAGTTTCTCTTAGCTAGTAACATGGGTTCAAGATTTTGAGTAAGTAGTGACTTATGAGGAAATTGGGTTTCTTGAAGGTAGTTACTTTAGGTTTGTTAGGATAAGTAACTTGGATTAGAAAACTTGAGTAAGTAACTAGTAGTGAGGATTCTAGGCTCCACTTGGGTAGTTTAATGGGTTTCTCAAGGTTTGTGACTTCAAATTTGTCAAGACAAGTAATTGTGGTTAGAAAACTTGAAGTAAAAGCAATAAGCAATCACAACTCTAGGTAGGTAGGGTACTTGAGAGTTTCAAGGCTCTTGAGGTTAGTAGCTTAGGGTCAGGACTTCGAATGAGTAGTAAGTAATGGGAAGTCTAAGTTGGTAGGCTATTTTGTGAGTCTCAAGTTTCTTATGGAAAGTACCATGGATTTGAGAGTCCAAGCAAGTAGTTGTGGGAAACCTGGGTGGGCAATGCTAGGTTATCCATTAGGTTTTCTGTAGGAAGATTTAACTTTTAGGATTTTATGTATGTTTTACATGCTTAGGATATATGATAATATTTACATGGTTTTTACAACATCTAAATAATTAAAATTTGATAAATAAAGCCAAGTAAATAAGTACAGATGATAATACATCCATGGTGGTAAGTGGAAAATCACCAAAGAGAAATAAAAAGAAAATTCTCAAGATGAAGCTATGAGAACTAAATGGACATGATCTACATACCTCAAATATAAATGGGTCGAGATGGGTTTGATCCAAAATCACTCTAGAATCTCATAAAGTGTAGCTCAAGGTTTGTATTGGTGACAACTTGGTCAAACAACTTGATTTCCAGGTGGAAAATGAGGTGGAATTCCTTGATATTTATATTTTCCAATGCATTAATGACAAGTTTTAGATACGTGGGAAGAAGACATGTAAGCCCCTATATCTTTATTAGCTTTCTTAGATTACTTTTCTTAATTTGGACTTTGAATTTAAGCATCTTTTTAAACCTGACTCAGTTTTGACTGGTGAGTACTTTGGGTTTGTAAACCTTCATTACTTTTACTTGTGCCTTTGGGGAAGTGAAGTTATTTCAAAACCTTGTTTGCTTCAAGTGATGTTCAATGAGTTTACAGGACTGCTTTACTTGAATTTTGATGAGAAGTAAATTTGTTTGATAATTTTTTTTTGAAATAAGTAGTGTGACTTGGACTTAAGGGACTACTTTACTTCTTGTTTAATAAGTTAAGTAATTTGGGGAACTCAAGTTGTCTTAGAAATGAGCTCATATACTTGATTTTTTAATCTTCTGGGAAAGATGATTAAATGGGTTTTTTAGTGATGGATTTAGGTATATTTTTCAACCTTTTAGATAAATTTGAAGTAATTAGGGAAATAAAGAAATCAAAAATAAAAAATAAAAAATACAAAAAACTAATACTTTATTTAGGGGACTAGTTTAACACGGGCAACTAACTCACATAAGACAAAAGATAAAAATTTAAATAGGGTTAACCCAAAATTCCATGTATGAAATTTTGAGGACACCAAGTGGCATAGAGGAGAGAATGATAAGTCAACTATCATTAACTCAAAGTCCAATTTTAATTTCAAAATGCAAACAATAGTCTTCAAGACTTCTCCTTGTGTTTAGTGTCTTACTTGATGATTGCATGAACTTTACATGATCTTTGGCATTGGAAAAAAATTGGTGAGACCCTTTTTTCTTATCCAAGCTCCTCCTTTATCATTCTATGCCATTCTTTATTTAGATAAATGATGTTGAAGTGAATTGGCTCATGAGTTGGAACTCAAGATGAGTTGTGAATGTATGTGAAGTAGTTGAAGCCTAGTTAACTCATCACATGGAATTTTCAATCTTGTATTTGACTTCAAGGATAAAATTTTAATGATTTATAACAATTTGAGAGGCATGAGAAAAACCACATTATCTCCTATCAACAAACTTATATGCCACTCTTCTCCACTTGATTGAACAAATAGGCCTACTAGGATAAAATTGACCTAGTAGCCTAAATTTTATGCTTGGTAGCCATTATAACTTATAAATTACCTTTAAAACCTTAAAAAAGGATTAATTAAAACATTAATAAATTCCTTATGTCATGAAATTGGTCTTTCTTGTTTAGAAACATTTGCAAATTAGTCAAACTAGTTGACTAGTTTTTCCCCTAATTTCCTATAAACTAGTTGTTGTGGATGAGCTCCAAAGGACACTTTCAAGAAAATTTATGATCATTTTATGATTTTAGTATGAATAAAAAGTTTCAATAATTTATCTCCATGGATTTGGATTCCTTTAAACCACCTTGTACCTTTTTTTTGTTTTTTTCTCTCAAAAACCTATTTTCTACCAAATCTATACAACATCCATACAACCAATGGCCATGGACATGAATATATGAGAGTATACTTCATTATCTAAGTGATATTCAATATATTTATTTTATTTTGGATGAATAATTATTTTAATCTCTATAAATAGGTTTGCTAGTGGGGTTTTGTAAGGGTTTAAGAGTGTTATGGGATCTTAATGATTATTCTTAAATATCAGACCCTAAAACCCTAAAACAATACACAAAATTTTAGTGTATTAGGCCATTTAACTCCCCAAAATTCCCATGAAAAATGTGTGTACTAGGTTGAGCATGTGAAATCTCATCTCAAAGTGAAAAATAAGCTCTTTAAGCATTGTCTAGTACTCCTTGGCCAAGATGATCAATTATACTACCTCCCTATGGCTCAAACTTAGTATACATGTCTCTTATGACCTGATTATTATTTTCATGATGATTTGGAGTTCCCTCATGACCTTGCTTTATCTCTTTATACCCCCTTATAATGGCCTTGTCTTGAGATGTCAAGAACAAACATAGGTGTCTGCATAGTTTGCTCAATATCTTGACTTCATGATGATTTTAGAGTCTAATATTTACTATTTTCAACATTAATTACCTATATATTATGATTTGGATTCATGATATAGGCTTGGAAAATCCATTCATCTTCATCCTGCATAGAAATAGATCCTTATTTTGACCTGCAGACCTATCTGCTCATGAAAATAAACCAAATGACTTTTGTTGATGGTTATACAAGTTTTCTTAAGATATTTTAATATCCTATCTTTATTCTCAAATCCTTTGAATTTTTAATTACCCTTTCTTCCCTTCCTTTTTAGCTCAAATTTGACTCATTTTCCCTAGTCTATATAACTAAATTATTGCACGTGCCAACCAACTGGTCATGGAGATGGTCAGGGGAGTTGAGAAGACGTTAAATTTCATTTTATATCTCAAACTCATTAGCTAGATGCATAATTTGTCTTATTTTCTCTATCAAGCAGTTATGAGGCTATTGAAAGGGTTTTAGAGGTCTATATCTTCTTAACATATAGGCCTCTAATGGGAAACCACTTGCCATTAAAATTAGTTACACTAACCACCTCATCAACCATGAAAATATGGATCTCCCATGCAAAATTCTCTTCATAATCTCTATGTGGTGAAATTGGGATTTAAGAGGCTTCCAAGATAGTGTATGCAATAAAGGAATTTGAGGAATGGTGTCAAAACAATTATTATGCATTTTTATTCACTCCCATATCTTCTCCAAGGCTTAATTAATCTTTTACCATTTCTCAATGTCCACCAAATGAAGAAAAGTTCATGAAATAGTGCAAAAGTGTGACTGTGACTTGAGGGTTTGGTGTATGTCTACTTGATTTAGCCCTCAAAAGCATGGTTTTCATATATTTTTGAATGTGATCATCCATAAAATCATGTATTTATATTTAAAATAAGTCTCCCATTCTTTAAAACACCCTCTATTGAATTTTCAACCCTCTTTTCACATGTATGCACCTTAAGAGAATTATTTGTTCCAATTTTGGATGTCATTAGATAGGTAGATTATTGTGTTAATGTACATGTTATTTCCCCTCATAAAATGACCTCAAAAATATTATTTCTAGGTTGATTAATTGATAAGTACCAACTCCACCAAATTTCATGATTGGAGGATGCATATTTTTCCCTATAGACTCTTTTTCCCAAAACTTAGCTTGATTTGCCTCCTTGTTCTAGTTTCAAGATTGAGTTTCTCTCTCTTTTCCTTGGTTTTTGATATAACATGATGGATATCTCTTTGATGAAACATTTATATCTTACTTTCAAAGTTTTAATTCTCTATTTTTCAACTTTCAACCTTATGCAACCCACGTATGATCATAGCTCCTTAAGAAAATTCATTGTGACTGTGTGCCCTCACTGCTATAGGTGATGTTCATGAGGTTTAGAGGTGTCTAATAGTTATTTCACCATGATTTTTTGTTTTTATTACCCTAATATCACTTTATATAATCCATTTATCTCCATCATATCATATTGAAACCTCAAACAAGGTCTTTAGGCCTTTATATAGTCAAAATCTATATAATCCTATACTATCACCTTCAATTTCATGTTTGGTAGTGCCTTGGTGGATTGGTAAAGTTTTTGAAGATGGTCTTTGATAAATTTGACTTTTTCAAGTCACATCATGAGTCACTTGTCTTTAATGATCTTATGTTTGAGCTTTGAGGGCATATGATTGTTATATAGGAAATGCCATGTATGGCTGTAGGTGATCCCTATAGTTGACCTTGACTATGAATCATGTAGTGTTAACCCTTTCATCATGTTGACCTATTGAGATACACATCATCATTTTCTTATTTAATCATCCTATTTAACCTTAAGACTCCTTTATAGACTATTGTGCCATTAATTTTCATACCAGCTTGAAGGAAGCCTGTGTTCTTGTAGCCACAGGAGTACATTTTGAGATGAACTTGACTATGTGTTTAGTGTGACTTGAAGATACCATTTGAAAACTATAAAAAACTTTGTTAGTAACTCCATTTATTTTTAAGGTATAGCAACCATTCTTGAACTTATGAATATGATTCAAGTTTGTACTTCTCAACAAAACCCTACAAACCATGTTATAGGTGTAATTTCATGAAAAGGCATATTAAACTAAATTTATCTCTAATTAAGGTCTCTTCTTGATCCACAACTTATATGCATTATTTTTAAACTACTATCTTCTTCACATGTTCACCATTCTTTCATTATGAAAATAAACATCTCCTATATAGACCACTGTGCATGATGTGATGTCTTTTGTATGGATTGTGATAGGATTTAGAGAGTTCGTAAATAAGTGACAATAAGTGTAAAAATGTCCTTAAATTATAAAATTATCTCAAAATAATCTCAATAACCTCCTTGAAATGGTTTATACCCTTGAAGTCTCCATTTGGCATTGTTCACCTACTTGAATGTAGTAGTGCTCTTGAAGCTAGTTGTAGATGTACATTTGTTCTTCTTCAACCTTATTTGAACCTCACATGTATCCTTATTAAGGTCTGTATTTATGGTATTCATCTCAATATTTCATGTATTTGATGGTCCAAATAGCCTCCACAAGCCTATATAGGCATAAAAAACTTGATTATTGCAACACTTAACTACTATAGCCTCAAAAAATGCCTATAGGTGTCATCAAAGGGCACTTAATTACTTGTTTACAGATGCCTCACTAGATTATGCCATAAATGAAAGAACCAAATGGATTGAAAACTAGTTATATTATATCAACCTTCACTTATGCATTTGGACTATGATTTCAACGTTGGGGTGGTTATATCCTTCTTCAATTGTAGGTGGTTGTGTATGTCCATTGTACGGAATATGACTGTTCTTGGTCTTAATGAAGGATCAAAACATGATATGATCATTTTCCTTCTCTTTCTTTAGCTTGAGGAGGTAATTTGATTAAAGACCTTCAAAAGACACCTTCTTTATCTTCCTTCCTTTGTACTTTCATGACAAAGTTCATGACTATTGGTATATGATTGTAGGTCACCTTCTTGTCTATAGGTAATGCTCACATAGTGTGCATATCCTCTTATTCACAACTTATGATGATTTTCATCCCTTACCTTCTTGTGATAGTTAATTGATGGGATGGATATGAATGGAAGGGGGAAAGATGGATGAAAGGTGAAAGAAGCCTTACTATAGTGAAAATGGTAGTGTATAATAGTGATCATGGAGAAGATCCAAAATGGAGTGAAAAGAGCATGATAGAGGAATATCAAAGCCACCTCAAAGGTCTTATGTAATAATAATCCTATCCTCTACTTGATATATCAATTTTTGGGTCATTAGAGGAGGATAAGGAGGTGAATTTGAAACCTAGTAATATGCTAAGTACATTAACAAATGCTAAAAACATTAACATTTGCTAAATAGGGATTTTTGATAAGATTTAGAACACAATGATGGACTTTTTCTATGAATATTTTAAAGAATATATTGAGAAAATTGCATGAGGGGCATATGAATATGATGGAGATCCCTACCAAGAAGAAAACAAGAAATCTTGAAACCCTTTTCTCTCTCCTAGACCATACAATTCTTCCTCCTTTACTTATACACTACAAAATTACACTTTATTGCCTTCTTAAGATATTTTTAGTCCCAAAATGCGTATAAAATGATTGTTGGCTGCCATGGAAGGATGATTCATGTCCCTAAAAACCCCTGTAAACTTGAATTTTCTTGATATGATGCCCTAGTGAGGAGAAATTATAGAAAACTAATTGCCTTCTTAGATGCAAGACTATTGTTATATACATTGACTTTAAATGGATGATTCATGAAGGAGAGATGACCAATTTGAGAACCACTTGTTATAGTAGAAATCTGAGTCTAATTTCTTTGACCAAAATTGTAGACCTAGATTTTCTCTTTCCTGATCGTACCACCTACAAACCTAAAGGGCTCACATTGTGTGAAAAATAGCAAGGTGAATGGAAGAGATCAGTTTTTATCATATATCAAATTATTTTGACTTTAAATTATTATGGTACATCTGATATTCCCTTCTCCTGCTCACGGCTTCAGTTGTATGGAATGGTCATACAAATCCATACTTTACTATGTAATATGCATAAATGGATCTTTTTTTCCTTTTATTCATAACTTAAGTATTCCACACCAAAAATAGAACATGAGAGAATGAACATGAGTCAAAACATATGTTAAGACAAATTTTAAGTCATTTTACACCTTTATATAGACAAAATTGGCATGTGGGAGCCTAAAAAGACCCTTTTCACACTTAAAATTGCCTTAAATAACCTTTCCTAAATATGAAACTTTATGATTAATATAAAATCATACATGAATGTTTCAAAATTTAATTTTACTAATTTTATGGCCTTTTAATAGCATATTTTACATTTAAATAACAAAATTTATCTTTTTTGGCAAAATAATCATAGTTTTACACAAGAAAACTGCCACTAAAAATCATATAAGCATATCATATCCATCTAAAAGGCTTAAAATATACTTTTGATGCATTTTTATCATATTTTTAGGTTTATATCTCATTTCATACCTTTTATATACTAAATTATGCTAGAAAACTTCATAACAAGTCATCAACTATCCTCTTTTTGCCATCTTCTTTAGAACACTTTCAAATCATAGAACCATTTGAAACTCTATCAAAACCTCAAAAAGACACTTGAAACTATGAACATGACACTGAACAATTCACTCTTTACTTGATATATAAGACACTATGATGACCATGAAAAGTTTTTAACTACAGGGGTTGGTATTTGGCCTTGACAGGCCAAATTACCAACAAGAACAAGACCATTTTCATTGTATTGGATCCTACTATTAAGCTCACTTTGGCACAAAATGAATTGGAATAATTTAGAGGAAAATATATGTAAAATTTAAAATATTTTGACATATAAATCAAGCCTACCAAAATCATTAGAGGTCAGGGCATCATTCAGCTCATGATTGAGCCTGACCCACACATCACTCTTGAAGATGTTTTTGAAAACTAATTTTTTAAAGGGGACTGGTATACTAAAATTATTCAATACTTGCTCATAGGTGATTTCTACTTATATCTCAAAAGATAAAATAGGAGAGCCTTGAGATTCAAATCATCTTTTTACATGATCAAAAAAGGGATCTTATATAGAAAGAATTACGAAGGCATCTACCTGAAATGTGTATCATGAGAAGGATCTTGATAAATTCTAGAAGGTTTGCACTAGAAGATATGATATAATCTTCCCTTCAAAAACACCTTAACCCATAAAATCCTTATAATGGGTTATTACCAACCAACAATCTTCAAGAATGCACATGTTCACATTAGAACATGTCATGAATGTCGAGTCCTAGTGAAAATAGAAGTACACATAATAGTGCCTCTATAGATTGTTATTAAAGGAAGACCATTCACTCAATCAGGTTTAGACTTCATTGGGGTCATTAATCCCAATTTTATAGCTACCCATAAGTGTTTACTCACTGCTATAGATTATTACATGTGGTAGACCGAAGTTATGGTACAAAGAATTTAAGTGCATAATATGTGATCATATTTCTATAGGGAAATATCACAACTAGATTTGGTACTCCCACCTCTCTAGTTTGTGAAAACATGCCAACATTACAATCAACTAAATTCATTAAATGGGCCTACAATAATCAAATCACCATTAGGTCATCATACAACCACTACCCATAAGGAAATGGATTGGCTGAATTAGTAAACAAGAACTTGATTGATGCCATTAAAAAGTATGTAGTAGACAAACCTAGAGATTAGCACAATCTACTGAATTATGTATTGTGAATTAATTAAACAAGATATAAACAAGCACTCAAATCCTCACCTTACTCATCTATGGGAGATAACCTATTTTCCCAATCATGCTTAAATTGCCAACATATTAATTTATGCACAAGTACATGGAACCTAGTGAAAAGGTAGAGTCTCGATTACTGAACATAATAAAAATGGAAGGATCAAGGATTCAATCCTTATATAATTTTATTAAACATCATAATATAGTGAAAAAATGATTTGATAAAAGATCAAAATTTAAAGCATTCCACATATCTAACTTGGTTCTTCTGAGTTGATTGAACAAGATATAAACAAGCACTCAAAGCCTTGCCTTACTCATATATGGGAGATAACCTATTTTCCTAATCATGCTTAAATTTAAAACATATTAATTTATTCAAGATTACATGGAACCTAGCGAAAAGGTAGAGTCTCTATTACTGAACATAATACAAATGGAAGGCTCAACGACTGAATCCTTATAGAATTTTAGTAAACATCAGAATATAGTGAGAAGATGACATGACAAAAGATCAAAATTCAAAGCATTTAGCATATATAACTTGGTTATTCTATGGTAAAAATTCCATAAAAATAAAGGACATTATGACAAGTTTACCTCATTATGGATTGGACCTTATCATATTTCAGAGATACTAGGTAAAAATGCTTTCCATTTGAGGAACCTCCAAGGAAATAGATGACATATCTAGTCAATGGATAGTTTTTTAAGTATTAATTCATGGATGTACCATCTATGGGTGTCCTTTAGTAATAATAGATGTGGTGATAAGGGAAAGAGTAGAGTATATTTACTACTTTGTTAGAATAGTTTTATTGCTTTCATAGAGTAGTTTTCTCATTTCCTAGGTTAGCATCCCTATTTTCTACATTTCACTTTATATTTTAACTTTCTACATTAGATTTTTTATTTTTCTTATGAAAATGTGATTTATTTCCCCTAGTATGCTCAAAGCAAGTATCCAGCCTATTAGGACTTCCTACAACATGTTTAGAAGCTAAAGGATTAGCCTATAGGGAAACACACCAATAAAGGGTATAACAATTTTTTTACTTGCAAGATTTTGCACCCTTATGTTTTAGATTTTTAGAATTTGGGTATGAAATATGAAAATTAACCATGATTAGGTTAGCATTGAATACTTCAATCAGGCATATAAAGGTTTTTCTCATTACTACATATAAATCTTAGACATTTTTCTCACTTTCACTGGATCAAATGCACTTATCATGTTAATACTTGATTGAGGAAATAACCATTGATGTGGGTACAGTTGGTAGGTAAAATATAGTAAACTTATGATTTCATAGATACCAACTTATTTTTGTTTTCGCTCTCCCTCTTCCATCGAAATTCTATAAAATAAAAATATAGTAAATTAAGGATTAGTGCATCTTTAAAAGAGTGATCCAACAAACCTACATAAAAATCCAAAGGTGATCAAAATATTAAATGATGGACTAAGTTTAATGTGGCATGCATCATGTAATAATATAGGTGGAGAAAAGAGAATGAACCCATGATACCTTTGTCAAGGTTATAGACACATGTCTGGCAGCAGATTAATGTTAGAGCTTCATAATTTTCAAATCTTTTTTCTTTGAAACTAGAATGAAACCTATAACTATCCCAAGTCTATGTTAAATTTCCCATAATAAGGATTAAATTAAATCACTTACTTGCACACAAATCTAGGGTAGATGAGGAGGCAATTATGTTGTATGTGGATGTTAGGATTCTCTTTTATATATCTAATTTAATTATGCTTTGTGAAATGGTTCATGTTTGATCTAAATGTTATTATTCAAAGGTTCTATGTTCTCAAATACTCAAGAGTATTTCCTCTATGAGTCTCCATTTTTATTACCTAATATACCCCCATTATTTTTTTAGAATAGGGATCCATTATCTTTTAGAACTAGTCTATAGCCATATCTTAAAAATCTTCTAAATAGAAAAGCTTTATGTATTGCACTAACTTTGTTATTCATCAAAACTATAAACATTATTTGTTTTTGGACTAATCTAATGGTGTTTTTTGGGAGTTTTGTATGTTCAAGTTTTGGCTCATCAAGGTCTTTGGTGATTTTGCTCAGAGAACTTGTTCAGAACTATGTTTACCAGTATTTGTTCTTCATAGCTTTTTTTAGAGGCCTATCTCTAATACTTTTCATCATAGCATTTATATGGACCTTTGCATGAATTTAATCTTTAGGTTTTTATTCACAATAATCATTTAGGATAACTATTCAATAATCTTATTTATAGGGCCTCCACAACTTTATTCACTCTATAGAAAAGACTTCACCATTTACACTTTGAGAACTGCTCTTTAAGAACCATATTTTTGGAATTTTTACACTTTAACTTATCTATATCTTTTGGGGATTTGTTTTGGTAATACCATTCCATGAAATTACTTGACATGAAATTGGTCTTCAGCAAAAGTGTTCAGAACATTCATTCGATGAGTTTTTTTTACTCATTTTGGTCTTCGACAAAAATTTTGAGGAATTTTCTCTAAATCATTTTGGTCTTCAGTGAAATTGTTCAAGGATTTTCTCTAACTCACTTTGGTCTTTGGAAAAAGTGTTTGGATCATCAAGTTATTTGATGAAATTGTTTAGGACTTTTCTTTGACTCATTTTTATCTTCAGCAAAAGTGTTTTGAACTTTGGTTTGGGAGACTCCTCCACCTCACAAGCACTATTATATAGCAACTCTTGAATATTGAAAGCCTTGTGGCATGGTAAACCAAAGCCAAAGAGGTGATAAAATGACAGGGAAAAATAAAATGATGTGGCACTCTTACTAAGAATCAATAGTGCCTACATGGCATACCTACCAAATGAAGTAGCAAAGTTCAAATTGCATAAATAAATAAAAGTTATAGACATTGGAAAGTAATGGCATATGAACTACAAGTGAATGCCAAATCTATATCAAAACATTGTAAATGATGACATGCTCATTTATATTAATCTAACTTACAAACTTAATTTCTCCCTTGCTATCAATCCCTAGCTACTATCATTTTGAGCTTAATAGTATACTCAGCAGATTTGAACTGTTAACTCACAAACTAGACCAATATCAACATGATTAAATAGTAATGTCAACCTCATCCAAATTATTCTAAGTAACTCTGCCCCCATTAATTTTTTATATCAAATATTTGACTGACTACAAGGATACATTCTTCAAGCCCATAATATTGAACAATGACTATAACAACTACTCAACAATATGGGAGGTAATACACTAGGTTTACAAGCATAACCATGAAGAAAACTTGACTCCAACTCAACACAAATTGGCTACAAACCTCCTCCCCTTAAATAATCAAGGGCTACACTTCATGGTAGCAAATTCAGAGGCCATGCTAGGCATTGACCTCCTGCAAAACTTATTCTTCACTAGGAAGATAACTAAAGGCACATTCATGCACCATTTGGAGCACAAAAATTTCATTGTGTACATATCAGGTGATGAATTTCAAAGGTACCTCCCTCCCCATTATAGATTATAATTATGATTTTCATAGGGTGGTAACATGGAAGAAAGAAAATTCAATTGACAAAACACTCAATACTCCATCAACCTAAAGGATAAGCAACCAATGTTAGTGACTAAATTTACAATGGGAATCCAAATTAGGATGGCTCTCTTGAATAGGTTATTTAGCTATCTGAGCATTGAATTCCTCCACCATGAGTGGGTTACATTGCTTGACTTAATCATGACCTTGAAGTTGACATTCACTCTAGGAGAATTAATTGATGAAAGTTTATGGAAGTAAATATTACACAAGGATAAGAGGCCTCATGTAGGTCATTACTACATGATGTCCTAACTCCTTGATAGTGTCCTCAACATAGTCTATGTTCATAATGGGTCACTCTAGCTCCCATCTCTAGACTTAATCAATAATCATATATGTGATTCATATTATTTCATGCACATATATGTGTACACTCGTGATATTATACACATTGTAAAAGATGTATACCCCTAGGTATAGATGGTTATCCATGAGTCCCCCTACCTAGGATATCCAAAAGTATTGAAGATACATTGTTGATTTGGGGAGAGTATTGGTTGTACCCAGATTATAATGTCATCACGGTTATAGGCCACATGATAGCACCTCTATGCCTCCCAAAGCATGTCCCTGACAAATAGGTAGAGCAATATATTGCCTACCAATTATGGTGTGGAATAGATGAATACATTCACAATATCAGGATAAGTTAATTTCATTGCACCCACATCATGATTGGTCGAATGTGTTATGTAAAGTGTAAGTAATTCTATGAAGTAAATAGGTACAAGGAGTATTATTCATTGGTCATATTACCACACATGGATTAATATCCACATGGTTAGGTGTAGAAACACATCAAGGGACTTAAAATTATCTATCAACATTATCCCTATAACCATGATGTCTTGTTCCTCAATTATAAGGATGATGCTTAAGTCAAGGAATGGGAACAATTAGTTGATATAAAATAAGACCTCTTAAAAATCATTTAAGGGTAAACTTTTATCACAATAGTGGACACACAGACTAGACTCCTATTAGTTGGAGGATCGGATTCATTAGAGTTTTAGGTTAATGGGCCCTTTTAGTTAGCAAGGTATCAAGGGAAACCCTCATAGACACCCCATGTGTCACTCAAAGCATTGAATAAGGAGTTAGGGATTCCTCATACCTCACTTGGGAGAGCACAAGATAAACCTATTTGTCTTGACTCTTCATATTATGAAAACCCTACCTAGCCAGATGTTTTATTAATCTAAAAGGTTTCTATTATGGTTACATAAACCAAAAACAAACAAGAGGTGCCTTCCATGTCTAGGAAGACAACCATTTGTTACCAAAGGAATTCGAGGGCTCATGCCCCTCCATAGAGCTCATTTGTTGATACACCATCAATTGAAGCACCATCACAAGAGGTAGCTAAAATTGAATCCATTGATGAAGAGGTATAACTTCAAATAGCCTATATATTAAACCTCTAGGACACAATAGGGAAATAACCACTACATTAACAATCATTAGAAGAGAAAGCAACCCCTTCAATTTTCGCTACTCCTACTATGTCTTATGTTTCTCTTTTTGATGTTATTACTTTTGAGTCAATTTCACCCAATCCTGGTGGTCAACATACCCTCTTGGTCCCCAAGGTGTAGGTTGTTTCTACATAACTAATTATCCAACCAACCTTGATTATTCCAAAAGTAGAGGATACTTATTATACCCTTGTTCATACTCCCCCAGTTAGTCCACCTCCAGTGGCATCTTCTATATCGATTCATATTATTACTATTATGGTTCCTTCCACTATTGTCCTAGCCCCTATAAAGACAAAGTAGAAGAAAATAAAGAAGGCCATAAGAGTAGTAGCAAGTCTTCATCTCCATGTCTCATCTACTCAACTAGATTTACTAGTGCCTCCCCTTAGTTCCTCTTAGGATACCATGGTGATAACAACAAGGAACACTGAGAAGAAAAATCTAATTTATACAGTTCACCCACTACCTCAATATGGTGGAGTGAACTAGTTTAAAATTATCAGGCCTTCATTTCTTGATCCCCTACTAGAAGAAACTTTGAATCAGACATTGGGATAATTATTGGGTGAGACTACATTTCAAGACATTCAACCCATAGATCTATCCCAATTAATCCTCCCATAATGGGTAATAAATATGCATTCAGAGGCTTCTTAGAGGCCTAATCTTGTAATTATGGAGTTTCCCACTGTAAGTTCCATATTCAAAAAATCTATCAAGAGTGTGTAGAGAGTAAGGAAGATGAAATTGGAAGATGAGATCAGGAGAGGGGTCATAGTGGAAGAGAGACAAGAAGTATTTACCTTATCCAAAAGGAAAGAGAGGAAATTAGGGTAGTCTTTATACATAGAGGATTTCAAATCCTATTTTTAAACTCATAAGAATTATCTTGTATATACACATGAAGGAATTGAGATGGAAATAAAATATCTAGAGAAATAATTATAACAAATAAGGGAACAATAATAAATTATGCATGTTCCCATATAGATAGAGACAAATTTCCAAAATGTTGCATCTAGATTTTATAATATCTTAGATGATATTGGTGAAATGAAGGTAGAATTGGCACCTCATATAGTAGAAACCACTAAATTATATAATTATTTGAAATTGGATGAAAATAAATTGAAATTTATTATTATTTATATAACTAGTAAGACCTACACCCACTTAAATTTGATGGCACCATTGGAGGCTACCAATTCCCTCAACTTTGTAGTCATCTAGACACAGGAGGCTAGAGAGTGGATCAATGAAGCTAAGGTAGTAATTCATATATATGTAAAACATAAAACTCTCATTTTATATATTCTAGATGAGTTAAAGCTCTCACAAGCTAAGGATTCTATGGATAGGCTTATTATCATGGCCAAATTTGATCATATCCTACAATAGGCTTCAACAAGCTTCAAATAGAACATACATAGAAAGATAGAAGAAATAGATTTTGAGTTGAATTTTACTAGGAAAATGGTCACAGAAGTTGAAATCTTTAGATATACTTTCAAAAACACAAATATCGAGCATGCAAGGCTCCTTGAACAAGTCAATAAGATGCATAGACCTTGATTATTTAATATGGACATCATCAATTACCAACATGACATTGGAAATAAGCACTATGAAGTGTTGGAATCAAAGAAGAAATATGATGCTTCAACTTATAGTTTGTCACAAGATACAACTTCAGCACCTCCAACAACCTCTAGTGTCATACAAACACCTAGTCAGCCTTAAGTTAAAGGCTATTTTTTTATGTACATATGCAAACAGTATTTACATTTGTATTTATAGTCTACTTACACTTTGCACATAAATGTAAAGTTTTATGGATTATATGTAAGCATGCACATGTTGTATTGCATTGTACATGTCAACTTATCTTAACGTAGTTATAATTAGCTATGAGCATGTACACATGCAATTTTGATCCTAAAATTAGAACTAAGGTTCTAATTGTGTAATGTAACCATGAGCTCACATACACTTGGAGGATGAGTGTCCCCTCCCCAAGTCTATATATTCATGTAATTACACATTTCAAAGGGTTGAAAGTCTTTATCAATACAGGAAGACATCAGTTTTGATTGTCAGGCAACTATGTTGGTGTTCTTTCCTTCCATTTCTATGTTATTAAGGTTTTGTTTTCTTGGTTGTGTTAATATATTAATTTGAAGTGTGTAAAATATTTGGATAATTCTGATTATTTTTATTAATTTATGCTAACCTTATATGTGCAAAACTTATTAAAAGTTAGTAGAATTCATTGATTATTGAACAATTAGTTAAAATGGTATTAATATTCTTAGTGTGTAGGAGTGTTTTCTCTCTTGTATATTTTTCTAAGTGTGTGCCACAACTGAATTAGATGCCTTCTTATTCCAAGATGTAATCTCCCAATTAAGCATGTGCAATAGCAATATTAACATGGAATACATGCAAGATCATCATTAGAACCATCATACTTGTTGAACATCGATGGACTGATCAAATTAACCAACTTAAGTTTACTTCTGTCATTATTTATTGAATAGAGGCAAAAAAATCTAGAATGGTGGGATGATAGTAAAAATTAATAACAAAACTAGTAGCTACTTGTATCAAAAAATAATTTAGTGTGATGCCTCCTAGACAATGAAATATATTTACATAAGGAGGAACATATTTACTAGTGATATCATCCATAATCACTTTAATCTCAAGATGCTCTTCGAACCAATAATATACTTTATTGAGATAGGTCAACTCAAATTTCCCTTCTAAAAATCATACATGATAATTTGATTTCATACAGCATAAACAAGAACACCTAAATACTTTTTTGAACAAAGTATATTGTTTGTAAAATATGAAAATACTGAATACTTTGCTACTTAATAATATGAAGGAGAGAATTTATAATAATCCATGATTTCCTATAATAAGAAGGGAGACATCATTCATAATGCTCAAATTTCAAGTCGGCTCATTATTATGTAGAATGAAACGTTATAAGCCTTTTGAATGATCTTTTATCCTTTTTGTGATCACCTATACAACAAATAAGTATGTTATCTTATTGAGCCCTGTTGATTTTTATATACCCAAAAGGTTTTATGGGTTATAACCTTTCAATTTCATTGTTATTTCCTCAATAAAATATATTAACTAAGATAAATGAGATATTATCTCATTCTTAAATTGAAGTCAACTTAAAAAGGAGGAGAAGAGATCCCTCGATTTTTCATCATAATTCTTTTAAAGAATTGGAACCCTAGTTAGAGGTGATGGAGTACACCATATTGGAAGCTGAGAACGATAATGTTGCTTTTGAATCTTTTCATACTTCTAAAAAACTTATGGTAAAGAGTAAGAGGATGTAATTTTTAGTTAACTTTTAAAATATTTTGAGAATAATTTTTTTGAATCTAAGGATATAGAAAAAATATATATGTATTTACTAGAGATAGTGAGAGAGTTTTCTACACTAATAATAGATAGAGTGGAAAAACTTTCTAATACGAAAGAGCCTTCTATAAAAAATAG
>JARHVA010004664.1:1470000-1482394 GCA_037957365.1 Torreya grandis | reverse complement strand
TGTGAGTGTGTGTGTTTGGTATAAAGTCAAAAGAATCAATCATTATGTAGTTTATCGTACCTTTATTTGGAATGTAATAGCCAACTTGAATTAGTTTTTACTATATGAGGTTTTAATCTATGTTTAATGTGGATAAATGTTTCCTACATAAGATTATGATTAGATGACTTAAAACATTGGAACACAAGTTTAGAGGAAAATATGTATCCAATGAGAGATAATAGCATAGGTATGGTACTTGTATGCATAACATGAAGTAAATATTAATTTGTATATGTATTTCATTTAATTCCAACATCCATATAGGTTGAGCATGATTTATTGAAATAATTCATCCCAAGGAATGATGAAGGGGAAGGACATTGTATCGAGGGAATAGATGATGTTGAAGACAAATGAGTGTTGAGTATAAAACTAATGCTTGTGAGGGGAGGATAAGATAACAAGATGAGATGTGATGGTTTCTAAATTTAAATGGAAATGATTTCATAAATATTACCATATGGAGATTTATAAAGGGCTTAAAAATCTTAGGCATAATGAGTTATTAGTAAAATAATTCACCAAATATTTCTACAATATCACCATCAGATTGAATCAAAATTAAATAGAAAATGAGAATATCATGCAATATATAAATGTATTATTATTTTTTATCATAGAATAATAACACATGGCTTAGATTCAAAGTATATAATAATGTAGAGTATAATTTTTCGTGTATATGATTGAAAAACATGATAATAAAAAGAGTATTCATGTGATGAGGAAAGGGAAGTGAAGTAAGGAGCATGAAGAGGTAAATCATGGAAGATACAATACACACTTTGAAGAACAAAGTCGGAGATTAAATTTTAATCAAGAGAACACACATGGAGAAAACGGATTTTATGAATCTTGGGGAAAAGGTATATTTGACTAGGGAAGAGGAATAGTATTCCTAGGGACATGATTTAGGTGCAAAAAATCAGTCCATAGAGCCTAAGAATACCCATAGGAAAAAAGTCAATGAATTAGAATGACATATGTTGTTTATATATAATTCATGGAGATGAGGAGTCAGTTTGATAGATTAAGCATTTAGAAGACACTGATTATGGGTAAGTGATAATGTTGAAGAGGGTTTTTTTGAAACTTTTGTAGGACATGGTATTCAATTAAAAGTAAAAAAAAATTCAAGAGCATATTTAAGTCAAATGGTACATGATGTAGGGTGATAATAGATAGTGGAAACACATATAACTTGATATCAAGTGAAATGGTCAGTAAATAGGGCTTAAAAAATGTTGCACACCTATACCCATAGAGTATCATGATTTTAAAATATTTAATAATTATTTGTTAATGAATGGTGTGTGTTGAAGTTTATTTTAGGTGCATACTAGGATGAGTTATGGTGGGATGTCATGGGAATGGATTTATGCCATGTATTAATAATAATCCCTACGTAATTTGATCATGAGGTGGTACCTGATATTTGTTCAAATGCTTATCACTTGGATAAGGGTGGAATAAAATATACCCTAATTCCATTAAATAAAAAATAAGAAAGAGGTTACAATTTTTTTTTTACAAGAATAGTGATGATGTCAATCAAAGAGTTCTTAAGAGAGGTAGAATGGGATAGGTCATGTTATACAACCATATTGAAATTGTTTTAAGAATTTAGCACATATACCTACATGATAAAATAATATATACTTCCATATGAATTGATATATTTTTAGATGTGTTTTTTAACATTATATTAAGTGATTTATTATAAAAACTACCACTAGCAAGGAGAATAATACATCACATCAATCTCATTCCAAGAGCGAGTTTTAAAAACAAATCTATGCATAGGATGATTTCAATGGAAAGTATGGAATTAAAGATGCATGTGTATGATTTATTGGAGAAGGGATTAATAAGGAAAATCTTGGTCTCAATCACAATACATGTATTATTATCACCTAGGAAACAGGGATAATGGTGCATGTGAATTGACCCATGAGCCTTTAATAATATCATGATAAAGTATAGTTTTCCATTTACATGCATGAATGACATAATGTCTTTCATGACTGGTATGAAGTACTTCAACAAGATTGATCTAAATAGATAATATCACCAAATAAGAATTTGTAAAGGGGAAGAATGGAGGACATCATTAGATTTTTTAAAAAAAGGGACTACATGAATGGTTATTTATGCCATTTTAATTAACCAAGGCACCAAGTATGTTCAGGGGACTAATTAATTAAGTGTTGAAACCATTCTTAGGTAATTATGTCACTGTGTGCTTGGATGAAAACATGATAATTATATGAATGAGAGAATAATATGTGGCACATTTATGCATAGTGTTGTATAGGTTTTATGAAAAAAAATTATGGATGAATGTGAATAAGTGTAGTTTTATGAAGGAAGATATGGTGTACTTAGGTTTTGTAATATCAAACAAAGCATTAAAAATGGACCATATAAGAGTGAAAACAATAGTTGAGTAGCCATTACAAGTATTGAAACACAAATTTATCATGTACTCATGAGATTCTATAGAAAATTCATGATAAAATTAAATGGGATATGTGAAATAATCATTGAAATGATGCGAGGATATTATAATGCATTCACTTTGATAAATGAAGTAGGGCATGGATTCCAATATTTTATGTGGAATGTGAAAAATCATCTAATGTTGGAATTTATTAGATTTAATAAGGTATTACAAGTGGACTAATAAATAATTGAAGTAATTATTTTCATAGTATTGAGTGAAGAGGGTAGGATTATAGCTTAATTTATTTAGAAGCTTAATGATATGAAGTGAAAATATTTGGTCTATGATCAATAATTATATGGAATTATTAATGAAATAAATAAGTGGAGTCATTAATTGTACCCAAAAGAGTGTGTTTTGTACATAGATGATCAAATACTATAATTTATCAATTATCAAAGAAAGTTAAACTAAAGACATATGATGTCCATAGAGTATTTACAAAGTTATACATTCATTATCAATCATAGGAGTGGAAAATAATAAAGGGTTACAGATTTTATAAGATTAAGAGTGATGGTGATGAAGGAGATGAGATTTGAAGTGTTAGGTTTTGAAGTAATAAAGAAACTATAGCGAAAAGCTGAATACATTTATGATGTGTGGAAAGCATACATAGACCCAAATAGAATGAATCAAACATTGTGTATATTTAATTTTTTTAAATAATTAATTCTTTCTATATTGGTGTAAATATGTATACCCAAGGGGTCAATGTATAAGAGTTTAATGAAGGAAAAACACAATAGTGATAGACAAGGCTTTTTGGTGGTTAAAAAACGTTGTCATTTTTTGTTGAGATTTTTCTACTAGCCAACAATGGGCATATAAGTGTGAGTATATGTGAAATTATGTCATTTATTTCATCTATCAAAAGTGATAAACGAAAACACATTTTTGAAAAACCATTAATTGTTTTAGAGAGGGCATGGGAGGACATAAGCTTAGATTTTGTACTTGGACTACCAAGAACTTATAAAGGTAGCGACTCTATTTTCATTATGGTATATGGATGCTTTAAATTACTGAATTTTATTACTTTTAATAATTCCAAAGATGTGACAACCATATCCAACCCATTATTCATATGGGTTGTAAGATTGCATAGACTACCATGCAATATAGTGTGAGATAGAGATACTAATTTTTAGGCCATTTTTTGTGCATGTTTTGTAATTAATTTGGAATGAATTTAAAATCTATTTTAATTTGAAACCTATAAATGGATGTAAAAAATAACTTTTTCTTTTAAATCGATGTAAATATATTAATATGTATATTCAAAGATAATTTGGTGTAGTGGGGCATGGTATTGCAACAACTTGGATTTGCATAGAAAAATTATATGAATAGGAGATCTAGAAAAATTACATTAAAAATTTATTGTGTAATAATCCCTATAGGATTTTATGAGTTGATGGAGTTATATTATGTTCTTGGGAGAACAAAGGCATAAAATTGTGGAAAATATATGGATAGATTTTAAGAAGAGGTGAAACAGAAGCTCGAACAAGGTATCTTTAATTATAAGCAATGCAAACATGAGAGTGCATAAATTATGTATTTTGAGGTGTGATACATTATGTTGGTGAATTTACACAAATAAATATTTACACATGGTATTTAAAATATGTTGAAAGCAAAGAAGATAGGGTCATGTAGAATGTTGCTCAAGTTTTTGGCCAATGCATACAAATTTGAGTTTTCATAAAGGATGGACATATCACCCATATTAAATGTAGTAAACTTGTATGACTTCCATGATGAAAAAATAGAAGATAGGATGAAGAGGAGGAGGTGTATTTTACACAAAAGGAAAGAGAAGAGATATATGTCATTTTGTAATATATGGTGATAAGACATTTTTTCCTGATTTAAGGCACAACATAGTCATTTCCAAAAAGTTATATATAACCATAAATATGGATAAAATTAATCTATTTAAACCATTAAGTAATAAATACATATTTCACATGTAATAATTTCATCAAACAATTACAATATACACTAAGCATGTTAGAAATATCTCAATCATATAAACATTTTGACAAACAATTATCAAGCATTTGAGCATGTAAGGTAATTTATAGAAATAATTGGCATGTATTTAAGCATTTATGAATTTCATCATACATTAAGCATGCATATTTAACTTTTGATAAATTTTATATAAAAATTGGCATTCATTCAAGCATGTGTGCATTTCATCATACATTTAATATGCATATAACATATTATGCATTTTATCAAATAATTTACATGCATTGAATCATCTATATGTTTCATCATCCATTTAGCATGCATCTAACATATGAATCATTTTATCAAATAATTGTCAAGTATTCTAGCATGTATATAATTAGTCATACATTTAACATTCATCTAATAGATGAGTAATTTTATCAAATAATTGGTATGCAATCAAGCCTATATAAATTTTTTCATATACTTAGTATGCATCTAACATATAAAGCATTTTATTAAAAAAAATTACAAGCATTAAAATATGGATTTATTTTATCATACAATTAACATGGACCTAATGTATGACACATTTTATCAAACAATTGGCATCTAATCAAGAATATATGCATTTCATTATACATTTAACATTACTTCTATACATTACCAAAAAAATCTAAAATAAAATAAAATGTCAAAACATTATTTAAGAAAAATAAAGAAACTTAAATCTAATTTCTCACAAAATCAATATAATAATAATATTCATAAAATAAATTATGAAGCACATGGGAATTTTCATATTTTAACAAGATTTAAAGTAATATAATCAGACATAAAAGGGCCCAAACTTGACACTTTTTCAAATAAACAAATAAAAAACAAAGACCATGACCACCTACAAGTGCTTATTTTAAAATTAAATAGATATTTAATTATTCTAAAGAAATTAAGACATCGATATATAATTATTTTTAAATAATTAAAATAAAATGCAAAACCCTGATAGTTTTAGTAATGTATATGAGGATTTCAAACAAATATGCATAATTAAACTAACAATTATCCATAGGGATGGAAAAGCATGCCCTCCAAGAGTTCTTTTCCCCTCTCCAAGGTGTCATCCTCCCTACATGGCACTTTTATCCTCTATGGATTCCTTCCCTTTTTATTAAGTTTGTTTAATTTGTTTATTTATTTCCTTCTCTTGACACTTAGTAACTCCAACCAAGTGTCTTTGTTTATTTGGAGACATTTGGCCTCATCATTTATTTTTATTTACTTATCATATTTTTTTTATTTTTAAACAAATTTAAAATTATTTATTTATTATCATCAAACAATAAATATCTATTTTATTTTAAATATATATTTTTTAATTATAAATTATGTTATAATTTAAAATGAAATATTAAATAAATGACCATATTTAACACGATCTTAATGAATAGTGTTGAGTATCGTTTAAAAGCACATTGATCCATTAAAAAATATTTCTAAATTGAATTATACCCCTTATTTTAAAACTACTAACTTATCTCAAGTATTAAAAGTGACCAAACACTTAACACAATTAAGTAAAATATAATAATATAATAAAGTGTAAGGTTATTCTAAGAGATAACAATCCTTAATCCTTATGCCAAAATTAGAATTAATGGACACATATAATACACGATTAAAACTTATTTACGATGCTTTACCATTTACATGCGATTATTTCGTGAAGCAAAAAACATTCATGAAGTTGGTAGTTTGGCAATACGATCTTCCAATGAAACACAAAATAACCCAAGTCACTAGGGATTTAAGTCTACTCAAGCACTTTTCATGACCAAACTAAACGAAGAAGATGCAAAACTATATTTAAATAAAAATTAATCTAATATTTCTAAAATAGGCCACTAGAAAATATAAAATGAATTATCATAATCCTTTGGTGGTGCCATGTATTAGAATTTTTTTTTTTCAAATAGCAAAATGAAATTTAGATAAACATTACAAATTGATTAATAAATAATAAAATTAGAGTACATAATTATGTCGAAAAGTATTTTATAATGAAAAAAGGAGAAGGAAAGAACATAATGTCGTACTTATGTAAGGAAAAATGACCAACATTTTCGTTTAAATTGTTTTGAACATAAACAAAATATATAAATATAATATTTTGAATTATATAAAAAAAATATTAGTATACATATAAGCAATACAATTTAAAACAATCAAAATCGAAGAGCAACACACATGTTATAGTATATCATCCACCCGAATATTTAATGCACCTACTGCCCAACATTGCTTTTACAATCTGCATAATTCATTGAGTCTTTTCAAGAGAACTTCTAAAACACAACTTAAATAGATCCGTGGGAGCCCAAATATAGGTTTTCAACAAGACCAAAGAGCATGATTGTTACCTGTACAATACTTCCAATTTGGTCGTCAACACCTTGCCACATAATCATAATTCTATCCTGATTGATCAGTGCAATAACAAAGGGAAAAAGCAATTATGTCTCTGTCGTCAGACTTCAATATAATGGTGGTTATGGTCAACCTGCTTCCTAGATGATAGCCCTTATTGTTTGAAATAAGAAATATGCTTGCAAAGCATTGGTCTCCATCAATATGATTCTTGGATGATTTGAACTTTATTTTCAGTTGGTTGAGTCCTCGATTCATCACTCTCGGGACACAATAACTGACTAAATCCATCCATTAAGACTTTACCGTGTGTGCCATGGTGTGAATAACTGCAATCAGTGGCATTGGAAATATTCTTTGCCATGGTGCGAATAACCTCATACAGTGGCATTGGAAAAATTCTTTTACATGGTGTGAATAATCGTAATCAGCAGCATTGAAAATATTCTTTACCATCATTACCATAACCTACATATTATTTTAGACAATTTATGTAGCTGCAAGAAAAAATCCCATGAAAATACAAACAAATGACTTGGAAATATTATCTCTGCTTTTATTAGTTCTATAATAAACCAATGAACATACAGTATAACCAACTAGCATGCAGAAAAGAAGTCAGACAAATTTCCCAACCACCACAACCTCAAAAACCAAAACAAAAAACCCTCATCTTCAATCTTCAATTAATAAAATTGAGAAGCTAATATCGCAAAAACAATAAAAACAATCTTTGACAATTTTAACCGCTTTTCGAATCATTTTTTTAATTCTATGCTAAATACAATTTAAGAATAACTATAAGACACTTGCATTGTTGCACCTTCACTACCTAAAGGGGTGAAATAATTCCTGTGTATGGTGTAATTTTATGGTTTTTGTTACATTTTCATCCTACAATAGATAAATAAATGGTATTATGTATGCTAGGCAAACCAAAAAAACATTTATTTGAGAAGAGGATTATAATAAATTAATAATTTATAAGTACTTTGTAAATATTTTGGTTTTGTGTTTTGGTGAGAATTTACATTAGATAAATTTTGGTCATCTTCTTTTAAATTTATTTTGAATACAAATAAAATTGGCATACTTATCTTATATAAATTTATGTAAAAGAAGTTGAAAGATATTATTTTTGAGGCATTTATTCCACTTATGTCACAAATATGAAATAATTTAAGTCTATTAAGAATAATATCTTTCAATGTCTTTTACATAAATATATGTAAAAAATGTTGAAAGATATCATTCTTCATAAACTTATATTATATCATATTTGTGACATAAGTAGAATAAATGATTCAAAAATAATATCTCTTGACATATTTAATATAAATTCATGTAAGATAAATCTACCAATTTTATTTATAAATATATATATATATATATATGTTTTTCAATATAAATATATTCCCTTATATAAGCATGTACTCAAAAAAAAATGTATATTGCACAAACATTAAAATTAAATATTATAATATAAAATGTTTAAATTATAAAAATGAAACCAAATAGATATAAGGATACGAATTGGGAAAAGTAGAAAATCAATTAAGATTTACTCTTGGCCCTTTTCCCTTGTGTGATCCATAAGTAAATTATTTTCAATCCTATACCTTTTTTTTTACATTTTCGTCCATCATATTGTTGGTTCCCATCTACATTTCATGGTCCTCTAAACATTCATATATTTTTTTTAATGATCATTCTTTACTTTTTCTTTGTCATTTATTTTTCCATACATCATGTCCCTTGAATTTCAAGGATAATTTTGAATTATTTAGTTTTATTTGGAAAAACGTCTATATAAAATGATACAATTTTATCATTAAAAATATTAAAAGTATTAGTTTCACTCGGAAAGATATGGCCAATATAAATTGGTTAAAACATTGGAATTGTAAATGTGCTTAATTGCTTCTCTCTTGTACATATAACCATATCTATCAATCCAAACAAGTACATTTTAGATTTTATGTAAGTTTATGTGGTAATTAATTGGTATCATAAATGATTGTGTTTGTTATTGTTTTCACTTCATTGATAATAAAGATTATAATATATTTATATGACATTTATAAATTTAAAATATATGTCATTTATTAAATGGGTTTTAGTTCAATGGTGAGGACAATAGTATAAAAGGTATTGTTCAACTATTCATTAAGGTACAAATATCAAAAGATACAAAAAAAGGATGAGAGTGGGATTGAGTTCTAAATGAATTTGGTGGAATGTATGTCATTCAATCCTTGGTATTAAGTCAAATAAATATCTTGAACTCCTAATCCATGTAAACTCTTCATTTATTGTTTGATATAAAATAGATTTAGTCAATCTTATTAAGAATATATAATTATTTTTGTAAAACTATGAAATAAAGGCCTTATCTTTCTTTAAAAATATAAATAAAATATTTATTAATAGAAGAAACAAAAATATAACATCTTAACAATTATTTAAAACTAGACAATGATTAATACAATTAATCTAAATGAAAAGATCCACATTATATCATTTTTAAGAATAAAAAATAACTATATAATAGATAATATGACTGATAAAAATTACTTTATCATACATTATTAATTTTCTTTATTTACACTCTCATTTGGTTTTTTCCCCTCTTATATTTCTCTTATTTTCCCTCTAACATATTATTTTTTTGGTTGTATCCCATCATATGCTTATGTAGGATGAGGTTTTCTCCCTTTTATCTTTCTCTTTTGTTTTCCCTACTACATATTTTTTTGGGTTCCCATGATACGTTTATGTAAGACGAAATAAAATGAATAATTATAGATCTAAGTAAATTTTATAAATTTAATAATTTCTATACATAAATATAATTTTGTTTTAAAAATATGTCGTTATTATCGCTTTAACATTCTGTAACCCCAAAAGTTAGGATAAGTCAATTAATGTCATAACTTTGTTTTAAACTTGCATTTCTATTTTTGTAGTTGAGTCAAACGTAGTTTTACCATAGAAATGTAATCCATTGGTAATATCACTTTGTCATCAACTCATATTAGTTCAATTCAATTTTATTATTATTATTATTATTATTATTATTATTATTATTATTATTATTATTATTATTATTATTATTATTATTATTATTATTATTATTATTATAATAATAATACATGTTTTTGTAGTTGAGTCAAATGTAGTTTCACCATAGAAATGTAATCCATTGGTAATATCACTTTGGCATCAACTCATATTAGTTCAATTCTATTATTATTATTATTATTATTATTATTATTATTATTATTATTATTATTATTATGGTAAAAGCAGGTTTTGAAGGGACCCTGAAACCCTTTAATAGAATCAAAAAATATAAAGCATTAATAGCCACCAGGATAAGCAGTCCTAAAACCTACTGAAGAGTAGCATCAAAATCAGCTTTTATAGGGACAGCATCAATATCCAATTTATGAGTGCTATTTTGCCCCCTAATTTTCAAAATAATAATCTTTGAATCTATTTTTTACGGATAAAATCCAAAATAGTTGCCTGCCTGCCATCAACAATATTCTGCATACTTTCTAACTCTATAGTTTTCTTAGTGGATCTTCTTCCAATTTTGTTTGGTGAACCAACATTCGGTTTCACCTTAGAATGTTTTTCAACTCTTTTTTGCTAATCTATTTTGTTGCTTCTACTTTCTACCCCCTTAGTATTGATCTTTTTTTTTACCCTTTTTCTTTGGTTTAGTTTATGCTTTGAATTTTATCCATTATTTTTCACAACTTTTAGTGAAGGAGGCTCATCCATAGGAATGTCATTATCAGCCTGAGATAACACTAGATCTCCCTGGACTGAGAAAAAAGAAGATCTCCCTCCTCTTATTTATTTCCATCTTCAGCCAAGAATTCATCTTCCTCTAGCACAATTTTCTCATCTACATCTCTCCATCGATCTTTTATCCTTTGATATAAAATGATTTGTTTTGATATATCTATCAGATCATCTATTCTTTGTTCAGATATTATGGTATCTGATTGCAAACCATATCCTTCTTTCTCATAGTTTACTTTGTCAAAAGAACACTCTTTATCCACCTCAGCATGTGGAGCATTAGAATCTTCAAAAGAAGGCTCTTTATCTACCTTAGCATGTATATCTTTAGAATCTTCAGTATTTTTCTATTCTTGGCAGTGATCCTCTTTGGGTTTCCAGACTTTCTTTTGCTGGACCTTAATTTTTTTCCCATCCAAAACACTACTAGGATAATTTTTTCTTTTGGAGGGACAATTTTTAACTAGATGCCCCTGTTTCTTACAAGCATAGCAAGAGTTAGGCAAATCTTCAAAAAAAAATTCTTATGTTTTTTTACCAAGCTTGGATATTAGTTCCACCTTTTCTAGGAGATGATTCAAGTCTGCCATTTTAACATAAAGTCTGGCACTTTGAAGTTTGGTTCTAGAAGCCATTTCATTATCCAATGCCACCAGTTTACCAAAAGAACTAGAAATACCTTTAAAAATGTCCTCATGCCAAAATTCTAAAGGGAAACTAGGGAGTCTAACCCAAATGGGAGTACTTAAGAAAAAAGAATCTGTGAAATCCATGTTAGGCTCCCATTTTTTAATAGTGAGAGAGCATTTACCAAAAGACCATGGTCCTCCACAAAGAACCATATTCATATCTTCTTTACAGTTGAAGATGAACAAGAAGAAACCATTCAACATTGGTGCAATATCTATCTCTCCTCGAATAACCCATTTCCTTTTAACCATTTTTTTAAGAGATTTTAGATCTGGTCTTACTCCTAAAAATTTGCCCACTAGGGTGAAATCCATAGAGGACACAAAAAAATCAACTAAAGGATCTGGAATAAAAACTTGAAACTCACCTTTCTCCCTGCAAGACTTAGCAGTCACTGGTGGAAACAGAGATTTTCCAGTAGGTTTCTTGGCAAATAGAGATGACCAAGTCCTTCATTTTGAGGACCCTCCCTTTAGCTATTTTGAGGACTTTTCTTTGTTAAAATCAACATTATCTTTCTCCTTTTTGAGATCCTACCCCAACACATGAAAAGTGGAAGGGGAATCCAATGGGAGGCCACAAAAAGGATTAGATGCATTCACAAACTTTCCATTATCTACATTGGCCAACGAATCTGACCCGTCCTTCTTCTCAACACCCCCTGTAGTTCCTCCAGGGTCTGTACCTCCTGTCAGATTCTCACCAACTAGCTTCCTGCCTACCTGCGTACCAGCTGATTCAAATTTTGAAAGAGCGCCTGCCTGCATACTAGCTAATTCAAATTCTGAAAGAGCACCTATTTTTCCTTTTTTTATCCATCAGACCTCATAGCTACCTTGGTCAGAGATTTATTATTATTATTATTATTATTATTATTATTATTATTATTATTATTATTATTATAGAATTGAACTAATATGAGTTGATGCCAAAGTGATATTACTAATGGATTACATT
>JARHVA010004664.1:1417500-1462500 GCA_037957365.1 Torreya grandis | reverse complement strand
TATGATTATATTATTTTCATTTTATGATTATATCATTTGCATTCAGGTCATCTATGTTGTTATTTTACACCAAAGCTATATATATATATATAAGGTTACATTTGGGCTAACATAGATATATAACTTTGGTGTAAAATAACAACATGGATGATCTGAATGCAAATATATATATATATATATATATATATATATATATATAAGGTTACATTTGGGCTAGTGATTGTTCTCAACAGTTATGACAATTAGATCTTTTGATGGTGTTGGTATATTATTAGTGAGATCCTTTTTGATAATGTTAACTATGTTGTGAATATTTGTGGCATGAGTTGATTTAATTTCGGAAATAAACTTAGTTTTATAAGATAGTTTGAGCTCTTTTCCCTTGAATTCATTTTGAATTGATTTTCTATTGTGTAGAAAACATTAGATTTGCCTCTATTAAATAGCAAAAATATGCTTTAAAATATATTGAAGAAGTCTGAAGGAGTTATATTGTTTGTGTGTAATAATTTTTTTTATGTTGAGCTTAAATTATATTTTGTAATATTATTTTTAATTGAATAATTTAATTTTTTACTTGGATATTTTTGGTTAGTTGATGGGATGTGTTCATTATCATTCCTAGACTAGACTTGAATAAATAAATTGGTATATGTTGGTAGTTTGGATGGTTAATTTTGGTCATAACTTGGATGGAGATCCAAGAAGGTTAATTTGAAGAATATATAATGGATTAATTTTAATCAATTTTATATTATTTGGTATCTAGGATTAACCTTCCCCATTTTTAATCTACATTATAGATAAATTAATTATTCCCATCTTCCCTAAGAATGATATAAGTTGTGTTATGTGTATCCTTTATTTTGAGACGTCTCTTTTACTTGGAAATTTTACTGCTCAAAATTCACTTCATGTTCTTAGTTATCATGACCACCATCCTTTTTATGGTTGGAGTGGTGAGGGCCATTGATGGTTGGGATCATAACACTGATTGGATGGGTTTGTCTTGATTAATTCATCCACGTTCGACTCCATGCTTTTATAAATTTGCAAATGTGTAACAAAATATTGTAACAATTTCATTTCTTAATTAGATTATTTATTTCATATATCTTGCTAGCATTTATATTAAGCTAAATACCATTCAATTACTTAGTATAGTTGTTAGGATTGATATTGAATGCAATCCTTGTTATTGATCATGTTATCTACTAACTTGTGTGATGAATAGATTGCTGAATTAAAATATAAGTTGAACATTGTATGAGGTAAATTGGTTATTAGTTGAAGGTAATATATTTCAAGTACATTGAATTATTAGTTACTAGTTTTAAATTCACATTGATTTAACATTCTATTATAATGTTAATTATATCCAAGCTAGATTTATTATAAATTTTTTTATGCAATTAATCCTTATATATATATTCATTTTTATATTAATATTGGATACAAACAAATTAATATATGAATGTTATCTCGGGACTTATTTTTTTATACAAGGTTATTAATCATGTAAATATTGTTGAATTAGAATCATCTTGATTAGAGTATATAGTCAAGTAGATATAAGTTAAGTTGTTGATTCGTCATGACTAAGCTTAATAGTTAAATTTGATTTATCATTTTATGTATGCAATAAATCCGGTTACATAGATGCATATGGATGTCTTAGTCATTTTAAGAAATGCATAAATTTTTTGTAGTTTACTTTTGGGGGAAAAAAAACCAAATTCTTTCTTATAAACATGCATTTTAGACATATTTGGTTGCATGTAAGGTATGTACTCTTCATATGTTTGATCTAAAAACTATTAATTTTATTTTTAAGATTTGTATGTTGTATATATGTAATTTAAAATTTAATATGTTCACTCTTGCATTACATAATAAATGAAATAAGTATTAACTAGGTCTCATGATTTAATCATATGCATGTATAATATTTCTTCATAAAATAATCATATGATTAAGTGAAAGAACTTGACGAAAATTAATATAATGTCATAAAAAATTTATGTAACAATTATAATCCATTTAAGGATGCATATTATTATATTTTTAATCTACACACTTGTTAATTTCTTTCACATTGGACTATATGTGGTTTCAATTTTTTTTTCAATAGATAAACTTACCTACCTCTCTACCTTGGCTACCCAATAGAGAAACTCTCAAATTTATTCAAGTGGAACATTTTACTTGGGTTCAACTCAATTTGAAATTGAGATAAATTTTATTTACTTGATGATGTTGCATTATGTTGTTTAATTATTTTTATTGTATAAATCACTTCTTGCCTTCTTCTAGTCTATTCCAATTATGAATTTATTCTAAATGCAATGATTTAATTAGGCATAGATTAAATTTTATAATAATTGAATATTGTATGTAAATAAATGATTCATTTCTCAATTATTTATCTAAATTGGATTCACTATTGAGTAATTAGATGAGTTTACTTCTCTTATAACAAGTAGATAATTAAGGTTTGATTTATTAAATGTCTTGGACTCTTTTATTCATAATATTACATTGTCTATGTCAATACAAATAGTTAAATGATTTTGTTTTCTTGACTTCTTATATAATAACAATGTTGATCATAATTATATTATTAATAATTATTCTATTAATCACATCCATGTTGGTAATCAAATGATGTATGAATTATTTATATAAGTAGTGTGATGACCACAAAGGTTGAAAGTCATTTATGACCTCAGTCAATAACACTATGTAACCTTATATTATAAATCTATTTCCTTTTTATGCAATAAATATTTTGTTACATGAATAATTAGAAATTTACATGTATTCAATTGATATATATTGAAGTAGATATAAGTTAAGTTGTTGATTCATCGTGACTAAGCTTAATAGTTAAATTTTATTTATCATTTTATTTATGCAGTAAATCTAGTTACATAGATGCATATGGATGTCTTAGTCATTTTAAGAAATGCATAAAATTTTGGTAGTTTATTTTTGGGAAAACAAAAACCAAATTCTTTCTTATAAACATGCATTTTAGACATATTTGGTTACATGTAAGGTATGTACTCTTCATATGTTTGATCTAAAAACTATTAATTTTATTTTTAAGATTTGTATGTTGTATATATGTAATTTAAAACTCAATACGTTCACTCTTCCATTACATAATAAATGAAATAAGGATTCACTAGATCTCATGATATAATCATATGCATGTATAATATTTATTCATAATATAATCATATGATTAAGTGAAAGAACTTGAAGAAAATGAATATAATGTCATAAAAAATTTATGTAATAGTTATAATCCATTTAAGGATGCATATTATTGTATTTGGAATCTGCACACGTGTAAATTTCTTTCACATTGGACTATAAGTGGTTTAACTTTTTTTTTCAATATATAAACTTACCTACCTCTCTACGTTGACTACCCAATAGAGAAATTCTAAGATTTATTTAAGTGAAACATTTTACTCAGGTTCAACTCAATTTGAAACTGAGATAAATTTTATTTACTTGATGATGTTGCATTATGTTTTGTTTAATTATTTTTATTGTATAGATCACTTCTTGCCTTCTTCTAGTCTATTCCAATTATGAATTTATTCTAAATGCAATGATTTAATTAGACATAGATTTAATTTTATAATCATGGAATATTGTATGTAAATAAATTATTCATTTCTAGTTATTTATCTAAATTGGATTCACTATTGAGTAATTACATGAGTTTACTTCTCCTACAACAAGTAGATAATTAAGGTTTGATTTATTAAATGTCTTGGACTCTTTTATTCATAATATTACGTTGTCTATGTCAATACAAATAGTTATATGATTTTGTTTTCTTGACTTCTTATATAATAACAATATTGATCATAATTATATTATTAATAATTATTCTATTAATCACATCCATGTTGGTAAGCAATTGATGTATGAATTATTTATATAAGTAGTGTGATGACCTCAAAGGTTGAAAGTCATTTATGACCTCAGTCAATAGCACTATGTAACCTTATATTATAAATCTATTTCCTTTTTATGCAATAATATATTTTGTTGCATGAATAATTAGAAATTTACATGTGTTCAATTGATTTATGGTTGTTGATTATCTTTACTCGTCTGAGTTATTCTTAAACCTAAGGTTGGAAATATGCATTTTAACATAAACTTATGATTAACTTGAATGATAACTTAGGATATTATATTTATATTCCCTAGTTAAAATAATCCTTTAACTTAACCATCCTCAAACGAGACTAAAATCCATTGAGGAGAGTGACATACTTACCTAGGGCTAATGATCTAAAAATGGTCCAATATGAAGGTATGAGTACCACATATGGCACTTAGATCCTATCCATATATGCATACACTATTACACCCTAAACCCAATTAAAATTCTAATATAATAACATGTTGCTCTATAGTAATTTTTATATGTGTTTACCTCTAGCTAATTACCACAGTTCACTTTCTTCAATTTTAATTGTGCATACACAAGTGTGATGAATGTTTATCACTTGTATTAGAAAGTGAGGTAAGTGGGTCTAACACACATTTAAAATGTACTTTGATGTTTAATTCAAAATATATATATTTTAGGATTGTTTCATCTAGTATCAAAGTATTTTTATTCTCCAGAGAACTTTGGAAATGAGTATTCTTCTTATAATTTTATAATATATTATGTTATCACTTGTAATTCTAAAGAAGTTAAAACATGATCAAGTGAAGGAAACATCCAAGGGAACCCTTTTAATCTCTACCCATCCAAAGGTAGAGGTAGATGATGAGGAAGGGGTTATCATGGTTGGATCCCCATTTGTAACCAAGAAGATTTACCCATAAATAATGTTGATAACCATACTAAGGTACCTAATGCTAAAATGATTGATGGGAATCCAATAAATAAGAATGATGATATTATTTTTATAATCTTGATATCCCTTAATAATTTTAAAGAAAATATCGATAACCAAGAGTTGAATAATAGTGAAGGGATATCCTAAGAGGAAGTACCAAGATTATAAATGGGGTAGCTAAAAGGGTCTATGATCCAAGAACTACCTTCAACCAATATTGACCCAATCATCAAAGAGTTGAATAATCTTCCACCACATACATTTTAAGGTGAGGAATTAGGTGATGCAGTTGATGCATGGTTGGTACATTTTCATAAATACTTTAAATTACATAATATGCCATTAAATGTGAAAACTAGGTTGTTAGCTTATTAGCTAGGTGGACCTATAGCTTTATGGTGGAGTCACCTCTATGTTATTGAAGGATATTAACCTTTTAACCTATCCTAGTTTATTTTTCAAATTTATTTTCACAAAATATACATAAACACAAACTATAGGGAATATAAAGTCATCAATTTTTAGCTTCTAAATCAAGAAAACTTGTCTATTACTAAGTAGGAGAACAAGTTTCTAAATTTAATACATCATGTAAACTATATACAAGATGAAGAAACCAAGATTACTAAGTTAGAAACTTGGATTTAATGAAATACTAATACATGATGTCAACATGATGAACCTAAGAACTCTGGTTGTACCAATCAAATTAACCTATAGGGTCGAAGGAAAAAAAATATTGCCAAATGCCAAGACAAGAGTTCAAGTCCAGAAGGTAATAGTCTAAAGCAAAAAACCTTTCTCCTGTAAACAAAAACTTTAGAATGATAACCATTTAAAAGAATATTTAAATGCATGCCAATGTAGGTGGATGGAATTGTTTAGCAATTTTGACATTAGTTAAAGGGAAGGAAAATTGTGTGGCTAATGCACTCAACAAATGCACATACTTTGCTACCTTATTGATATTATAAGTAAATTTAAGAAGTGTTATGTTAGAATAATAGCTTGCTGATGTATTCTACTATGATGTAAGAGCATGTTTGGCTAATGATCCTATAGCAAAAATATTTATTTAAGTTTTTATTATAATAAATGGCCTAATAAGGTATAAAGGTAAAATTTATGTACCTAGTTTGGGTTACTTGAGAAAATTACATGCTTAAGGAAGTGCATACGTCACCTTACTATGCTCATATAGGGGTTAAAAAGATGATGCGTGAGTTGATAAAGTTTTATTTTTGGATTGGAATAGAAAATGATGTTACTAAATTTATAGAAAAATGCTTGGAATACCAGTGGATCAAAGCTAATCATTACTATCCATGAGAGATATTGTATCCTCATGATATTCTAAGAGATAAGTGGGCATAATTGTTTGTGATGAAAGTGGTTAGACTTCATGGCATACCTAATTTGATAATATTATATCATAACAAGTTATTTAATTTAAGGTTATGGTGTACATTGACTACAGCCTTTGGATCAAATCTAAACTTTAGTTATTATTATCATATACAAATGGATGGGTAAATGGAAAGGCTCAACCAAGTGGTTGAAGATATCTTGCAAATATATGTAATGGATCAACAAACTAAATGGGAAGATATATATGGGCATACATATAATATCTCTTGCCATACTATTATTAATATGGCTCCATTTGAAGATCTATATAGGCATAAATGTAGAACTCCACTTGGTTGGGACACCTTGGGAAATAGATTTCTTATTGGACCTAATTTGTTACTGGATTATATATTTAGATTAAATTAATAAGATATAATTTGAAGTTAGTTTATAATAGGCAAAAGAGATATGTAAATCAAAAGAGTAACCCACATGAATTTAACATGGGAGTTAAATCTTTTTTGCATGTTAGACAGCATAAAAGTTTTATTAAGTTTATCAAGGCTTCTAAGTTAGTGCCACCTTTTGTCGGGCCTTTCAACATTGTGAAAGAGATTATTCCTATTGCTTGATGACTGACCCTTCATCCTTATCTATGAAGCATTAATGATGTATTTCATGTTACTCTACTAAGAAATTATATATTTTACCAATCTCATGTTTTGGATTGGATTCATTTATAGGTCATGAAATAAGAAAAGATTCAGTTAGAATTAGTGAGAATCCTAAACCATCATAACATTAAGTTGTGTAACATAGATATATAGTAGGTTTTGCTACAATGGGACATGCTAAGTGAAAGGAAAACTACATGGAAAGATGCTCATCTTTTCAAGTAATATTATTCATGTCTTTATGGCTAAGTTGTATGGATGGCTTTTTTTCAACAACGATATGATTTTATGATATTTCCCTTTATAATCTATTTTGTTATTATGATATTGATATTATTATTGTAAAATTGAATTATTAACTACTATTTTAGTTGTATTAAATGTGGTACTAGATTTAGTGTTGTTGGGATGTGTGATTAATTTTATATTTAATAATTCCATCGACTTATTACTATAGTTATTGATATTATTAATTTATACTTAATTGTTGATTTATGATATGGTATGATTGATGTCATTTTTGGTGGTTATATGTTTTATATATAAGCTTCAAAAATGTTGGAGATTATACTCTTAGAATTTATTGAATTATGAGTAATTCAAACATGTTTGACAAATATACTTATTTGAATTTGTTTTTATCTTTTAGATATTTTGAGTGGTCATTATGATTATTAATTTTGGTCCTTGTACTTATTGATTGCTATTATATAATACCTTGTCACTTTTTTAATACCTGATTTGATGTCATTATTTAATGTTAATTATCATTGTGATAAATATAGCCACAATATTTATTCTTTCTTCCATTCAGCTCCATGATATCCTCCTATCTAGTCTTTTGTTCATATATACAACCCTTTTTATATCCTATTTACCTATGTAGATATATTATCAAATACCTACCTAGACTTACCCTTGACACCCCTTGTAACCTTTGATGCCCCACCCCCTTGGATTATAATTTTAACCCTATAACACCTTAGAATAAGGTGGTGGCATGTTATTTATCCGATTAGTTATTTTAGTGGCATCGACTTAGTGTTACATGGTTTGTTTGCATGTTTATTTATTTTATTTAAATTGACTTATGTCAATTACAATCATGTTAAATTTCATTTAATATGGTAGGTGGCATGGATATTAGAGGTTATAATTTTAGTCATAGATGTTAATCCCTAACCTACATTCTTATTAGATGGTGGTTGGATTATTAACTGAGTTATCTAGATAGGTCATTAATGGAAAAGTTGGTGGGAATTTACCTTGGGATATGAAAGAGGATTTATCTCTCCTCCCGTTCATTATAGAATTGAATGGGTATGGAAAGTGTATGAAAGAAATGGGAGTTGTGATAATAGATAAAGAGAGTTCTGAAGATGAAAGAAAAGAAGAGAGAATAGTGAAAATTTTGGTTGGTTTTAATGGTGACCATAACAGATTTTTGATATTCACAATAGTTGTTTAGAAATAGTATAGAGGTTTTGTTTTATATTGAATTTTTGGATTTCTCTATAATATCAAGTATGTTTTATTTTACTAGTTATTTATTTTATAGATAACTTGGAAATAAAATTAAGAGGTTGCTTATGCAGCTGGATGTCTTAAGACTTATAAATGTTTATGTTGACCCTTATAAAATTGATATAGTGATATGTATATATACAACATCTATGTATAAACTCGTAAAAGGATATATATAAGAATATGTGGTTGTTTTAGTCATATCAATTATTTTATATTATATTATCTTTATATGCATGGAATTATCATTGTGATTTAACACCTATAGGGTTTATACATTCTATGACGAAAAAATGATGTTTTATTAGCCTAATAAAAGCATGTATAATTTTATTATTATATGTTTATTTTTATGTAAAATTATGTCATTATGATTTGATGAAACCCCTATTAGTATTTTATATGCTTGGAGGGATAGAAATAAACTCAATTGAGTGTTTGGGTTTTTCAATGTGACTCTGTTGAACCCTTGGTAGTTGGTTGGGTCTCGACTGAGTTTTATTCAACTATGCTTTTTGTTCTTGTCACTTTTTTTAACATAATCTTCTGAAATTAGTAAAAATTATTGCCTCATAGGATTTTTATAAAAACTCGTTCCTTTTTCCCTTCATTGATATATCAAGTTGTTAGTATATTGAAGGGTGCATGATTATTTTAAATATCTATGTTTCCCTCATGCATTACATTCTTACTTTTATTTTTTATTTGGATTTTTTATTACTCCCTTGACTACATGATATATATATAATCTTGGCTAAGATATTTTTAATGACATTAAAAAGAGACTATTGTTATTAGTTACATCAAAAAGTAGTATTACTTATAACTGCATTTGTATTATATATTGTGGTATAGTGTAATGAGTTCTATCAGCTATGTGACATTTCATCTTTGACTATGTTTATATTTGGATGATTGATATAGCTATTGGTGACTGTGTTATATTTTGTATTGCATCTATGTTTATGATGTAACTATAAAATCTATTGGGCCACTTTTTGATCACCACCTTTTTATAATCAATGCTTTCAATTTTTTGGATTAAGTTCTATTTTGAATGAGATTTAATACCAGTGACTATGCTAATCAACTCATTTCAAAGTTGGGATGTATGTCTTATTAAGTTTCATTGACCATGGTATTATTATTCAAATGGGTTATCATTATGTTTTTTTCATTTTATGATTATATCATTTTTGTTCGTCTTTATTGTTCTATTACACCAAAATTATGGGGTGTGTGTGTGTGTGTGTGTGTGTGTGTGTGTGTGTGTGTGTGTGTGTGTGTGTGTGTGTGTGTGTGTGTGTGTGTGTGTGTGTCTGTGTGTGTGTGTGTGTGTGTGTGTGTGTGTGTGTGTGTGTGTGTGTGTGCGTGTGTGTGTGTGCGTGTGTGTGTGTGTTTACATTGTAGCATAAGGTTACATTTGAGTTGGTGGCTATGTTCAATTATTAAGACCATTGGGTCTTGTGACGGTGTTGGTATAATATTGATGATATCTTTGACTGTGTTTTAAATATTTATGGCACAAGTTGATTAAATTTTTGAAATAAACTTGGCTATGTGTGATAGTTTAACTATGTTGCCCTTGTAGGAATGTTTAATTGATTTTATATTATGTAATAGACTTTGGATTTACCTCCATTAAATGGTAAGAACTCAATTAAGAGGATATCGAATAATTTTGAAGGAGTTAAATTTTTTGTGTTTAATAAATGATTTTATGTTGATCTTATATTATGTTTTGTATTATTGTTTTTAATTGAATAATTTGAGTTTTTAGTTGGATGTTTTTTGTTACTGGATGGGATGTGTTGATTATCATTCCTAGACTAGACCTAAATAAATAAATGGGTACATATTGGTGGTTTGGATGGTTAACATTGGTTCTAACATGGATGGGGATCCAAGAAGGTTAATTCAAAGATTATATAATGGATTAAATTTAGTACACTATACATCATTCGGTAGCTAGGATTAAAATTCCCCTATATTGATCTATACTAAATATGGATTAATTATTCTCATCTCACCTTAGAATGATATAAGTTGTGTTTCATGTATCCTTTATTTTGAGATGTCTCTTTTGGTTGAAAATTTCATTGCTCAAAATTCACTTTATGTTTCCTATTACCATAACCATCAACTTATTGATGGTTTGGGTGTTGAGGGTCATTGATGATTGGGTTCATATACTTGGTTGGGTTGATTTTTCCTGATCAGTTTATCCATGTTTGACTCCATGCTTTGATGACTTTACACACACATAATGAAAGATGGTAATAATTTCATTTTTTAATTATATTAATTATGTTATATATCTTGACAGCATTGATATTATATTATGTAGCATTCAATTACTTATTATAGTTGTTGGCATTGATATTGAATGTGATCCTTTTTATTGATCATGTTAGCTACTAACTTGTGTTGTGAATGGATTATTGAAATAAAATGGAAGTTAAACATTGTATGTGGAAAATTGGTTATTAGTTGAAGGCGATATAATTTAGGTACATTAAATTATTAGTTATTGGTTTTAAATTCAACTTGATTTAACATTATATTATAATATTTATTATATCTGGGTTAGTTTTTTTATAAATTATGATATGTAATTAATCCTTATATATGTATTCATTTTTATATTAATCTTAGATAAAAATGAATTAATCTATGAACGTTATCTTGGGAATTACTTAGTTGTTTATAGTAGGTTCTTAATCATGTAAATATATTTGAATTACAATGATCTTTATTAGAGTATATATTCAAGAAGATACAAGTTATGTTGTTGATTCATCATGACTAAGATTAATAGTTAACTTTGGTTTATTACCTTATTTATGCGATAAATCAAATTAGATAGATGCATATGGATCTCTTAGTAATTTTTAGCAATGCATAAACTTTTGGTAGATGGTTCTTGAGATTAAAAAAAACCAAATCTTTCTTTATAAACATGTAATTCATACATACCTATTTATGTGTAAGGTATGTACTCTGCATATGTTTGATGTAAAAACTATTACTTTAATTTATTAAGACATGTATGCCACATATATGTAATTTGAAACATAATATATTCACCCTTGCATTACATAATAAATGAAATAAGGATTAGTTAGATATCATGATTTAATCATACACATGTATAATATTTCTGCATAGAATAATCAGATGATTAAGTAAAATAACTTGAAAAAAATTAAGATAATGTCATAAGAAAGTTAGGTAATAATTATATTCCATTTGAGGATGAATATTTATATATCTAACATCTTCACACTTATTTATTTATTTCACATTGGACTATATGTTGTTTCACTTTCCTTTTTGATAGCTAAACTTACTTATATCACTACCTTCGCTACCCAAAATATAAATTGTAAGAGTTCCTTAAGTGGAACATTTTATTTGGGTTATACTAAATTTGAAACTTGGGAGAATTTTTTTTACTTGATGTTGTATTCTATTACATGATCATTTTTACTAGATACATCACTTGTTTCCTTCTTCTAGTCTATCTAAATTATGAATTTATTCTAAATGTAATGATTTAATTAGGCATACATTTATTTTTATAATAATGAAATATTATATGTAAATAAATGAATCCTTTCTTGATTAGTTATTTGAATTTGTTTTCTTATTGATTAACTACATGTGTTTATTTCTCTTAAAATAAATAGATAATTAAGGTTTGATTGATTAGATGTCTTAGACTCTTTTGCTCATAATATTGCATTGATTATGCCAATCTAAATGGTTATATGATTCAATTTTCTTGAATATTTATAGAATAATTATTTTTGATCATACCTATATCATTAATAGTTATTATATTTATGACATCCATGTTGGTAAGCTAATGATGTCTGAATTATTTATATAAGTAGTGTAGTGACCTCAATGTCTAAAAAGGATTTATGACCTCAGTCGGTAGCACTTTTGAACCTTGTATTCTAAATATTTTTCTTCTTTATGTAATGATATATTATACTATATAAATAATTATAAATCTGCATGTATTGAATTGATTTCTAGTTGCTCATTATGTTTACTTATCTGAGTTATGTTTAACCCTAAGGTTGGTAATATGCATTTTAACGCAAACTTATGATTAACCTAAATGATAACTAAAGATAATAGATTTATCCTTCTTTTCTAAACTAATGCTTTAACTTAAACATTCTTGAGTGGTACTAAAACTCACTAAAGAGATTGAAGTGTTTACCTAGGGTTAAGGTCCTACAAATAGTCCTATGTGGAAGTAAGAGTGCCACATATGGCACTTGGGTCCTATCTGTGTATGCATATACTAATACACCCTAAACCCCATAAAACATATAAGACAATAATCCCCTTCTCCATAGCACCTTTCCATGTGTTTACCTATAGATAATTACACTTAGTTCACCTCCTTAAATTCTATTTATGCATACATGAGTGTATTAAACATTTATCACCTGTGTTAGAATGTGAGGTAGGTGGGTCTAACACATGTCCAAAATGTACTCTGAAATATTATTTATTTATTTATTTATTTATTTTTTGGGGGGGGGTTGTTTCATATATATAGTGTTATTTTGGTTATCAAATTATGTACTTATTATTTGCAACTCTTTGACTCAAGAAGGAAAAATGAGTTATTTTTCTTACCTAGGTTGATTGGTGGGATATTTGAATAATTTATTTATATAGGTAATTGAGGAGGTGGTTTACTGACCCTATTCCATCCTAAGATGTCCCTTAGTTGTTTAGTATCTACCACATTTTATTTACCCTAAGGTATTTAATATTATCATAATGCAAGACTCTGTCTGAGTGGACTAAGGAATGGACAAACCCAATTAGGTAGATGGCCTTGATGGTGAATGTGGTGTTTGGGTATCAAAAATGGAATCAAACACCAAGTCTTTAAAATAAATCCTCCTCTTAGGGGCTTGGTTTTATTTGTTATTAGAGTTGTGGTTCAAAAAATTAAAGAATTAAAAGAATTGTAAGTTTGTTGTTTAGTTCCCTTAGTATTAACATGGTTATATAGTGACTTAGTTTTCAAACAATATTGTTACAATGACTCATATGGTTAAATAGGTATAAAATTTGGCCTAGTAGATGGAAAATTAATAATATTAGTGTCTAAAATTATTTTTAAAAAAAGAGGTGAGATAAGACGCTACCTTACCGAGGGCCTACATTTCTTCTTTCATAAAAACATATTCACTTTATTTGGGGTTTGGTATATCTTCATCTTAAAACAATGTTCTATTTTATTACTTATATTTTTTTGGCTCAATTTATTTAGACTCAATTTCCTCTATTATTTAATTTATCTCAAATTTACCTTTTACTTTTATTCCTCCATAGTTTCAATTTCCTTCGCTTCCTTACCACTAGTATAATCTACTAGTGAAAATGATCTTCATTTGATTCCTCAAAAAGAGGACTTCCATGAATAAATATACCCTATGTTGGTCTTTATTTGCTTGGGTAATCCTAAGAGAGACAAAAGGAGTTTTGATCTTCCTATAGGAAGTAACAATGGGTGGTTGAGTATAAATGGGGGCTTATCTTAAAGTGGATCAAATGGAAGAGGAATGACCTATAGAAGTGGATATAAATGAACCATTTGACATAAGGGTAGGTGAAATTGGAATGGAAGGAGTGATAGAAGGTGTAATGGTTGAAATAGCCATAGTAGATGGAGGTGGAGCTACAAAATCTATAGTTACCATTAGTGGAGATGTTTGAGGTTATAGGGGTGCCACTATGAAAGACATTTCCACATAAAATCTTTTTAAATTTTTTTGAAGACTTACTTAATGAACTGTAGTCAAAGGAGGAAAAGGTGTCGAAGAAACTACTCCTACTTTCCCACCTATGTCAAGTTGTATCCTTTCAATTATTGTAGAGAGTTGAATTTTAGCCACTAGTTAAAGATTTCAAATTCCCTTTATAATGTTTTTGATTTACAGATCAAAATCCCTTTCAATGGTATATTAATATAGTGGGACATATTCTTCCTATTTAAGAGAAGGAAGATGGTATTTCTTAGGGGAGGATTGATCCTATGTAATAAAAACTTCTTTTTTTCCTGAGATCATTAAGATATTCCTTGAATTTACCTATAAGGTTGTAATCTCGATATCATGCTTCTTATAAACCATGTTGGGATCTAAATTTTATAACTAAGTTTAGGTGCTTCCTCACCAATTATTGTATTTGGCCAATGCTCAAAGTGTCTTTTCTTATGTTACCCTTAGTGTTTAATACTGAGATACTCATTCACAATGATGTATATCTGATGTGATATTTCTTCCTTTGCCACCTTATCACAGACATAAAAGAAAAAATATACATGAAGTGTCCTATTTCCATATATCATTATTATGGTATAATTAGGATAGTACCATTAATCTCCATTTTTCTCTATACTTCTTATATTCTTACAAATCCTAGGTGTCTAATTCCCATAGATAGCTTGGTAGAATTGTGGGTAAATTTCTTCTAATTTTTTTTTTCACATCTAAACTTGTAAACATGTGGTATTGAATAATCATCAAAAACCTTATTATTTATGTATCCATTATATGTATCTTATCATTATTCATAAATCTTTTATATTATCCCAATTACTACATCCATTACATAGGACTTCATATAAAAATTTCCATCAAAAGGGCTTTGGTCAAGTTTGAAAAAAAATCCCTTATCCTCTCACTGATGAATTCTCCAAGTGAAACAATTTTATCACTAGTTTAAATAGTGTATAATAAGGGAACCCATTCCTAATTCACATAAGTGGTGATCATAAAATCATACAATGTTTTCATCAATGTCATTTTAATTTTAATTCATAGCATAAACTAGACTATGGTAACTAAGGATAGATCACCTCAAATATTTAATTTTTCTCATTTTTTGACCATTATTTTAGTTTCATTTAAATTATATTATGTTAAAAATATGTATTGTTAAAAACCTAATCATAGATCACCTTAAGAATTGGAAGATGCAAATACTAAAGTCAATGTAGTCTAAAGTGTAGGCAATCCCTAGTAACATCACCATTAATTAAGAAATCATTAATTAAATCAATGCAAGTCATTACCTCAGATTTTGTTGATTCGTATTGAAATCCCATGGTATATATTGGCATCCAATCATCAATATATCTTCATTCATCTTCAAATAATTGATCTTGTGTCTAATATGGATCTACATTGTGTACCACATCCCAAATGGATAATTAATTATGGAATCTAATTAAAGTGTTCACTTGTAAAATATTGTGTCCACATATTTAGGCCCACCCATGCTATTTATGGGGAAGGAGGTTTATTATGAGAAGCTCATGATGAACAAGCCAATTTTATATAATAAATCTAAATAAATGTTCTTGTAAGGTTACTAAAGGTGCTCATAAATTTTCTATAATAAAATCATGGTCTTTTCCTAACTGTAGATCTCAAATAAATATTTTTGTCTTATTCAATCAATGGTAATGGTGACCTGATGTCATATTAAAATTTGTGTATATTACAAACATATCAAGACTTATATGCCCAATTCATGCACAGTTATTTTCAATAAAAAATTTTGGTTTTATTTCAAATTTTGATTTGATTTTACTAGTTATCTTTGGTAGCTTCCTTTTCCTATGTGGTATATTTGCATTCACTATGGTTGTTTAGTCATCACCTTAATACAGGTGTCAATTTCCCAGGCATCAAATTTTTTCTATATATCAAATTTTGAATTTATATCTAGGCTATGTCTCTTCATTATTATGAAACTTATCATAATCTCACTTACCCAAGGATATTTAATTTTATAATATTGTTTCATACCCCTTACAAGTTTTAAATTAATGAGATTATACCACTTGGCATGATTTTATATATTTCTTTTTTTTACTATTAACTATGTATATATTATTGGTAGGTTGCACATGAATAGGATGGTGCCATGTGGATGGCCTTTGGGCCTTCATATGATATTATTTATTTCAATCTTATACATTATTATGATAAATTATGGGATTCTTAGATGATGACACGTGGATAACTCTTATTAATTTGGAGAACATATAATCCTAACAATGTACCTTCAATTGATGGGATCTGAATTTGTAAGATCACACCATGTGGATGGATATTAATAATCTAATTTATTTTCAAATTTGAAATAGTATATATACCTATAAAGTGGTGAGTGTTTGGGATCATGTTGCACAAACGATTCTCATTGATCTTAATAACTTATAACTCTTACGATGTACCCTCTTCTAGTAGGGTTTAGGTGAATAGGATAGTGACACGGGATGGCCCATGTTGATCCAAATAAATTGGGAGATAATTTTAAATACTATGGTCTTATTTGTCCTAAGTGTAGTATATCATTCCATGTGGAATGATCTTGAGACATTGTTCTTTCCTTTGAATGGTTTATGAGCTTGTGAGTTGATGTGATGACTCTAACTATCTTAATATCAAGGAATAATAAGGTATGCAAAGAAAATAGGCTTAATTACTTAATTATATGCTATAGTTAGATATAATGTTGACACATTGTGAAATCTTGATTATTCATAAGAAATTTATAAACTATAGCTAGATAACTTGTATTAATGAGATTCAAACATCTAGCTAAGTTAGAATAAGCCTAATTAATTAAAGTGATTTGTGTATGTCAAATGGGTGAAATGAATTGCAATACAAATTTATTAGCTATGTTAATCAAATTAATCTAAAAAATTAATTTGGATTAAACATTATAAATAAAATCAAGGTTGATAAATAAAATAATCTTTTTCAATGCCCAGGCATTGAATGTTTATTTTGAAATGTAAAATTAAACCCAAAACAACCTTGTGTTGCATGGATTATTTAACTATTAGAGTTTAAAGGTTCATATAGACCAAAAACTAAATAATTTACTATAATAATTGGTCTCAATTTGAATTTTAAAAATGGGGTGTGTTGGGGCACAACAAATGGCAGCTCAGTGGGGAAATTTTATTGAGTATTTAGGAACCTAGAATCTTTCCTAACATATTATAATAAAAATTCATACCATATATGACAAGAATAAATTAAAAAAAAAACTAAAAGAGACTCCAGTTTTGAAATATAACATATAGATCATTTTCATTTCTACAATCTTTTTCTGATTATGGAGAATTCATTTACCCTTTTTATCAGAGTTTTGATAGAGATCTGGATAGACACTTTATGTTTCATTTTGATATCATTTATAAACAATAGTAAGTGAATCCTATGAATTTCTCTAGTACCATCTAGTCATCCATATCCCTAACATAGATACCTTTCACTCCACTCTAATAATTAATTTATTGATAGCCAAAAAATCCATAACCGTGATAGAGTTTAATTGAATCGCCCTCTTTCTAAAAATTTGTATGATTTAATCAATTGATCCTTTTTTTTTAAGCATAGATGGAAAGAGGGTTTGGAACCACCATTGGTTAGGTGTATGTATTAAAAAACTTAATTTTATCAATATGTCCCTATCAAAATACTTCTAGGCCCATTTAATCAATTTTGTAGATTGAAAATATGTATTATTATCATAGACTAAAGAAACTAGAGTTCCAAATATGGTCAATATGTTTTCTTCCAAAAATTTAATCACATATTGGGATGTAAAATTATTGGAATCTAAGACCTTTTTCCATGTGGTCTAATAATTAATATCTATTAAAAAAAATTGTGCTGTCAAAGAATTCAAATTGACTACTCCAAAAAATTACATATCCTATTAAGCAAAAGGGCATCCTTAGATCACATGATGTAATGGCACTGTTAAATGTATTTCTCTCTTTCTAAATACTTGAAATTCATGTCATGTTCTTAAATGATTATGAATGTCCTTGAAAATGGTGGGATAATAGTATACCATCCTTAGGATCTTGAGAGAAGTAGTGTTCCCTAAAGGATTTACTCTACCTATATTGTAATAAAAATTATCAAATATGGTTTTATCTTCTACTATAAAGACACATGTAAAATATATGACCTCATAATGTAGTCTACACAAAACTCCCATTTTCATTATGTATTGGGCTGACTTTAGCTTAATAGCTCTTGCTTCAACTCAATGGGATATGCACCTCTGATTAGGTAAAGGATAATATGGACATACCAGCCACCACTAGCTACCTATGTTTTAATGATATGCTTGATGTGAATAAGTGGATTTTTTTAATCATGAGATATGTGATTCCCTGACCTTGTCCCATTTACTTAGGTATGATTTTAAGATCAGACACTTGTAATTTATCCATCTATTTAACTCTTCTCCCACATAATTTATTATGTACAAGTTTGATCTTGATAGTTGGGTCTAGAACAATGTCATACATATTATTTAAAATAATATAGCACCTAAATTTATTCATTTACTTAATTAAGGCATATATCATATTAGTAATCATTAAGGCAATTATATTTTTATTATCATTTACCTTTTGTGTTAGTATTGTAATGATAATGTGTTCCGAAGAAAATGAATACATAAATAAATTCCTAGTAAAATTACGGCTACTTAGAAATAAATATTGGGAAGTGATAGTCTTAATATATTAAAATGCTTTATTGGCTTTAATTATCTATACGCTTTTAGCATCTTTCTTCAACATAATATTTATTTGATTTTCAAACACTAGGAATAAAAAAATTAACTTTAGTACTAAGTTTATCTTGAAAAAGAAATAACTAAATTCTTTCCTATTGTTGGGAAGACTTGCGGTTGAAATAGATTTGTTTAATTTTAAATCAATGGAAATAACATATTTGGTAATGATGTATCCTAGTAGTTTTCCATTTATAACTCCAATATGTTGTTCTATGGACTCAATGTCATTCTATATCTTCAACATCTTTAAAATAATTTATATAAGTGAGTCACATGATCAACCCTATTATTTAATAATAAATCAATATCATCCATATAAATTATGATTAATTTTCCACTGAGTCCCTGAAATGTGAAATTCATGTCACACTGTAAGGTTTATCCTACATTAATTAGGCTAAATAGCATCCTCTTATATGAAAAAGTGCCCCACTTGGTGGTGAAATACATTTGCACCAGATTATCTACTCAATTAATAGTTAATTATATCTTGAGAAGCCATACAAAAACAATATCATATCGAATCCATGTATCATGTAGATTACTTCATCTAAGGAGGGTAGAGGATAGTTATCCTTTTCTAATGCTTTGTTCATTTTCTTGAAATAATGCATAGCCTAATTTCTCCATTATTTTTCTCACATGTACTAATTTAGTAACACAAGTTGATGCCTGATTGAGAATACAATATTAACATCCAATATCTTCTAAAAATAATTATGAATTAAGGGTTGTAAAATTTGATTCGCTGGCCTCTAGTGCTATGTGAAAGGCTTAATTCCATGATTTAGATGAATAAAATGTGTAATCACTCCAAGATCAAATATTTTCAAGATGTCATAATTCCAAGCGATCACATATTTATATTCTAACAAAAATTTGCTCAGTCTCTTTTTCCCACTCTCAAAAAAACATATCCCAATGTTTTCATACTTAAGATGTTTCTCATTCCTAAATTTTGTTTGATATCATATTCACTTATATTTTATTGATTCTATTTTTATCCTATAAATAAATTTCAAAATATCACTCTAATGATATCATTCCTATTATCATTCTATTTTATTTTGGATTAGATATATCATAATATCATAAGTCTTCAATATATGTAGGCTTTGAACCCATTTCATCTAGTTTTTGAGATTTAAAGGCCATATAAATATTCATAAAATATTTTATATTTAAATAAAATTAAACACATAGATGTTCTCCAAATTTTTTAGTATAGATAATCTAGGAACCAACTCTATAGAAAAATTATTCATTTTAGATTCTTGAAGTGGTTCTAAATTGATAGCTATAACTACTAGTGAATTTTTTGTCAATTTTTTTTCCCTTGAGATAACCTTGATGTAAAATTATTTGAATGAATCAATCATATCCTAGGCCATGTGATTATACTTTGTTAAGTATGAGGGTTTACATTGGTATTTACTCTTGGTCTGATTGACAACCAACTCAGAATTACCAAATATTAACAACCACTTGACATTACATTTAGGTGAAAACAATAAGCCCATTATCATAATTTCATACTTAGCTTGATTATTGGTGTAATGGAATTGATTTTTATATGTAATGAGATATCGTCTCCCATATAGATCAATTGAAGTTATGCCAACACCAAATCTATGATTATATCTAGTTCCATTAAAATGAAGAGTCCACAATTATGGAGGACATTTGAACTCTTGATCGCGAGGTTAATAATTTATAGTAAATGTGTAAATAACTACATATGAGGATAAAAATTTGGAAAATCCCATTTTTGTCATTATATTTCATAATAAAGTAACTTATCTTCAATTCTCTATGAACTTGAATCTTGTTGGATACTCATTTCCAAGATAGCAACGTGTATGATAAATTTATTTCCATGTATCCATTCAATGTATTGAAAGAATCATGACTCAATAGTTAACCATAATCCTTAAGAATGTAAACTAATATAATATTTATATGTTATTGTACATGTGACTTTGAATCCAACTAAATGTGAAAATTAAGTAATTCCCTAAGGATTAGGACTACAGTCTTGTCTAGTTACAACACTACCCTCTTAAAGATGTCTTAAGTGAATCCTAACTTGTTGGAAATAGTTGGAGACAAGTTTATGGTTAAAGCACCTAAGTATAAGAAAACATTATGCATATTTTTTTAAAACATTATAATATTCAATAGAAAAGGTGTTACCTCAATTTGTCTTGATGAAAACCCACATTAGTGTGTTTAAATTTGGACTTACCAGAAAATAATTTTTTGATTAGTGCTTTCAATAACAAATATTGTTTATCATTAATCTGAGATATCTCATTAAGATTGATGTTTACCTTAATTTTATTCATACCTTCAACTATGTTCTATCCATTTTTATTATGTGGATCAGTAATATATTTCTTATCATTTCCTTTATAGGGCCAATATTACTATTAGATTTTGGATTTGGAGGAATAACCACACTCTTAATTAGAGGCATGGAAGTCATGAGATGTTGTTATCCTTTGTTCCTCATATTATAATTATTTAATGGATACTTTTTTAAAACATTGATATCATCTATAGTCTCTTCCGGCTCATTCTCATCATCTACTAGGAATGAGAATTTAAATGCCTCAAAGATCATTATAGTAATAGAGGGATTTAAATAAATCAAATAAAATGGATCTAATTGGTTTGGAGAAGATTAGTACATATCCATTTTTGTATATAGTATCTCAAAAGTAGTAGAGAACTCTATACAATCTAACTCACCATGTTGTGTTGTATTTTGAACTTGAGACCAATTAGGCAGTGTTACTTCGAAGATATGTATTTCAGGGATCTTATTAGGTTGTTGATGTTTTACATTATTCCCAGATCTATATAAATGCCTATTTTACCTTTGAAACATGAATTTTTGATTGGTATTTTATCACATGGAATTTTTCATTTGATTTTGTATGCTCAAGAATTCATTCCCCATCTTATGTAACATTTAGTTGATAGAATCCAATCCTAATCTTGTAGAATCAAAAGTAGTAACTTGTGTGGTAGCAATTTTATGTAGTATTAAGAATTTGTTCTAATTTTGATGATTAGATGTAGACATAAGATTATTTAAAAAGCTAAGGTTCTAGTTATGTGGAGCATAATCCAAACATAATTGTGTGTATAATTGATTCTAATTTAGATCCATAACATTCTATTTAACATTTGGAATAGGATTAAGGTATAGGATGTTAGGCCAACATTAGTCAAGGCAAAATCTTATAATTAGTAATTTAATTACCTATCAATATTGATAGTTTTAGCATCAACCAATATAAGTAAAGTAATATTAGGTTCTTTATAGAGGAGTAAATCTCTCATAGAGTCCAAGGCATTCTTGTAAATCTCAAGGGCTAACATAACATTAGGTATATATTCATTGTCAACTTGGCTAGACATATTTTGGATTCTTGCATTCAAACCTATAATTAGCTCATTGGGATCTTTCACCATGCTTGAAAAATGTTGATATTTAACACTTGAGGTAGTGACCTATCCAAATTATGACTAAAAGGTATCTTTAAAATGGTTCTAAGAGGTAATTGGATTGATGAGCTCAGAATATGGTTCATTATTGACATGTTATTTCCCCCAATTCATCTCTCTAAGGATATTATCTTATGCAAATCATAGATTGTTAGATAGCTATTACATGGAAAGTAGATACTTGTCTTGTTTATATTGATTCAAATACTAAACCTTTACTTTGTCATTAATGTCTAATAAATAGCATGTTTTAGTGATTTTTATTGTGAAGAATGCTCAGGGAGAAGACATAGGTGATGTATAGTGAAAGTTCAATTTTGATCTCCATCCAGCAGAATTATGAACTCATATAGAATGTTTCTTTGGACTCCACAGGCTTGTCTCTATAAACTCCATAGGATTGTTTATACGGATTTCGTAGGCTCATTCCTACCAACTCTTCAGGGTCAATTATGTGGATTTTATAAAGATAAAGCTACAAATGGGGAAGCTGGTGACTAGATAAGATGAGAGAGAATCATTCCAACTAGAGTCAAATGAGGAAAATACTCACCTGCTATTTTTTAGGATTTAATTTTGATAAAGTTGTATATATTTAGATCTCAGGACTATTATAGGATAGTATATCTATTTCATCAAAAAAATTAGATCTCTTAGAAATCCAATATCTTATCTTTGGATGAGTGGATCGACCAAGGAATTCTATCTCTTTGCATCTTATTTTGAGTTGATTTCATTAGCATAAAAGGTATGACTTTTGTTATTGAAAGATAATATATGAAAGATACATATAAGCATATTATAGGTTTCAGCTAGATTACAATCATTTCAGTTTTATGAATTATCACTTCAACTTCGAACATTGATTAATCTTTGTTTCATAGTCTGAGAGGATAAAAGGCCTACTCTCCTTAGAACTAGGAATTATGTATGGTACTTATGTTATATTATATTAACTCTTTGTTATAACTAATTAGACTCTTGTTAGTGTTTGCATTCATTCCTAAAACATCAAAACAAATTCATAGTTCAAAAGGCATTTCCTTATTCGAAAGTCATTTCCTTTCTAAGCAAAGAGTGTTTTCTTTTACAGCAAATGTGTGAAGAAAATTTCTTTTTCAAGTTAAACATCTCCATTTCCACGAAAGCGTAAATAGGAGTGTGATTTTACTTTCAAGAAAAAGAGTGGATTTATTTGATTAAATAGTTACATCTTTTCCTTTTTAGCAAAATAGTGAATCAATTAGTTTAAAACACATTTCTTTCATTATTCAAAGTTAGAATAGGACCATCAAACACCCCCACAAGCAAACTTCTAGATCTACCATCCTACACCTTACTATAGATAGCTTTGGACACCAGCCCTGGTTGATAAGACATCAATTAAACATTGATTAAATGAGGATTTGAATGACACTCATCATTTTTGGTGTTGTTTCCAAGGAACAAGGTGTTAGTAAGGTAATAATTATTAGTCTAGAGTGAAAAATATTTTTTTTGTAAAAACCATAAAATCCAAAAAAAAATCAATAAATTGATGTACCATTCTATAGACTCTAAAGGATGATTCATCTTAAAATTCCCACCAAGAACACATGTTGAAAATCCTTCAACATCTCTGAGTAGTGAACCAAAAGTTACGAGTGAAACCTATTTGTAAGAATCTTTAGAAAGTTGGATAGAAACCAGGCCATTACCACAAGCAAGCACCATAAGACAAATTCCTCAGGATCAATCTCTTGTAGGAAGACATTATGTGGAAATTGACAAGGACTTAGAAGAATCATTTCAAAAATCCATAGCTAAAGAAAATTTTGAGAAATTTGAACAACCCAAAACTGATACCATAAATATTTAGTGGGAGGATAATCCTAACTTTGAAACATTATCACAAGAAGAAAATATGGCTCTCTAATAAAATCCACAAAATAAACAACTTGAAAAACTAGGAAGGACTCTTTCCTTTCCTATTGTTGCAGATCCTAATGATCAAACCCCCATGAAAAATATTTCACCAGCTAATGTACCAAATTTCTAGGGAAGATCTACAAAAGATCCTTATCAATTCCTTTTTGAGTTTAAGGTGCTATGTCAAACCTATGATTACACAATAGATAGCCAAAAATTAAACCTGTTTCCCCTACACTTAAAGATGTAGCTATGAGATGGTTCATGGGTTTACCTGGCAATTCTATTAGAACATGGGATGAGATGGAGATAGAATTCTTAAACAAGTATCAAGATTACTTCCAAGTATGAGAAAGAAAAGAGGATTTCTTCAAAATCAAATAGAATGTGGATGAATCTTTAGAGGATTATTTGGATAGATTCATGTTCACTCATAAAAGAAGTAATTATCCACTCACTAAAGAAGTTCAGAAATTGGTTTTCTTAAAAGGGTTGGATGAAGATACTAGAGATGCCTTAAATCTGATGGGAGGTGGAGATATAAATATGTTGGATTTCAATCAGATTTCTAAGATTTGTACCAACTATTCTATAGAAAACCCAGAATTAGGAGAGGAAGGTTTGGGAAATCTAATGAACTGGGTAAGCTAATGGAAGAATTTGCCAATCTAAAGACATATATTCTAGTTACACTAAATATTACTTTGAATGGCCTTCAAGCTAAGTCAAATGCAATATAACCCTTACCAATTTACTATCCTAAGTGTAGATATAAATATACCCTTAGAGAATACCCCTAGATAAAACCAATGTTTCATCATGTGGGATATGTGATGTAATAGATCATGATACCAAACATTACACCCTTTTGACTATTTTAAAAAATCAAATGAAAACACAAGTCTAGTCCACTGAAAAAAAAATTATATCTAGAGACAAAACTTTGCCCCACAAAACTACGCTCAAGGATAGTTTAATGCAAGAAACCTAGTTAATCCATTGATGGCAGCATGGAATGTTTTAGTTCCTTCACCTTTTTATAATCAACCCCAAATTCCATCCATCCAAAATACATGGGTAGGACAAGACTGGATGCCAACACCTCCATGGATGGTGCCACAACCACAACTAAAATGGGTACCACAATAGAAATAGATGCCACAACAATATCAATAATGAAATCCATAGTGAAACCCATAACACCAATTCACCCAACCAAGAAGACCACTTCAACAACAAACTATAATGCCACCCCCAGTTATTCATTAACAAGGACAAATCTATCAACCCTCAATGCCTGCACATCCAATAGCAAATTTGAAAAATAAACAACTAGCACCTATTTATTTTAATGAATAGGAAGAGACAATTAATATTAGAGATATTGATTGTTCAGACATACATTTAAGATCATGGAGAACTATATAAAAACCTGTAGTTCTCATTTTTGAGATACATGATGAAAAAGAAAAAATAGAATAATCTCAATTAAACACTAGAGAAGCTAAACTCAAAATGAGCCTTGAAGTAAACAAAGAAAACACTACTACACCATTAGTTCCTTTTCCTGAAAGATTAAAAGAAATTGATATTAAACTAGAATCAAACTTAGTCCATGAATTCCAAAAGATGAATATTGACGTACTTCTACTACAAGCTATTAGGGATATACTTGAATTAAAAAAGATCATCAAAAACCTTGGTATCAAGACACCTGAGAGGAAAGAGAAATATCCAAAAACCATTCATGTTAATGGAAAAGTTGCTGATTTATTAGTAGGAAAACTATTAGTTCCAAAATATGCAGATCCAGGAAGCCCAGTGAACACAGTCACAATAGGAGGTAAAGAAATTCCTAACATCTTGGTAGATTTGGGAGCATGAATTAATGTTATGAAAACTAATACTCTCCATACATTATCTCTTATGATAAAGAAACCCACACCTACCATTCTTGAAATGGTGGACCAATATGTAGCTAAACTAGAGGGGAATTTAGAAAATGTTGAAGTACTAATAGAGTCTTAGGAATATCTAGTAGATTTCATGGTCTTGTAACCTAAAACAAAGAATCTAGGATATCCCATAATCCTAGGTAGACCATGGTTGACTACTGTAGTAGCATTAATTGATTTCAGGTCAGGAGATATGACCATTTCTAATAGGTTAAAATCTAAATGCATCTCTATGTATCCTCTTGCAAAACCATCAACAAATCACAATATAAGAACTTTGGGTGGATGAATCAGACAACATATCAAACAACATTTCCTCCTTAGTTATGATCACAATTAAAAAACACTTATAATAATTGACTCGTGACATATACCCAAAATATATGGATTCTACCAGTCCAAAAGCTACAGACTCTGCTAGTCTGAAAGCTACTGACTCTACCAGTTTAGAATCTATGGACTCTACTAGTCCAAAAACTATGAACTACCTTAGTTTATGATTTTTTGGTCAAACAAAATATTATGAAACCTGCACTTCTACTTCTTCTATTGTTTCTTCACCACATGATCATGGATTGATTCAAAAAAGTATGTGTAAATTGGCAGAACAAAAACAAACTCATTTCTTATATGCATTCTATTGTTCTTTAGCAAGACGAATTCCTCTTGGAGAAGAGCTTGTTGATAATGTAACCTTTTTTCATAATCCACTTCCCCATCCATGTCATCTAAACTCATTGATTAGTGAATTCAAGAAAATAGAATCCAACTACCTAGGCACAAAACTAATCATGGTATTACCTGAAAAGATTCTGAACATCAATAGTTAGTTAACAAATGAAGAGAAAGATCAAACCTTTGAAGTATTGGAAATACATACCAAGGCTTTTTATTTAGATTGTACCAACATGAAGGGAATTCACCCCAGCATATGCACTCAACACATTTACATAGAATCTTTCAAATTGATCAGACAACAATAAAGAAGAATAAACCAACATTAAAGGAGATAGTCAAAATAGAGATCCAAAAATTGTTAGAAGTTGGGTTTATTTACCCCATCTCAGATAGCCAGTGGGTTTCACCCTTGGTAATTGTGCCCAAGAAAAATGGAGAATTAAGGGTATGTTTAGATTATAGAGAATTGAATAAAGCAACACTAAGAAATTATTTTCCTCTACCTTTCATTGATCAAGTTCTTGACAACTTAGTAGGAAAAAGATATTTTTCTTTCTTGGATGGGTTTAGTGGGTATAATCAGATAATGGTGGTAGTTGAAGATCAAGATAAAACTATATTTCCCTACCCTTGGGGACCTTTTTCTTACAAATTACTCCCATTTGGACTCTGTAATGCTCCTGTAACCTTCCAAAGACTATTTCTAACAATATTCTCTAACCTTACAAATGATTATGTTGAAGTATATATGGATGATTTCACCATTCATGGTAAAACTTATAAAGAGGATATTACCAACTTGGAAAGAGTATTGAACATATGTGAATAAAATCAATTATCTTTGAGCCATGACAAATGTTTGTTGATGATGGATGAAGTAATAGTGTTGGGAAACCATATTTCTACAAAAAGCATTCAAGTAGATCCAAAGAAGGTTGAAATAATCTCCAACTTACCCATCCCACAAACACAAAATGAAATTAAAAGTTTTTTGGGACATGCTAGTTACTATAGATGCTTTATAGATAATTTTAGCCAAATAGTTGCCTCTATGTTTGCCTTGATTACAAAAGATAGTACATTTGAATGGAGTGATAATTTCTAGTAGGCCTTTGAGACCATCAATACTAAACTCATTACTACTCCAGTATTGAGAGGAACAGATTAGACTTAGCCATTCCATATATACATAGATGCTCCCAATACAACAATAAGAGTAGTCCTTGGACAAAAGGATGAAGAGGATAACATGTATGCAATATATTATATTAGCAAAAACATGACACCTATTGAAAGAAACTACACCATAACTGAGATGGAATTCCTAACTGTAGTCTATGTAATTAACAAATTCAAACACTACATAACAAGTTAAAAGGTATTTGTCTATATAGATCATCTAACTATTAGATATCTTACCAACAAACCAATTGTGGGAGGTATGATTATTACATGGTTGTTTCTCTTACAAGAATTTGATGTTACTATTATAGATAAACCAGGGAAGTCTAATGTGGTTGTTGATTTCTTGTCAAGAATAAACACTATAGCTGAGGAAGAACTTGTGGATGATGACTTTATATGTGAACAACTATTGTTATTTCATCAAAATCTCTATGGTTTGCTGATATAGCCAATTACCTCACCACAAGGAATTTTCCTCTATAATTTTCACAAAAATAAAAATAAAAATATTTAATCAAAGAAAGTTATTCTTTTAAATAGATTAATAGAATGTTATTCAAACTTGGACCTGACCATGAGTTTCATAGGTGTGTGACAAATGTTGAAGCTTATGATATCATCAAATCTTTTCTTGATGAACCATCAGGAGGTCATTACTCAGTTCAAAGAACCATACACAAAATCCTATGAGCATGATACTATTAGCCTCACCTTCATCTCAAATTAAAAAGATATGTCAGACATTATGATGCTTATAAGAGAATTAGACAGTGTATTCTTTTAATAAAGATGCTTTTTCACACTCATCATCAATTGGTTTTAGAACTATTTGAGAAATGGGGAATTGATTTTATAGGTCATGTGGATCCTCCTTCCAAAGAAAGAGAATATCTCTTAGTATGTATAGACTATGTGACCAAGTGGGCGGAAGTGGAAGTATTAACTCATGCAAGAGAAGAGATGGTAGATAATTTCTCATATTTTAAAATCATGCAACGATTTTTTGCTCCAAGGGAGATAGTCTCATATCAAGGACCACAATTAATGTCAAACATGATAATCACTTCATGTAAGTATATCAAATTCAACACAAAAAATATCTCCATACCATCCATAGACTAACGGACAAGTTGATATCACCAATAGAGAATTGGAAACCATTTTAACCAAGTTTGTTAATTCTAGCAGAAAGGATTGGGTAGATAAGGTACCAAAAGTTGCTTGGGCCTATAACACTACTTGGAAAACAACAACTACATTTTCACATTATGTATTGGTTTATGGTAAGAAGCCCTTATTCTCTATTAAATTTTAATTACAAACTTTGAAAATAATTGTAGAAGTAGATATTGAATTAGAATAAATACATAAAGAAAGACTCTTACAGCTTAATAAACTTGATGAGATGAGGATGGAAGCACTACAAAGAACTGAATTGGTACAACATCAAAGAAAAGTTTGGCATGATTCATAGATCAAGCAACAAAAGTTATAGAAAGGAGATTGGGCACTATTATTTGATTCTAAATTTCAACAGTTTAAAGAAAAACTACAAACAAGGTGGTTGGGACCTTATCAGATTGAGGAGGTCTTTGAGAATGGTTCTGTTAAGCTAATACCTATTGATGATAGTAAAAGAGCTTTGTTAGTCAATGGACATAGATTGAAGCTTTATTAGAAACCTCTCAATAAAGAAGAATTTGTTGAAAAGGTAAAAGATAAAATATCCTTTTTGGACGACTTTACTTTTTTTAGGGAAACTACTTCAAACCAAGTAGCTATTCTAGAGGACTCTGCTTCTTCTAGAGAACCTACTCCTTAATGATCATGTATATATAAAAATAAATAAATAAAATAAAAATAAATAAATATCAATAGTGAAAATCCTTTCAGGGACACTATTGACAATGCATGCCCAAAAATCTAGCTTGCTAGCTGGTTATGCATTGCAAAAAGGACTTTGGCTAGAAAACTAGCAATGGTTGGCCAAAAGACGAAAACAAAATATATAAGAAAAAAAAAATAGAATCTCTTCATGTCACTATGATTGGTCTTCTCCATGCAATAAAATTTTTTCTTTCAACACCTGTTGACTAATCCATGGAAACTTATTTGTGTAGGACAAATGGCGAGCAAAGGATAAATCTAATGTCAAAAGTAAGTGAGACATATTCTATTTATTTACATTTAGTTAACTAATTATATTTTATTTAATTAAGATTTATTCTATACAGATGACCCAAACTTGAGCCTTCCAAAATGGAATGACATGACACATAACATAATGGATAAGCATGCAAATAAGATGGTAAAGGTGTATGTCTACATCATGATGACCTATGCAGCTTTGGTACAATCAGTTGCATCATCAATAATTATAATGATGGGAAATCATAAAAGGGTTCTAAATGAAATGATAAATAGCTATCACCATCAAAGTCCCACATCATTATTTCATCTAATTTGTAATATTTTGACAAAATGGTTGGCACACTCTGTATAAATGTGAGGTACTGAATTGTATAAAGTAATCATGTCAAAATACAGACTCCTGAAGCTATGGAGTTTCACATAAAACATTTCATTTATATAGATTCTTAGTGATTATTACCTATAGATTTCAATATAATTTCATCTAGACCCTAATCTGAGTTAAAGAAATAGATTTATCTATAAATCTGAGTATAAGTGGGACAAAAAATGAGATTAGAGCTGAAGAATGTAGCAAAGTTTCACAAAGACAAATCTTCTGTGGTAGTTTTTAGAAAAAATGGCTAGCTACCTTTCATTGAAAAATTGTAGGGTTTCCATGAAACAATGGTAAGAGAATTCATCACTAATCGCACCCCTAAGTTTTTAGTTGCTAAAGGCATTGTTATTCCTATTTTAACTCAAATTATAAGTCAAATCATACAAGTTCCAAAAGAGGGAATGAGAGAGATAGGTAGAATTCCATTTCATGATTTAATTATTTAGTTTAATGGTAATGAGTAGATAGGCACTTCATGTTTAATAGATTCCAAGGAAAAATCAAAATGGATTCATAGAAATTTACTTCCTAAACCTTGGAAATTTATAGCCAAGTGGGTAATAAAGTATATCATTTGTGAGGGGAAAAATAGTCTTTTAGGAGGAGAAACCATGAAAATATTAGTACACCTTAGGTATGGGAGGCAAACCCTCATTACAAGATTAACCTCCCATCCTTTTTATATGGTGCCCTTGAAATTATGACTATAACTCCTAATATTGCTCATAGACACCATGGCCTATTTTACCTAATTATCCAACATCACCTCCTTCAATAAGGACAAGATGTCTGGGAGGAATTTAAGAATAATGTAACACAAGTTCTAAATATATCTACACAAGAAACCTCAAATTTACCATAGGAACATTCATCTCTACCTATTATATCAGTTGAAAAAACAACTCCAAAGAATAAATCATAGACTATAGTTTCAAAAGAAATCCCTTCTACTTCTTCTTCAAGAATAATCACAAGGTCTCAAATCTCTATAGTTTCAAGGCCCCCACAAGAACGTCAAGAATATGTAGTGCAACGAATTCCCTTACTAGGAAGAATAAAATTGAAATGAAAGGTTGCTATAGAACTTGAGAAGACTGAGGGTTTGATGGTTGAAAAGGAAAGACAATCGAGTGTAGCTTAGAGAGTGACCAAAAGAAGGAGAAGGTTAATTTTGATAGATGAAGATGAAAAAGAGGCTACAGACATTCTGGATAGTCCTAAAAAGGTATCTCACTCCCCTATACATCAATGTATCTATAAAATTCTAGATGTTAAAGAAACACCTTTCGAAAGGAACTCTCCAATAATAATAGATGAGCCAATTCCAAGAGAAGAACCAATCATGGTATAGGTTTCAAGTATGGTGGGACAACCACATGTTTTAGTTGAAACTATAATGAATAAAGAAAAAATTGTATGCAAAAATGAGAAAGGAGAGTCATCTAATCTAAATGATCCTATTATGTAGTTAATGTTGAAGCTTTCTTAAGCTCAAGCTCTAGAGAAAAAACAAATAACTGACATTGTTGACTTCATCAGTCAATTACAGAATAAGGATCATCTCAACTCATTGTTGGTGTAAAAATTAAACATAGCATCTACCAATCATGCAACAAAAGTTCACAGACTAGAAGAAACAATAAAGAAAAATGAAAGTAGAAAAAATAAACCTCTGGATATATGTAGAAAATCTAAAGAAGGAGAATAGGATATTGTAGATTTTGGTAAATTCTTCCAAAGCACCTTCTAATGTTGCACCTTCTCCTCTTAAGGTATTTCTTAACTGAAGTTGTCAAACAAGTTGTCCAAGTATTCCTACCTTGCAAATGCTAAATCAAATTGAAGAATAATATTCCATACTCAAACATAAAAACAAAGTTTTAACTTATTCAAATAAAATATTAGAAAATGAAAAGAAATAATTGGAAGCTAAGGTCCAAGATTTGAAATAAAATTTGCAGGATACATGCAAATTAGGGGAATCTCTTTTGACATATAGGAATCCTTCTCCTACATATATTTTATTTTTATTTAATCAATTTTATAGATGGTGGCTTTTAAGGATCTCTTGTCATCTTCCTTACAATATTTTACAGCCAACTACATTTTTGGAAATTTCCAATAGTGTTGAACCTGATCAACAGGATTCACTTTGTGAGTTTTATTTGCATGATTTGATCATAGGAGACCATGAGCACAATAAGTTCTTGATAAACCTTCATATAGGAGAATTTCAACTCAGGGCATGGCATTCTACATTCAAAAATCAAGTATCATGGAAAAATAGATTTGAGGAGTATACAAATCATGCTAAGACTACAATATTATGTATCAGACCAGCTTTTCTTATCCCCAGATTGATCATAAATAATTTTACTTGTGTTTGTTTAAGCGATGAAGTTAAAAATCATTATTTACAATATTTATATGATTATTGTTTCTTTTGACTTATTTTCAAGATAGAGTTTTGATTCAGTGGTGACTGCAAGTGTGAAAAGGTAGGACCAACTTTCAGTGCCTCTTAAAAGATGAGAGGTCATATCTCCAAATAACTTAAGATGGAGTATGAGGAGAGTTACCTCAATTTTGGAAATATTAATAGAGGTAATAAACTCTAGGAGAGAAAATAAATGGATTGGCATGAGATATATACCCCCTTTATTGATCATACCTATTCCAAGATGGTAGAGTTGGGCTCCACAATCAGAGGAGCAATTTAGTATATGAAAACAAATGATTCAGGAACATTAGGGGTTTACAAGCAATTTAGATAATCATATAATAGATGAATTTCATAACTATGATTTGATTCAGAGTTTGAATTATAGATCCAAGAGCTATGAATGCAAATGAATGTTTGCAATGGGACTTGCAAAAGGTAAACCCTGGGGGAGATGATGATCTCAAAATATGGCCCATTATTGCCATGTTATTTCCCTCAATTCATCTCTCTAAGGATATTATCTGATGTAAATCATAGTTTGTTAGATAGCTATTACATGGAAAGCAAATACTTGTCTTATTTATATTGAACCAAAGATTAAACCTTTACTTTAGCATTAATATCTAATGCATAGTATGTTTTAGTGGTTTTTGTTGTGAAGAATGCTCAGGAAGAAGACATAGGTGATGTATAGTGAAAGTTCAATTTTGATCTCTATCCAAAAAAACTATGAACTCATATAGAATGTTTCTATGGACTCCATAGGTTTGTCTCTATGGACTCCACATGCTTGTTTCTATGGAATCCATAAGCTTGTTCCTATCGATGCTGTAGGGTTAACTCTGTGGATTCTATAAATACAAATCTTCAAATGGGGAAACTGGTGACTAGATAAGATGAGAGAGAATCACTCCAGCTGGAGTCAAATGAGGAAAATACTCACCTACTATTTTGTAGGATTTGCTTTTGATAAAGTTATATATATTTAGATCTTAGGACTACTATACGATATTATTTAATTTTCATCAAAATAATTGGATCTCTTAGAAATCCAATCTCCTATCTTTGGATGAGTGGATCAACCAAGGAAACCTATCTCTTTGCATCCTATTTTGAGGTGATTGTATTAACATAAAATATAAGACTTTTGTTATTGAAAGATAATAGATGAAAGATATGTACAAGCATATTATAGGTTTCAAATAGATTGTAATCATTTCAATCTTATTAATTATCACTTCAGTTTCTAGCATTGATTAATCTTTGTTCCTAAGTCTGAGAGGATCAATGGCCCACTCTCCTTGGAACCAAGAATTGTGTATGGTACTTATGTTATATTATATTAACTCTTTGTTATAACTAATAAAAATCTTGTTAATGTTTGCATTCATTCATAAAACATCTAAACAAATTCACAGTTCAAAAGGCATTTCCTTATACCAAAGTCATTTCCTTTCTAAGCAAAGTGTGTTTTATTTTATAGTAAACATGTGAATCAAATTTCATTTTCAAGTTAAACATCTCCATTTCCACACAAGCATAAATAGGAGTGTGATTTTACTTTCAAGGAAAAGAGTGGATTCATTTGACTAAATAGTTACATCTTTTATTTTTCATCAAAAGAGTGAATCAATTAGTTGAAGACACATTTATTTCATTATTAAAAGACATAATAGGACCATCAAACACCCCGATAAGCAGAATTTTAGATCTACCATCCTACACCTTACTATAGATAGTTTTGGAGACTAGACCTAGTTGATAAGACATCAATGGAACATTGATTAAATGAGAGTTTGAATGAAACTCATCATGAATCCTCTTAGATATTGAGTAACTAATCATAAGAAAAATCTTAGAATGTAAAATGGAAATGTCTGCATGACACATATTCATACATTATGTTTAGTATCCATAAATAAATATTAAAATATTTTCTATGTTATTCAATAGTAATGAATCTAAATGGATAAAAGGAAGGAGAATTATTTTATGGGTTTATAGGAAGATCATGAATAGCTCTAGTTAAAACAATAATAGAACCATCTAAATGGTCTAGGACTATTTTACATAGATGAAGGTCACCTCTTATAGTTTAGGAATAAGATTAAGTATGGTATTCCATTAAGATGCCTCAAAAATACCTAAGTAATATATAGGTCTTTATGGGTGGTAGTAGTGGACTAGTGTTTGAATTAGACCTTGTTATTCTTCTTGGTATATCCTATGAAACTCAAGTGATATTATTAAAAAATGAAATGGGGCCCTCTTAGTGCCGGATAGTTCTTTTTGATGTGCGTTTTATACACAAAACAAAATATTATGAGGTATCATTTAATGTTTTAGGATCAGTGAAAATATTCAATCCAAGGCACATTTTTTATGGTATTTAGTTTTATAAATAATTACATGGTGAAATAGTGGGGATAAATTAGTTATTTACCTAATTTGGTTCATATGTATGAAGTCTAAATGAAAACAAAATTATAGTTAAGATGGATATGTATATTCTAACCTAGGGTGGACTAGAAAAAAAAATAATATGAGGTAAAGGTAGGGAAATAAAGTGTATATGCAAACCAACAATAGATAAAATCCATACAAATTAGATCCTATATTATTGGTTAGATAAGTGGTTAGTAACTAATTCCTACTACAAGGTGATATCAACACATAAAATACACAAATAGAGTTAGGAGTGTAAGGAAACAAATATAATAAATGCTATTTTCATAACCAAAGGTTGCAACTAATGTATGATTGTAACTACATATCTTCAAAGAGATATTATCATTAATAAACATAAAGTATTAAAATTGCCCACATCATAGTGTTAATAACTATAACTAAAACACTTATACACTACCCAAATACTATAATTACATAATGATTAAACTTATTCAATGAATCATAAGGTTTGGAGAAGAAAGTAAAGCACACATAAAAGCAAATATATAGAGTTTATCATTCACCTTAATTAGCAAATGTTGGACACATTTATTTTTAATATATTCCAAGTATTTTAAATCCATAAACACATAAGATCAAGGGCACTATAGGAATGAGAAAGACCATAATGTAGTAGACAATGGTGCATAATAGAAAAACATGGGGGAATGGGGGAACAATGTGAAGTACCTTGCCATGGATAAGTTATTTTTGAAAGATAAGGACATGTAGAATGAGAAGCATAATATGCAAGGATCAAAAAAGCATAAGACTAGGATGAGGACATAGGAATAGAGGTGGTTACAAAAAGATTTACATAAGTATCGAATAATAATGAAAGCATGAATCTAACATCAAATTTTTAAAGGAAAAGGAGAATAAAGGAAAATATTAATCATAAAGAGAGCATATATGAGTTATTAGACTTGAATCAAAATGAACATAATTATAATGGCCCTCCACAACTTCTTTTTTTGAAATAGTCATTGTCTTGTCATATCTAATGTATTAATGAAGCCACGTTATAATGGGTTTGATTTTGTATAGATACCCCTTTAGATTTGATTATTAATAATGGTTCAATGTATATGTGTCATTTTAAAGATAGATATCTTTAGAGATTGTGTACTAAACTGAGTATCATTATAAAATTATCAAATGATATCAATATAAACAATAATTTGTATACAAATCTTAATGTTTTAAGACTCTTTAGTGTTAATTATGACTTATAATACTATATAGGTACCTACACTATGTGAATGCATCAAATGACTAAATCTAGAATATTCTATAATAATAATGATTAAAGATGTTAATCTCTGAATAACATTTCTCTATTCACCATCACATGATAGAACCAAAGGGAATCGGTCTATGTGGCATGCATTAGGTGAGAGTATGAGGTCACTCGTATGATATTTTTGCATGCTAGCACATTGGATTTTTCCTTCCTCTATCCATGTGACTAGTACTTAGTCATGTAAAACTAAGGATAAAAAGATACCAAATATTGTAGTTCTATTAGAGGGACTTAAACCCAAGTTGTTTGGGTGAAATTTAAGTATCTTAACTAACATTTTAGTAAAACTCCCCTCCAAATATTGTTCATTACAACAAAATTGTTCTCCTCATTGGTGGATGGCTAAGAGCTAGATCACCCTTACAATTAGACTAGGCACATATGTTTCTTAGTTAAATGGAGGTCTAAGAATACATACAATAGTTATAGACCTAATATGTTAATAAGGATAAAATGTTTTATTTGATAAAGTTTCTATTTCAAGGGATAAGTGCTTGATGGTGGTCTACTCATCAATACCAGTTAGATACATGGGAACAAATACGTGCATCCCTAAAAAATATCTTTCACCATGACAATTACATATTCTCTACCTTCAGTTACAATTGTATTTCTTCTCTATAAAAACATATAACTGAATGTGAAATCCTTTGGAGTGTTGACAAACCATTTCTACTAGAATTCTTATGGGTACATACATTCTATGGTATTATGTGTTTCCTAGGATAGGGCATGGTACATTCACCAAGAAATGTTTAGATACACAAATACATAGAAGTGTATCAAACATATTATACTTACCAAATTCAAATTTACTTCACTATAAACTTATTTGAATTTGTCTCTATAAACAATCTATTAAGTAGTTTTAGGAGATCGCACACTAATTAAAGACCTAATACAACATATGCACAATAAAATTAATGAAAAGTTTGATATCCTTTAATAATGTTATACTTCTTCCATGGCTATGTTGGATTTTAACTATCAACTAGACCATACACATATGAAATATATATGAAAGGTCAAACAAAAAGGTTATATACCAAGTTGAAAAGGGTACAAGTTCTTATCCACTATAGTCATCATTCGACCACATAAATCTACATATCAATTTGAGGACCATGATGTTAGATTTAAAATGTAGTCTAAGTAGAAACCATATTTCATGATACTCCAAATGGTTGATAATAATATTGGAATGGATAATGTGCCTAAACTAGCTATTCTAGGAAATTATTAGTCTCATATGGAGATAAAAAATATTTAAATGATTACATGAATACCATGACATTTTCCCATGAAAATACATGGAAATGAAAACATTTCATCCATCATTGGGAAAAATTCACATCCATTTTATTTAAGGTACTCAATTGGTGAGGAAATGACCATATCATATGAACCCAAATCTATGTGCTTGGGTTAAAGAAGAATTGGTATCATGTTGTACACTAGAGTTATTACAAAGTTTTATGAACCTAAATGGGTTAGTCCAATAGTGATCCCAATAAATAAGGATGGTCACATTAAAAATTTTGTGGGTTATAGGTTACTGAATGCTTTATGTGTAACAAACCCTTTATCCAACACCTTTTATTGAGTAAATTTTGGAAGGTGTTGTTGGGTGTGAGATCTACACCTTCACTGATGGTTTTTTTGGCTATCACAAAGTCTAAATTATTGAAGAATATAAGATAAAGACAAATGTTGTAATTAAATAGGGTTATTTTGCGCATAATTTTATTCCTTTTGGTCTCAATAATGCATTGGTTGTGTTTCCATGCATTATGGTAGAAGCTTTCAAGGATTTCACTCACAAGTTCCTTCAGGTGTACTTGGATGATTGGAGTATGTATGGTTTAGTGCACAATCAATGTGAATATTTTTGCCTCATGCCATGACAATCTATGATTTATACTATAATGTTATCTCAAGCTTTAGATTTACTTGAATCTAAAGAATTAGATCTTTTCCACTCAATTTGGAGTTTTATTGGGACATATTACTTGTCAAGATGTATTATCGGCAAATCCAACTAAAATTATGGTCAATTTCCATCTCATAGTACCATTCACTCATGCAAATTCCATGTCTTATTATGATACGCATGTTACTATCAAAATTTCATTCATGGTTATGATAACATATTAATACCATTAGAAGAACTACTCAAGCATAATGGCTTATTTTTATGGATGGCTCAACACCAATAAGCATTTGAGGCCCTATAAGATAAACTAGTGACTTTACCCATTCTTTAGTTCCTCAAAAATAACCATCCATTTCATATGTGTATCAATACTTTAGGCATGGAAATAGGTGTTATCCTCACACAACCTGATGAGGGAAAAATTGACCATCCTATTTATTTTTCTATTAAGAAGTTGACACCAACATAATAGAACTATTATACGTTAGAGTGTAAGGCCTTGTCTATGTTTTATAAACTTTATAAGTTTAAATAATACTTATTGGTAACTCCATTTGTATTCTTTACGTATCATGAATTTATTAAGTATTTCTTAAATAATCTAGTATTACATAGATACAACTATTGATATATTGTCCTATTCTAACAGTTCTTGTTCTCTATGGTCTTAAAAATATGAAAGGCTAATTTTGGACTAGAACACCTTTCAAAAATTCATTCTGGTATACTGGGATGCACCATAGAGGATAATTTACCTCATGTGTAATTTTTTCAAGTTATGTCACATTTGAATAGCTGAATGAAATTTCAATTTTTAGTATAACAAGTTCCATGTAAAACCAACTTAGAACCCAATATTAAAATTAACATGTTTTAAATGCTATCCCTTTCTGGCTTATTAGAGGAGACCTATACAAAATTGGTAGGGATGAAGTAATGGAAAGGTGCATAATGTAGCATGGGCTTGAAAAATTACTTTAGGAGGTCTATGAGGGTTTTTTAGGAGGACATTATAATGGTGATAAAACATCATGAAAGGATCTAGTAACTATGTTGTGGTGGCCCACCCTATTAAAATATGCCAAAGCTTACTTTTGCCAATGTGATAACTTTCATCATGTAAGTAAACTAAACTGAAGGGATGATATTACCTTTTCATCCAATACTTTCTTATAAACCATTTGATAAATAGGATATTTATTTTATTTAGCTTGTTCAACTAACTACATAATAGTAGATGACATGTAGTACATCATTACTACCATCAACTATCCCACATGCTACACTAAATTAGCACCCACATGTGATTGTACTATTGAGACCACTACTAGATTTATGTGATAAAATATCATCACAAAGTATGCAATCCATTTATGTTTAAAATTAATTATGGCACTTAATTTATTAACAAAATAATGTGTATCCTCTTGGCTGAGTTTATGATTGTGAAAATAAGACCATGCCATACCACCCTCAATATAATGACATAGTTGAATCTTTCAATAGGATCCTGAGTAATACATTGACCAAGATTAGAAATATAATTTTCACTGGTTTGGATGATTGAGTTTCTAAATTCTTACGGGCATGCCAGACCACATATAAAAGGTTAAATAAGTGTACTCCTTTTAATCTTGTCTTTGGTGATGAAGTTGTATTATTGGTGGAGTTCTTTGTACCCTCTTTGTGTATTACACATGTAGGCATATTAGATGATGAACAATACCTCAAATCACACCTAGCCACTTTACTTTAGTTGAATAAAACACACTTTCTCTCAGATTAGAGCCAATGATCTAAGAAGTAGAAATAGAAATCCTGACATGATTGACATTTAAAAACTAAAGTTTTTCATCCTACTATGCATGTCTTAGTGTATGATTAGAAGTTTTAATGCCATTCAGGTAAACTATAGAGCTTATGGGATGGGTTTTTATTTTTCATTCTATCCATCTAAAGGGTGCTTATAAATTTAAAAACATTGATTGTAAATTCCTACCAAGCCATTTCAATGGTAGTCAACTTTATCCCTACCATTCTATGTAATTATTTAATTCAATTGCTAAGGAATATACCACTATGTTAGTCTAGGATTTTAGTTTTCCAATAATCATGGCATTAGCTACACATATTTTGTAATTTTTTTACACTGTTTCATGTTATTTTGATATTTAACACTCTTTTTCACTTTCTTTCATGACATGAATTTCACTAAGTTATGGAATCGAGGACCATGTACAAATTTTTTTTGGGGTAGGTTTTAAGGGTGCATAATATACTTAAGTAAATAAATCACATGAGACGAGTCATGCAAAAGAAGTATGCAAGATGAGGTGCATAAAGGAGACACTAGAGGAGGCATGTGAAGGAAGTGTGTAAGATGGGATGCAAAACATAGGAATGCAGAATGAAGATAGCGAAGGAAATGCCATTATAAAAAGGGTTAAATATAAAAGGTAGTTTCACATGATTAAAATAGGAAATTTGAATTATTACAACTAGCATACACTCTAGGAAAGGTGAAAACAATAGGACGTGCATTTATTAATGACAAAGTGGTAAAAATGGTAAGCATGCCAAATTTACATCAAGGCATTCTTTTTAAAGCATTAAATGGTTGATGTCATGGGTGGAAACATGGAGAGGATTTAATGTGAACATTTGGGATAACCTATAAAATATTGAGAGGCTTCTCATTTTCACATTTACTATTAAAAACTTGAAAACATCATACCTCAAACAAGAAATAATTAACATCAAATAAGTAAAGTACACACTACTCTCATTTATAGAAGAGAAATAGAGATTGAGGTGACATGAAATCAAGAAAATAAGAGTAGAGACTTGTCCACACAAGAAGGAGAAAGAGAAGTTGTAGGTTGTAAGCATTAATTCTACCATTAGAGGAGATTGAAGTATGAATCTAATGTTTTTTGGATCCATAATAAGAAATCAAACATATTTATTTGTAAGAATTGGTTGGCCACACATTAACCTTTAGGGATCTTAGTTGGTGATGCCAACAAAGAAAAAAGTCAGGAAGAGAGATCCACTTAGCATTATTCTCAAAGTAGAAGAACATGATGGCATATAAGGGTGAAGTGTCATTTATATTCAAGAAGAAACATCTTGTGAACATGATTCATGAGGCAATGACCCCACACATTTGGTATAATAAACATTTAGTGGAAAGGTAAAAATAATGGAATGCATGATAAATAAGGTTGCTACAACACAATTTCCCTCTCATATTTTGATTGATTAAATACAATACCTAGAGATTTTTGTGTATAGATGATTTGGAATCTAAAGTTTTCAATATGATAACTAGGTGGAGCACCAACACACAAAGAATGGGATCACCTATGATCTCATAGTTTATAATGTTTTGGAGGTTGTAGCTGTGATCCAACTATTCTAACTACATTATTTTTCAAGACCACATGAGGTTGTTCACTTTCTAATTTCATGCATTCATCAAGACTACCTCTACTTTATTAGGCATAGATTTAGGATTTCCCTTGAATAAATTAATAAAGTGACTAAGTTGTATTATTATGTAGTTGATATCAATTCAAATATTGAGGATTAGGAAAAAATTGATAAAATGGTGGTGGTATTGTAATATAAAAAGGAAGGACATGCCATGTACATTATTAGCCTGATAGATCCCATAATTTGAGTAGCTACATGCTTTCCATGAATAAGCTAGGGGGAATATATACGTGTAAGGATGTGGATGTCGCCCACATCTATATCTTCATCAAAATGGATAAGGGGAAAAAGTAAAATTAATCCCTATACTTTGCTAATAAAATTGAACAAAATGCAAAGAAGGTGCATTGACTACCCAGGTACAAGTTTCCTTACAACAACATTTTATTGCTAATAGTTTTCGATGATATTGGTATCCTAGAATATTCATATAAGGAACTGAAGTGGGTATACCCATGAAAAATATGTCCCTAGCTAAGATATTCTAAAAAATATCATGCCTTACTACCATCACATCTTCTTACAAAACATAGATGAAGGGTTGGTTTCATGGCATGAGGGAGGCATTTATGAAAAAATGGTGCATAAAAAATTAATTTCCCATGTAGATGGAAACATATGTTGAGTTTTATGTAAATTAACACTATTATCTGGTGTGAATTTGGATGGAAATCACTGAAAACTTATCAAAATGGGTCAAATTGCATTATGCATTCACTACTAGATATTTTATGGACTCTCTTAGTTTAATTAAGGATGTGTGCCCTATAAGCATTGATGTTGAGAATATTAACATTGAGATTCACACTCTTCACAATATTTATCTCTATCCAAGGAGGAAAACATATTGTAGAATAGCATGAGATTGATAATACTAATATCAAACCATACAATAAAATCACATAATGGGAGATTTGGATGATATTCTATATGCTTAATCCCTAAAATAAAAAAACTAAGAAGTTATGAGGTAGAAAGTGAAATGTTAACCGTCAACCACAAACACTCCTAGAATAATGAACATTAATGTATAAGAAGAGGAAAAGACCAAAGGACACTATCCCAAGTAGGGTACAAGAAAAATATCCCATGTCCAAGCCCAAATGAAAAACTAGAAACTCATCACTAACAATAGCCCAGACGTTACATATAGACCTGAAGGATTATGTTGTTTCACACCAAGCTACCCAAGAAGATCCCAATAATTAGCTATCCCAATTGGTGTTTCTAGGCACAGGTGAAGCATCTATGGAAGCAAAACTTTTAATTCATTTCTTGATTTCAAAAAATAATATCCTACTAAAGAGTAGGAAATGGATATTGAAAGTTTGAAACTTGAAGAAGGAGAAAGAATGGAAGGCCCCAAAATAGAGGACCTTATCATTAGTACTAGTGAATAATGGGAAAAGAGTCCTAAATTTGTTGATCTAGAGTGAAACACTAAAAATGGAAATGAACCTATGTAAGAGCCAACTTAGTTGCAATAGACCAATAAATACATTCCCATTCATGTTATGTGCCAACAAGATACACTAGATAAGCAATTATATTTATGGAATTATTTTCATTATTATTAGTCTATAAAGAAGACTCAGTGAAAGATGTATTTTCCAATAGAAGTATATTATGATGAAGGCTAAATTGATCTTTCGAAATCTAACATCAATATCAACTAGGAGGTGATATATGTTCTAGACATGCTTTGGGTAAATCCCATGAATTAATCCACAAAGCAAGTAGGTTTATCCTTTATCAAATTTGCCCTAAATATTTCTAAGAAAAACATTCTCAATGGCTATGATATAGGCTAAAATCACTACAAACATTTGGATGTTATTAATATGTATAAGTAATAACATGAAATAAGGTGAAATCACAAAGAATTTGAATAACTTAAGTGCCAACAGGATGTGGCTAAAGCATCTCAACTTAAGAATTTGGGCATTTTCTAAAAATGTTTGATGAGTAAATCAACCTCATGGATGGTATTACCATTACTAGTGAAGTGATTAATATAATAGAGGCACTCATGGAACTATTGATGAAGAAATATAAAAATATGGTGGATCATAAATAATGAGAGTTTAAGGAACACCAAGTAATACATCAAGGACATAGACATCTACAACACATTTTTGAATAATCTAAGCTCCACTAATCCAATCATTGATGGTTTTTTTTTTCAAATTTACGTGACCATGTAAAATTTTGGAAGCATGACTACTACATGAGGAATAACAATGCCAACTATATGCTGAGAATGCATTAAATATCAAGAACAGGGCTTAGAAAGTAAAAGTGTTTTATGATGTTGAATAACTCAAAAAATAAATAAGCAACCATCAACATTGGTTGAATGATAATTTCTCAGTGTTTAAAGGATAGGTTTTGGTGGAGGTCATGAACGTCTTGAATGCTCAAAAAATTTCAACTCCTTAGCTTGATATTTTGACAACTAAGGATGAGATTTTTAGGGATTATCCCATGTAGATGAAATTATTTAAGGGTAAAGTTGAAGTTATTACATC
>JARHVA010004664.1:1410000-1412500 GCA_037957365.1 Torreya grandis | reverse complement strand
AAACTCACTTTTTAATGAAACCATTAATATATTTCTTGACTCTACCTATAGGGTCCTAATTTGTGTATAATGTTTATTATAAACCATAACGGGCTCTGAATTTTCCAATTTATTTGAGGTGATTCCTCATTAAGTATTGAATTTGATCAATGCTAAAAGTTATACTGTGGTATTACCCTTGGTGTTTAACACCAATATCTTCATACACACTATTGCATATTTGTTGTGACATTTCATGTTAGGTCACCTTATTAAGGACATAATGAGGTAAATACAAAGGATGTGCCCTAATTTAATCTCTCTTTATGTTGGTACAATTAGGATAATACCAGTAATGCCCTATTTTATCCATACTTTTTCTTATATTCTAAAAAATCCTAGGCATTTGATGCCCATAGATGGCTTGGTAGACTCTTAGGTACATGTCTTTCAAAAATATTTTTATTTCCAGTATAAACCTATCAGTATACTTTATGGAATAATCATCATAGACCTTGTTCTTTATGTATTAATTTCATAGTTCTTAGAGTTTCTCATAATTATTTTGTATTTTCCTATGACTACATCCACTACATAGGACATCATATAAAAAGTTGCATCATCAGGCCTTTAGTAAAGTAGAAAAATTCATTTCCTAAGACTCACACTTATGACTTTTCCAAGTGAAATAATTTCATCAGTGGTCAAAATAATGTCTAACAAAGGTAGCTATTCCTCATCCACAAATGTGGTGATGGGAAAACCATTCTATTTTCTCATAAATTTCATTGTTATTATAATTATCAACCTAAACTCGAGTATGGAAACTAAGGATAAAACACCTCAAAAATTGAATCTTCCACCTTTCTTGACCATTGTTTAAATTTACCCTCAATTGTATTATGCTCTAACCAAACATTGGTTGAAACAAAATAATAGGTCACCTAAGGCATTAGAAGTTATAAATAATTATTTAATGATTATCCAAAAATATATATTCTATTTTGATTCTATAAAGTCTAAAGTGTAGGTAATCACTAATAACATCACTATTATTAAATAAATCTCAATGTAAATCAATGGAAATAATTACCTCTTATTTTCTACCACAGTATGCAATCCAATGGTCTTGATAAAAAACAAAAAATTAATATATCTTCACACATATTTAGATATCCAATCTTGTGTTGAATATGGATTTACATATTATACCTCATCCCAATGGTTTAGTAATTAGGGAAGCAAACATTGTGTCTAGATATTCAATCGCACCCATGATGGTGTACAGGGAAGGATTTTGATTCTGAGACTCTCATTATGAATAAGCCATTATTATACTATAAATATCTATAAAAAATATTGTAAGTTGACTAAATTTACTTTGAAATTCACATGAAAAAAATATATGGATTTTAATATCTAGACAGATAAAATTTACAATTTTATTTTATTAAATCAATGGTAATGGTGACTTGATGTCATTTACAAATTTACATATATTTATAAAACATCAAGACATTAATGTTTAATTATTTTGGATTTAATAAAAAAAAGGATTTATTTCCTATTTTGATTTGAATATTATAGTTAGTTTTGGTAGGAAAATTTTTCCATGTTGTAGGTTTTCATTCACCATGAGTGCTTAGTTATCACCTTAAGACATGTGTCCATTTCTTGTGCATCTAATTTTTCTTAGATTTTAAATTTTACATTTGTATTCAAGATATACATCTTTGTGATTGTGACACTTTTCACAATCTCTCTTACATGGGGATATTTAGTTTTATAATCCTGATTTGTACCCATTATAATCCATGAATTTATGAGATTTTGCCACTTGGCATGATCTTAAGATGTTGGGGTTATTTTGAATTTTAACTATGTAAATGTTCTCGATAGGCTCCATGAGAATGGGATGATGCCACATGGATGATCCTCAAGCCTTCAAAGGCTCCTATTTATTTTAATCTTTTATTTTTTTCTAACACATTTTGGGCTTCTAAGAAGAAGACACATCGGTTGAAGCATAATACTATGTCCCGGTTTTTGGTACAAATGGGCTAGCAAAAAATGAAAATGTGAACATTTCTCAATGTGTATAGACAATTGTGACTTAATTGTATAAAATGTGAAAACATTGAAAACTAATGAAATATTTCATTTTAAGTGTATATTACATTTATTAAATTTTTGTAAATAAAAAAATAAAGAATAGATTTTAAATAACTAAATACACAGTGTGTATGTTTCATCTACAAAATGTTTTATTGAGTACTTGATTTATCCTCATAATTTTCTCAAAACATAATATTTTCTCTTTTTTTTTGCAAAGAGGTCTTATAAACATGGCGTAGTGAAATAGTATTATTTATAATTTTTTATTAAAAATTAATCTTTATTAATTTTTTAATGATTGATTCAAGTAATATCAATGCTTATGTCATCTCTTCATTATATTTTCTGATATTTATGTCAAAATAGACTAATTTTTGCACCATTACAACAAGTACATTAAATTCTA
>JARHVA010004664.1:1272500-1405000 GCA_037957365.1 Torreya grandis | reverse complement strand
AAATTTCCTTCATTATTATCCATGTTTAAACACATCATAATTGATTAAGAATAGGTACAATCACTAAGGGGGTAAATAAATGATGTTAGATAATCCAATTCAATTCTGAAATCGTAAAAATTCAACATACATAAATTTAATCAAGAATCATAAAAATGAAATCACATACATCCAAAGCATACATAACAACATATATCACATGAACACATCATATACATGGGAAACTATCTTGGGGAATAAAACCCACTAAACCCTACAAGATGGAGTATAGTCATATGAAACAAGAACTAATATTTAGACTAGAAACAACTAATTAAGGAATATGCATCCCCTATTTTAGTGAGACACCAGCCCCATAAGGCGCTATAACCCTTGTCTAGCTGATCACCCTTAACAATTAGATCTTTAGCAAGTTTTACCTTGTAAGGAGGGACCAATACCCTAGGAAACCAAGAACCTACTTAGATAATTTAATAGATCACCTTGAACATATTTTTCTACTATTTAACTAATGATGATCACCTTTGTCTGCACTCTTCACCTCCAATCTCTCTCAAGCTGTATATAGGGCTAACTTGCTCAAACTTCCTCTTCTAGGCTCATTAGGTCCAATGACCTATTTTCCCTCCTACATCAACTTGATAAAACATGTATGACTAATCATCTTCAATCCATTTTTTCCTAAATTAATTACACCTATTTTAAAGGTTATCTCCTTCAATTGAATCCACACACACAACTCACACAATTAGTCTAATTATGCCTTGTATTTATACCACTCTCTTGGTAGCCCATCATGGTCAACCGAGAAGATTTACATATTTGAAACATAATTAAAATATGTATTAACACATTTCAAATGGTTGAAATACACCATTTCATAGGTTTTACATAGTCCATTATCCCCAAACCACCATTAGGTCTTTGTGAGACCTAAAATAATTAGGCCTACTCACCCATACATTACAACTTCAGCTCTTTAGACCACTTTCATCTTTCAAAAATGGTTAAAACACATCAAAACTATCTAAAATATCCCATTGATTACTCTCATATAGGTACATGCCACCTATAAAACCAACTCAACACTTGAACCTACAAAATATGTCTTTTTGCTCTTCAAGACTTCATACACTAAAAACATAGTCTCAAACTTCATAATCATCTACTCAAATATTTCACATATACATATGATTAAATCACATTCGTGAACCCTTGAATACCTATTCTATACCTATATGTTATTTCGACACATCAACATAGGCTCTAAATACTCAATTTAACTCTCTCAAAATGACCACTCAAATTGGTCACATATAGTCAAAATATGGTTATACTATTTCAACTCTTCATATATGATCAATGGAATATCTTGAAATACAAAACTTATCACAAGACTTAAATACTTATAGAACATATCCATACTCATATTATTCCTTAAAATTTCTCAGAACACCTCCAGCTCACTCCTGATACAAGGTTACTCAATATGTCAGTACACTCCACAAACATAGTCATATTCTAAGCCCTTGTTTAAACTAAATATGGATTGGTCAAAGCTTAAAAATCTATATAGATAGTGTTTGTGGAGTATATAAAATCTCTAATATTTATTTCATCTTGATCACAACACACAATAATTTCACATAATTTCATGTAAAAGGGAAAGGGCCTTATATAAGGGACATGTTTTAAATTTCACATAAAAAAATATTGTAGACATAACAAATACTACCATAATCAATATACATGATAGAAAAATTTAAAATAAAATATTTCACACATAAGGTCAATGGCCACAAATAATGGATGTTTTCAAATGTCACACAAATAAATAGTGCACATATAAGGCCAAGGGCCATATGTAATGGAAATATTATAATGTCATACATACCAATCAAGAATTTCATAGATATTTTTGATTAATTTGGTGCATAAGGGAAAATGGTCACATAAAATTAGAAATCAACGTCTACCCTATCATGCAATAAATTAAAAAACACTAAAGGAGCATAGAATAAGTAAAAACTAGTTTATTGCATTCATTTCATATCATAGAAAAGTAGCAAATTCATGTAGAAATTTTATAGCTATGATAAAATAAAAATTAAAAATTTGTAAGATATGTATCTCAACATTGTATAAATTTCATAAAAATATATAACATGTTATATAGTACCCAATCGAATTAGATTCACCCAGCATAGCCATGGTCACTTAGTAGAAAGGAATCTAACATATAAGAATCCATGTAAGATATGTATGTCCTATGTCAAAATCATATACATTGTGAAATAAATATGTATATAAACAAATAATATGTTATATAAGAAAATTTGTGATAAATAACATATTTAAGTAAGTAAACTAGCATCTAATGTAATTCTCGGGTCTTAGTTTTATAGTTTTGAAAATATTTCAAATACTTTTGTATTTTTGTAGTATTTTATTATTTTGAATTTTTTAGAAGGAATTAACTAATGATCACATAATTAGTATGGCCATAGTTTTTACTTGGATCATATTTGTTGAAGATGAATTTATAATGAAGAAAAGTGATATATCTATATGGATATGAATCTATAAATGCATCAAGTGTTGTAGTGTAATTGTAACTTAATAACTAATTTTAGTATATTTTTGAGAATGTGTATCCCAAGGAGGTCCATTACTTGGATGATTATTATATATAAAATGGGAATGTGTACATTATGGAACATCTTTAACTATCTAAGGTCTTGGATTTGGACACACTCTATAATATTTATATTTGTTTGAACATGGAAAAGACCTTTGATATGATTCTTTTTATTTAGTAAGGGTTACACTTTTCTTCTGTATTAGTTATTCAAAAATATTATGTATAGGTGTAATTATGGATTATGCATTATGTTATTAATGGGTGCACTGATTATATTTATATTGAGATCTTGATTGTGTCCCATAACCAACTTTGGTGTTGGTGAGGGAGGAGGATGATTTACCACTAATCCTTGAGATTATTAATATTAGATGCATTAAACTTTGACCACTTGATTAGCCTATATGCATTTGATGAATCTTTGTACTGTATATGGTATCACATGAATTTTATATATCCAATGGCATCCGAATAACATTTTTAATACCCTTGTACTTAGTAAGACTATAAATGAATTAGCCAATGTTTCTTAACAACCTCTAATAGGCAGAAATATATGCTAAAGACTATTCTACATATGACCATTAAAATCTTAGATTTTTTAATGTAGCTTGTAAGTCATGATGTATGTATCCATTAATTCTAAATAAGTTTCATTGTACATGAGTTTTTACTTTTCCCATTATTGATCATGATACTATGTATAAGAGAACCAAGAATCATAGAGGGATTCAACCACCTTGATGGAAATAAAAAGTTTACACCACACTAATTTTAATTTATAACTTTCATTTGATATAGAAACTATGATTATATATGTTCATTTATAGTCAAACTATTATTTACCTATGGTAATTATGGTTTATATCATTAATGATATTTTAATTTCCATGAACTATGCATTACATACTCATATATTTGATCTAAATCTTAGAATATTGTATTCGGTAGCCATTTATGTGTAATGATAGATGTAACTTTATCGTGTTCTATAATATTCTATATTCTTGTTATATTTCTTTTAAATGTCATAGTCCATTTATATACAAGTTTTATTACATTTTTTTTTTAATTTATAGTGATGAGTAAAATACCTAGAAATTAAACCGAAGGTAGAAATAGTCATCTACAACTTGACACAACCACCTAAAGGGTATTTGTTTGATATATTCATAATAATAATTCCATTAATTATCATGCCAAGGCATGTACATAGAAAGGTGCCAAAATTACATATAAAATACTAGTCTCTTTCAAAGTTCAAAATAATTAAAGGTTGAATATAAGGAAACATACCTGCAAAAAGTAATGACATGAAACAAAATTATAATAAAGGAAAGTGAAGGAAATTAAATTGTAATAATTTTAATTTTAAATATATCTTGTAATCTTCTTATATAAAAATTAAGTGGAGAAACATAGTTTAAATTATAAATTAACACAAAGGAAATGAAATTTAAATTCACTTAAGACAAATATAAACTATCTAAGAAAGGGAAAACCATACTACCAAATCCATATGATTGTGCATTTCCTCTCTTGGATAAAAGATTGACTCATGTAATTTATTAATACATTACTAGATAAGATCAAATATATATTTATTCAACTATATCATACAACTGAATTGAAATAATTACTTTAAAATATAATCAAATCTTTATCTGAGCATAATAAATTAAAATATAATATTATATTTGAATTATAGATTATAAATTATTGATCTATAACCATTAAGTTCTCTCTTAAATATAGAAATAAGGTTTTAATAAAATATTTGAAAATTTTGTTAGTTACAACAAAAAACTATGGCAATTTTATTAAATATAAAAATCTCAATAAAAATACTAAGATGACATAAATAATATAAGATGTTGTAACTAACAATCATTAAACATAAAACAATATGAAAACACTTTATTCCATGATTAAAAGATTCTTAGAGGCATGATCTAATGGATAAATAATGATGATAATTCTTTCTTATCATTAAATTAAACATTTGATTGATTATAATAACCATCATATTCCTAAAATAATGGAGTAAATCCACTTAAAACTTTCAGATCGATGTCATAATCACCACATGAATTCAATATAATGTGATATAGGTTATGCTAATTGTTAGATATGTGTTTCACATGGTTTATAATTTTGTCACATAGTTTGATGTCTTATACAATAGTTGTTTTAGGCTATATAATGGATATGATGGGTTACATAGTTCATGCTATAGGTTTCACAACAATTAATACAAGATTATACATGTGTAAAAATGTTTATAAACCTTTTTGTAAAGTCCAATAGATATCTAATATTTCATATATTAAGGTATAAAACACTATGAAAGAATCACATTCTACATTCTTCACTTTAGATTAGTAATACAATAAACACTTAAACCACTAAATCATACTATTTTATATAAATATAACTTGATTTTTAAAAAATAATTACCATGTATAGTATTCATATAATATCTCCGTATATCAACATAGTGTAGGCCCAAGGAGTTTGGACAATAATATAATGAGGTTCTTTAGGAAATTTAAGAAGTAAGATGAGGAAAATTTTGAGACCTCATCATATAGTATTCATTATTTTATTGTCCATTAATACCTTAATAAGTGAATAATATTTTATATTTTGTGTACTAAAGATGATGGGGAGGAAAAGTGATTATATTATTACAAAAAATTGTCAGACAATATCACATACTAGATCTATGAATCTATAAGATTGAAGTGGGTTTTTATTTTTTAAATCACACATATTCAAATTATGTGGTTCTTTTAAAACTATTTATTTCCATTTATGGAGTACCTTAAATTGCTCTTCCCTAGTAGAATCATCCCTCTTATGGAATAATTTAATTAGAATATTTAGTTTTTATGCAAAATATAATTCCATTATTTTACTAATAATGTCATTCATGTGTGAAAGTGGGTTTCATTCAATTGTATTAGTATTATTATGTGTGGTATAACATATATAAAAAACATATTTGAACACTTCCATGGATAACTTATAAAAATAATTATAATGTTTATCCATGGCTCTTTCTTTGAGTGGAGACAAAATTATCCTAATGAATATGAATTTATTTTCAATATATAATGGTTGATAAGTTAGAGAGTGTAAATTAGTCTAGAAACATAAAATTTAATCTTTGATGAGCTCATCATGGCCTTGTTTCAAACATTATAAATGTTCTAATGTGAAATTATGAACAATGTGTTTGTGATAATATGATAATAAAACATATTCTTATATTTAAAATGTAGGTAATGAGCCACTAGGTAGATTTTACAATTAATTTGAATAATACCTTATAAAGGCTTTTATGAAAAACATTTAGTATAAGACATCCACCATTTCACCATCCTTTAAAATAAATTGTATATTACATTATATTAGCATAAATATCACCACAACCATCAAATAAATGTAGTGTTATAAAAAAAAATTGGATATGTTAATATATAATGTGTGTAAGGGGATATGATAAGATAATGTTATATTTTATATTTGTGAAACATGATATAGTTTTTAAATTGAGATCAATTAAATTATTTTTTATATCAAAAATAGAATTCATCATGGATATACTATGAGTAGTGGGAATGGTAGTGGTTATGAATGGCTAATTTAGGGATTATAATTGATAACATATTTTGAACATTAATAATAGAGGATCATGACAAATTTAACTACATGTATTAAGAGTGCATTGAACTATAATATTATAAGAAAGTTTAGAGTAACTTATTATCTTATCACATTGAATTTTTATACAAGTAGAAACATTACATTTATATTCACTAGATTATATTAATTTTTTTTAGGAGATAGAGTCATCATGATTAATAATATTATTGTAGTTAAATCATAGTGATATATTAATATTATCTTGATAATATTTTGAAACAATGCCATGATCACAGCTTTGTAGATCCAAAGCATGACAGTCATGTTTTGGTTGCATTTCACATCCTTTTTCATCCTTTAATATTTAAATAGAAAGAGTGAAAGTATATAATAAATATGGTTTAGATTTACACAAATTAAACACTAAAAGTACTTCACATAAAATAGATAATCAAATTCTATTTGATAATATATTCAATATGATTTATTATTCATACCATATTATAATATATAAGAGTGATTGATCCTTAAAATGAGGAGTCAACATAATACACATCCCTCATATCCCTCAACTCCATCTAAGAATCTCTCAAATTTTCCTTAAGAATATCTCCCAAGAGATATCTTACAAAATTTTTACACATGTATATTAATATTATTATCATAATAACTAATGTTAATACTAATATTTACTAACATCCACTCTAGTATGAACACGGGGAGAAACACCATCATCTATCTAAGTAGCATACACATGTATTTACCTTCCCTTGTGCTACTTCCTTATAGTTTGATTATGCGAACTAATCAACCAAGAAATAGGAACACTATAAACCAATCATGGGAACTTTCTCCAATGTTTGAATGTGTATCAACTAATTTGAAGCATACCAACCATACAAAGGGAAATATGTCAACCAAATTTGGAACATCAACCAAAATAATCAAAAAGTAGGGGTAACACTCCTACCAATTAATTTTATCAAGAACATCTCCTACATTAGTAATAATGGTCTGGATCTCTTGTACTATCACACTTTTATGGGAATACATTTGGAAATTATCATTTATTACATGAATAGGGATATACTTGTATTCTTATTTCACACTATTAAAAAAAATTTAAAAATAGAAAGTAAAGTGCCACAATGTAAAATGGTAGCCATCATTAGTGGATAACGAAAGGTACAATTGTCCTCCGTCTTACTTTTCCTCTAGCCTTTGTTAAATAAAACTATTTATTTAAGGGCTAGAAAACATGGTGATAGCTTTGGTACCTTGACAAATAGCATGTCTAGAAAGGTCTCATGGTAATACATGACATACAACTATCTAAATGTCCTTGGATGTAATTGTTGACTTGTTGTTGTCATGAGAAATCATGGATGCCTCTTGAGCCAATTTATCAAAGATATTATAAATGAAGGATTTCATTATACACATAACTTTCTTATAAATATCAACATTTGAGTGACCTATTTTAGCACTTTACACACACACACACACACACACACACACACACACACACACACACACACACACACACACACACACACACACATATTTATATATACATACATACATATATACATATATATATATATATATATATATATATATATATATATATATATACATATATATATATATATATCTATATATACATATACATATATATACATATATATATATATATACATACATCTATATATGTATATGTATATATATGTGTATATCTTTATATATATATATATATATATATGTATATATATATATATATGCATATATGTATATATATATATATGTATATATATATATATATATATGTATATATATATATATATGTATATATATATATACATATATATATGTATATATAGATATATATATATATATATATATATATATATGTATATATATATATATATATATATATATATATATATATATATATATATATATATATATATATATATATATATATATATATATATATATATCTGTGTGTGTATGTATATATAGGCATATACATATATATATATATATACATATGTATATATATATATATGTATATATATATATATATATGTATATATATATATATATATGTATATATATATATACATACATATCTATATGTGTGTGTGTGTGTGTGTGTGTATTTATATATAACATTTAGATTTAAATGATAAACAATAATCATATATTATTATTGTGCAATCTTTGTATACTTGACTTTAAAAATTTGAGTATATGTCACTCATCTCGAATGCGAGACAAAAAATTAAACCTATATAAAATAAAAAAACTAAACACATACTTCAAATTACAAACAAACTAAACTCTATTAAATAATATAATTTTTATGAATTAAATAAAAACATACAACATAATGGAATGGTGATAAGGTAGGACTTCATAGCATGGAATGGTGGTAGATCTGGAATTAAATTATAGATTTTGTTGAGAAGCATGTGTAACTAAAATGATCTCGTTAATAGAACTGAACTATAGTTTTTTATGATATGTAAATGAAAGACAAATACTGTAAATGAATCTATCATGAAAAAATTAAGATTTAATCAAAATCTAGTAGGAATATTATAAAACTAATCATGAGGAGAACAAATATGCTCAACATTGCAAGTTAAGATTTCTTACATTTGTTAAATTAAATGCCTCATATGATTTGTAGTATATGATTGATAGAACAAATTTCATATAATTATTAGTGCATGGACATATATAGGACTGTTGATCTTAGGAGAACCTTATACCAAGTTGGTAATATAATAGAAGATGTAGAGATATTACAATGGTAGGCATACACCAAAAGATCTTATATTGAGAAAAACATGGTTGGAAATGAATATATCAATTTTTCTAATCTAATGCACAAGATTATATACATATGCACTTGTGGAATGTTAGGTGGAAAAGAATCCAATGTTTGCATAATGAGCAAGAATAAATGCAAATGAGTCGATCAATAAGATTTTTTATATTTTTCTAAAATTGTAATAATTTCTTACTAATATGCATAAATATGTATGTTATCTCCTTTATAGGCTCTCATCTAGACTCCATAATAGATGCAAGACCAACCTATTTTGATACTAGGCAATAAAGTTAGTCCAGATTTACACAAATTAGACACTAAACAATACTTCACATAAAATAGATAAGTAATTTCTATTTGATAATATATTCAAGATGATTTATTATTCATAAGTATATTAAAGAGTGATCCTCAAAATGAGTCAACATTATCCACATCCCTCATATCTTTCAACTCCTTCCAAGAATCTCTCAACTTCTCCTTAATACTCTCTGACAAGAGATATCTTATGATATTATTACACACATATATTAATATTATTAGCATAATAAATAATGTTCATACTAATATTTCCTAATAGTATAATGAGATTTTATAATGTATTTTTAACTTCCAAGGGATTACAAATATTACCAAAATATTGTCTATCAATAACCATGTCTAAAGGATTCTTGTGGATATCATATGCATTTACATAATCTATTTTTTCTTAAGAATAAGAGGGTATGTCACACTCATTCCCATCATGTACCTTTTTTATGAAAGTGATATGATTTTTTAGTTTATATTTTTTAATACTATATAGTGAAATAGAAAACTTAAGAGGTAAAAAACGTGCCCTAGCTATTGATTCTTCACATTTGGATCCTTCTGAGAAATAAAGGGAATAAGATGTTCATTATTTATATGCTCTTTTTATTTTCTTGATATAAGGTGAGTACAAGGATGAATTTGTTAGATTATTTTAATAACAATTATCTCACTTTAATCATTTATATATGTTTTACTATTGTATCAATCTTTTTATATTTCATAATGATTATCATATGTCTCATAATTATATTATTCATTAACATCATAATAATCATAATTATATAACTTTGATCATTAATCCATTCAATATAATAATATTAAGGGGTAACATTAATAGAGAAGATAAAATCCAAATGATGAACAACATTGGAACTTGCATATTTAGAAGCCGTTTTTCTATTTTATAACCCAAAATATAGAAAATATAACTAGAATAGAACTTACTACTAGAAATAAATCATAACATGAAAGGATAAAAGGAAATAAGTGATAGTAGGAAAGGTGTGTTTGCTTTGTACGTTATAAAATATGTTTATCATAGTAAAAAATAGTGAACAAAACCTTAAGGTAAAAAACTATGGAGGATTACACCATCCCATAGATGAACTATACCTCTCTAGGATATTTTGAGAGTAACCTATCAAGGCTAACCACTTATTGGTTGATAATAAGAAAAAATAAACAAAGTCTTCCTTGACTAAATCAAACCATATATATTTTTTATATATTTTGAGGTAAATGTTAACTAAATTCCATATATAGTGTTATCTAATGTCTTGAGGATTGAGTCAGTACCCTTCATACCATGATTTGGGTAAAACATAGGACCATTTTGCCTAAAATGATAGATCCTATGATTTTGAAAATACTAGAACATAGTTTACAGGAACAAAAGAAAAAGATAATTTTAATTTTAATCCAAAATAAAAATATAAAAATGTATTTTTTGTATATAAATTATAAATAAATATTAAACTCTAGGTTAAAAATTAGAAAACAAATGATTGAAAAAATGAATTGGCTCAACAATATGTTCTACACTATTTTTGATAAAACAATAAATTTTAATATGCTATAATGGGTTTAAAAATGGATTATATAACATTTTTAAATATGCAAATTAACTTAAAATAATGATTATTACAAATTTTAATCATTTAGCATTGTTTGTTTGCAAAAACTAGGAAGAAAATAACTTCACTCAAACCAAGAATTTTGTTGACTATTCTAGATGTCTAAAAGTAGAAATAAAAAAGGAGGTGAATATAAAATATAAATATTATAAATTTGATATAAAAATTATTTTGCATATGTATACTAGAAGTGGATGAAATCAAAAAAAAAAATGTCCATTGACTGTAGACCTATCTTAAATGACTAGCAAGACAATATAAAAATAAATAAAATTTTAATGTTGGAAGATCAAGATTAGAAATAAAAATGATTATATATAGGACCACTTAAATAGTAAAATACCAAGATATTCATGACTCTTATTAACCATAGACTTATCCTAATTGGATGTAACCAAAAATGATCACTCTGTCTTTCATGCCTTTATGTATTGAGCAATATTAGATATCATAATTTTGATAATCCCTCTTAGAATTCATTATTTATATTATTTTTATTTTAAACCCTAGATACCTTTTTATATATTGAAAAAAATAAGAAAATTATGGGATTTTAGAGGGTTGAGGTGACCTAAATCACCCCATTTATGATTCATTTTTTCCTATGTATCCAATAATCTAAGGAGGCAAACTAAACCCACATAGTTCTCCCACAAAGACTAATTATGGAATTATTCTCATTGAATATGTGTAATAAATTATAATTATGGATTTTATACTTGTAAAATGATATCTCTTCACTTACTTTGACATGTTTTAAATTTGGTTTATGTCTACGCCTTCTTCATGTTATTGAATTTGGAAGGAATATACTAGTTTTTCTTGATGTTAAATAGTGTGTAAGCTAGTAACCATGTGATAAAAGTGTGGGAAATGATTGAACTTTGAAAAGTGTTTATAGGTGAATATTTTTGATAATTTCCTTTATTTTACCTTATGAAACATGTGGGAATACCAAAAACATTTATTTGAAATTTGAACACTAGCTTTTATTTGGTGTGGGACATGACTGGCCTTAATGGATAGGATTGGATCAAAAAAAAATTCTTAGGATGGACCTATATTGAATTATTATGGAAAATTATCCAACTTTGGATATAGTATTAGTCTAATATTTATTATTTTGAGCATTTGACATCAAATGGTCTATGTGGTAATGATAGCAATAAGGGCTTAACCCATATGTAGATAAATGGATTAGAATAATGGAGAATAAGAGTCATATATTTGTGTGAAATTCATGAGGTTTATAATGTGTCAATAATTAACATTTTCAAGTACATGTGACTAATTTTATCTATCTACATAACTAATAAATTATTTAATTTAATTTTATATGCATTTTGGCCCAAATCTAACCCATTATAAGGATTCAAGTACATGTAACTCCTATTAGGAATATAATTCCATTTATTATGTACCATATATAACTACCCAAGTATTTTTATTCAATTTTATTCATAATTAGGTTCAATCAACCCTCATGCAAGTAATTGCATCCATTTAAATTTAATTGTTGTTTTATTGGATGAGTACAATAAATTGCATAATATAATGTCAATTGTTACTTTTTTTTTGCCCTTATTTCACACCATATAAAATAAATTGAGTAAATATATTAGTTTGATATGTAATTGAGGATAGCTGATCATCATGCAATGATATACATCTATCTAATTTTAATATAGGATATATATTCCATATGTAAGCAATTGCATTCTTATAATCCCAATTGGAGCTATAATAGAGTTGTGTAAAAAACTTTCTCATTCTAGTCTAAATTACTAATTTCTTGACCTCAATTATCCATCATATACTACCAAGCAAGAATTTGGTTCACTATGATATGAAATTGTGGCTAACACAAAGGTAATGGAGCCATAATTGACACTATATAAACATAAATTCCTTGCATGGGGATTGGTTGACCTCATTTTTGTATCTAATATAGATAAATATTTTATTGGTTCAATATGGTGCAAATTTTAGGCCAACCTAGCACTAGTTGACATTAGATGGATGCAATTTCTTGAGCTAGTCAATAAATCTCCATTTGAAATATTAGATAGAGACATTCCTAATATAGGGATCGTTTAGAATAAATTACATAAAAAATTAAACCAAACACTCAAATAATCATCATGAAATATGGGCCATAAAAACCCCATTTCATAATAGATAGGTGCATTTCCTTAGAGGGAACCAAAATATATCTAATTGACTTTATATGTTTGCAATTCATTGTACAGGGATTGGCTGGCACAAATTTCATATTAGATTGAGCCAAATAGTAAATTATCTAAATATGATGAATAATATGGTCCAATGAATCAATAATTTATATTAGATATATTTAATTTATTACATATCTCCAATGAATAACTGATTGACATTGGATGGATGCAATTATTTACACGGTGCTTGGTTGGATCCAAAATATTAAATTAAAGTAGATATTTTACTGATCTTATATTACACATAATCACAACTAATGTATCCTAAAATTAGCTATATTTTATAGGCCCCCTTGTCTCAATTTATATATTAAAGTGAAAAAAATGCTTAATTAACTCAATATGGTGGATAATATGAGGAAATTGAACCATAATTGACATTTTATAAACACAATTTCTTACATAGGTCAAACGAAGCATTTGTTGAAATTATATGGATAAAATTACTTTCACATATACTACTAAATCTAATTTAATATAAAATTGAACCAAATACTTAATTCATAAATAATGTACATAATTGAAGAAAATGGATAACTAATTAAATAATATAGAAGATTCTCATTTCAAATTTCCATCGTATACTGCATAGAACTAATTGAGTATTTTATTCAACCTGATAGAAAATTTGTGTTGGTGTAAGATATTTATTATTCCATTTAAATATTAAATGGATAATCCTTACACATGTGGCTTCTACTTACTTATGTGTGATAATAGGTTAAGTGGGTGAGAGGGTGAGTTCCACCTAGAGTTTAACTGAGGACCACTATGAATTCTCCTATGATTTTGATAGTGAGTTACACTCAATCCCACAATGATTTTTCCTATGAGTTAGCTCTCCCTAATCATTTATATTCCTCTTTAATAGGCTATTGTAATAGAGTAGATAATTGGTAAGCAAGCTAGTTTAATACATCATGCACTTATTGCACATTTTATTACATATGTATAAATACAAGCATTGTCATCAAGGATGTAGAATTATTATGTGCTCACTCTACCAGAATACCACATAATAGTGTATTATAACATGGTATCAGAGTGATAGGTGTCGGTAAAGATAATCAATTTTTCTCTTTGATTTTTGTTTTATATCTTAATACTATATTGTCGAGAACAAATTTTTAGCTCTGAGTGTTTTATCTATGGAAATACAAGATTTACTTTTTTGTTTGGCCTAGAATACAACATTTGTATTCATTTGGTTTGTTTCTATGGTCTATGGAATTAAATATATTGATATTTTTTAACATGGGATTGACCTTGTTGATTTATTGTATTTTTGGACACCAATAATTTTATTTGATCAACCCCTAGCTCATTATCACTACTCACAAATTTATTAATAACTATGTACTCTCATATTTGGCTAGTTCTATGAAGTTTATAGCTACTTATAGGGCATTAAATTAGTCATTCAATTTACTCTACTACATTCAATCTCCTCCAATTTATTAGCTACTCAGCTTGCTTAAAAGTATATCACTCACCTTAGGTATATAGAGAACTGCCTATTCACCATTTTATGTATGGTAAATTCCTTTCATGTATCAGTATTTTACATGAATTTTATGTGGTTTTGAAAGCAATTCAATGTATTTTCATGGCTAGATCTGAGGTTATTTACTATGTTTCTTTATAAATCAGCCTTCAGTCTCCTTTGGAACATGTAAATTGAAATTGAAAGAAATCTCATTGAGATAAAAAAAAGTGTCCAACTTTTTTGGATATAAATATTTTCACATCATACTAGACACTTTTCATGGATTAGACATATTTGATCTCTATATTGTGAATCATGTCTCTATCTATAACGCTCTCAAGCAATGAAGGAAAATTGAGCTTCTATATAGGTGGAGTTTGAGCTCCCATCAAACTAGTTATCGAATCATCTTTCATGATCCCCATAGGTATAGACAAGGTGATCAAATTTTCACCATCTTCAGCATCAAAATCATCGAGTCAGGAAGAAAAATGGCCTTTGATTTGCTTCACAGAGATATTCTTCCCATAAGCTCCACTTTTAGTCTTCTTTAGGCCAAAATCCACTATTCTACAACCTACTATTGCACCTTCATTCATAGACTGAGGTTGACTAAACATTAATTCCCATTTTCATCATCTTCTTTCATTAACTTTTGTCTACCATTAGAATTGAGATGCATTTATGACCTATATTTACTTTCATCATCATTCTATTATAGAACTCTAAGAGCCATTTTTTGAGCATTTTGAGAGGCATAGAGCTCATGGTACAATTTGGCTAGGTATGGAGGTGTAATGTACTACATATTGGAGTTTTTTTTTCTTCTAATGGCATCTTTAGTATTTTTCTTGTTAGATAAAACCCTACATTCCCATGGAGGATCTGGTAATCTCCTCTTCTGGGCAATGTAAATCTATTTTGTAAGCTTGAACCTTCAATGGTGGTGTTGGTCTCTTCTTTCCTTTGTAAAAGAAGCAGTGCCTAATATCCCTTGCTAAAAGTTAGAAACCTAAAAATCTGCCCTAATTTATTTTAAAAGTTTCTCTATTTTTTAATTATTAATTTAAAAATAGCTTCAATTTTTTTAATTAAAAACTTCAATATGAAGCCTTTTATGAAAAGTACACATAGGGATGTATGGGCCAAAGTATTTTTGACTTTTATTGATGTGAGGAATTTGGGGTTTTATGTATATTCTAATGAGTGGTTACATGACATACTTGGTGTTTAAACCCTTTGTGCATTTAAACATTTTGTACAAATTTAATTAAACAGTTCATTAATGATGGGAAATATAATTTGTTATAAATTTTGATTGGTAATATATAATTGATTGATAATTTTTTCAAAAGTGAATATTTTTTATTCTCTTTTCTTTAGGCTAGTTTGTTTTGTAAAATATAGTAAAGTTATAAAATATATATTATGGGGGGTTACATTGGGCTATGGACCCTACTACACTTTTACATTGTACTTTGTACACCTATTACTCACACATGGATGCATTTTAAGTTATGTCTGACATCCCCACTCTCAGTGTGCACTATCCTTCATCACTTTATCATTGATTTATCACTTGGATGCATTCTTGACTATGCCTAATTTCACATTCATGAGAATGATTTAGGAGTTCATTATAGTGTATTTTACAATCTTGCACTTCTTATCTATCTTCTCGTAGTCATGATGACTTCATTTGAGAGACTCTAGAGGAATAATGTTGATTATACACCATTGGTTCTTCTCATATAGGGCAATCATGCTTCATGGCATGTTTATATAAAACACTTGCTCAAACACAAAAATTGTATTCCATTCCTATATGGACAGATTCCTACACCCATTTATCATGTTTAGTCAGATAAGTGGGATAATACTTGTGATAGGGTTTTTGGAACCCTATTATTACATGTTTTCATGGATCTTCATTGCCATGTGGAATATATAGAGTGTTCATGCACGATTTGGAGCATCTTACACTCTTTTTTCAAAGATCTTATTGTCCTTTATGTAACACCTCCTCTTTCAATTTCCTTTTTCTCTTCTAAGACTATTTTATTCTCTTCTCCTTATTTTATTTATTTTGATGATATATTCATGGTGGATAGTCTCTTCCTTCTGTCGATCCCCCACTATAGGACAAGATTTTTCTAGACCTCAGTTGTCTCATTATAGATTCTACATTTGTTCCTATGTAGATTATTTCTCTTCTAAAGACTTAAAAAACATGAATTTTAGAGGACTTTGTTTATTTCTTGAGAGTACACACATTGAAAGTATTTATGACTCATACGTTCATGTGGATATTTATCTTGTAGATCTGAGTGCTTTATTTGCAGGCTAGACTTCAATTTTGATGGTTGTTGAGCCTTGCTCTCCTCTTCACATGGAAATTATTTTAGTGAATGTTCTATGTCTATCTTATTATCTATATATTATCTCCCCTTAATTATATGATTATTCATTTCCATCTTCTATAGTTAGTTATGTGATATCTGATCAGACTTTGGCACATCAAACATTAGCAGGGAGACATTTGAGCATTTTACTGAGATCTACATCATGATTCCTATCTACATTCCATTTGAGTTGGAATTCATTAGTTTGATATCTTTTGGTTTATCTATTTCAAAAGGAAGAGACAACATTTATTGCAAAGGGATCTATTACAACATTCACCATGAGACTTTCTATGCATACCTTCTATCTCTTCTTTGTGGAAGCACACATCCTTCATATTTTGTATGATATTAGGATCATTACTATGTACATGGGTACCTCATCAAGACTCATTATCACGATCCAATTATCCAACCCACATGTAGGCTTTCTAATCCTAACTTATTTTCTTTATCTCAATTTTGGGGGGATTTTTTTCCCACTGGGTTTATCATTTTACTTCACTTTTTGAGAGTTGCATTGTACATGGGTAATTCATTAGGCCTTGTTGTTGGGACCCATAATCTTTTTCCTGATCACCTAAGCTATGTTTAATGGTGTTGTTGATGTAAGATATTTATTATTCCATTTAATTATGAAATGTATAATCCCTACACATGTAGATTCAACTTAGTTAGGTATGATAAGAGATTAAGTGGGTGAGAGGGTGAGTTCAACCTATAACTCCACCTAGAGTTCAATTAGGTATAGTTATGAGTTATCTTATGAGTTTTACATTGAATTACACTCAGTCCCACAATGAGCTCTCATATGAGTTAACTCCCGCTACTCCTTATTTATATTCCTCTTCACCAAGATATTGTAATATAGTAGATAATTGGTAAGCAAGTTATCTTAATACATCATGCACTTATTGCACATCTTCTTGCATAGTTTTTATACAAGCAGGGTCATCGTAGTTACAACATATTATGTGCCCACTCTACAAGAATATTATGTACTATCTTATTTTGACAATTTAGACCAACCAAACCTCATGAAATAAAATGCATCGATCTAATGTTAATTAGTGCTCTCTTGGCCCTATGAGAGACATTGTATCCATCTATTATTAATTCCATCTCTATTATCCTTGATTGTACATGTATTTAAAAAATCTAGCAATTGGTTTTATTTGATATTGAACCAAGTAAAACCACATTTTGTGCATGTAATTACATCTATCCAATTTAAATTTTTGATTTGTTGGTTTCATGTAATAATTGTTATTAACCTATTATAAATTTGGAATCTATTTTTGTAGTAAAATCAATTTCATTAATTTAATGTTAGTTAGGGATTCGTTAGAGATTATTATGTTATGTATAGAACCAGTTGTGTATTTGGCTAAATATCAGATGTAACTGATGGAAGCTGGCCCTTATGGAAAGAATTATTTCCATATATTATCAATTATAAATTCATTGTCCATGATTGCTTATTAAATAGAACTATGAGATTATTTGGATCAATTTAAAACTTAAATGGTTAAAACTAAGCGCCATAAAATGAATAGCATTCATATAATATAAATTGGTTCTCCATTGGGATTGTATAAGTAATTCCATCAAACTAAAATTAAATTAAAATTTTGTTATCCCTGATTTGATAATTTAATAAATCAATAGATTATTTGGATTGATTTGATATGCATTTGAGTCCAATTGATTACCTAATTCATAATCATCAATAAAAATATGTGAATTTGGTCATTTTTAAGTGTTTTTATTTTCATAGCATCCTTTATAAGGTATTAGAGTCTTTATAAGAGTATTGTAGTGTGATTTGATATCCCTTTGGCATTTTTTTGCCAAAATGGGCATTTGGAAATTTGAAATATGTTAGTGTGCTTAGGATCATTCTAGTGTATTATCAAGAGTGTCATGATTATTAAATTTTAGTATAGATTCCCTAAATGAGTCTATAAGGTGTTTCACGTACATGTCATGAAGACAATGACAAAAACAATGAAATTTTATTGTAAGGTCCAAACTAGGTACTATTGTCACCAAATCCTGCACACTAGAAGAAGTTGTTCAAGCCTATCAAAGATTTGGGAAAAGTAAGAACATTTCTATGTATGTGGGTGTACCTATATTGTAAATGAGCCTTTAGGTTTAAGGGCTAACTCCTTGAATATATCATGTATTGTTTATCACTTCAACTACTACTTACTTATGGGGAAAAGAGCTAGAGAATACATAAATTGAACCTACTCTAAAGAAGGTGATGCACAAAAAATGTCTTCCACATGACCATCATATTTCTACCATGATGAAACAAAGCATATAGAATAGTCTCTAAGCCTTAATGGGTTCTAACATGAGTATTTCAATATAGATGTGAAATATGAGCAACACAAAGTAAGTAAACCAAAGGGTAGATTGCACATTTCAAGGATAATTGTACACTTGAAAAATCTGTGCACACTACAATACACTTTATATGACCTATTAAACTAGGAAATCTTACTTAAACATAAAAGGATAAGGGAAGGAATGATAGAGAATTATCACTTCTCATCACCATATGTCACTCGCAGACTCAGACAATTATTCAAAACTCATAAATAGACTTGTATGATTGCTCAAAATTAAAATATAACATCAATCTAGTAGGGCTTTACCATACATGGTATGACACTAACTATAATATCTTAAGCTTTATATATATAATAAAATAAGCAAGAGAAAGGGAGATTTAGAACTAAGTAAAGGAATCAAATTAATACAACTTTATTTGAACCATAGTTGCAACTTCCTTTACAAAATATGCTCATTTAGACAACTTGATTGATCTGGGTCACTTCTAGTGGGTGTATAGTTAAATTATTCCCTCCATATTCCTTAATAGTTTAAATGATGGGATCAAGTTATTTTAAGATATGTTCTGGTATTGATTTTTTTTAAACAATTGCATCAATCTATTAGGGATTTATCCTGATGCTAACTACTGTTTATTAGTACTCCAAGGCATGTAATAATAAGGAAAAAGGTCCTTTTCATTTAGTGTGTCCCAGAGATGAAATCATTGAATTTTTCATGTCTACCTCAGTGGTATCCTTCAAAATGTTTTATCTAATCCAAACTTAACCATGCTCAAATTCAGCTCTATACCTTTTATTTATCTTTCCCCATCAAAAAATATTGTATCAACCTTTGTCTAATTAGATATAGAAAACTATCTTAGATAATTGATATATTGAATCATCTTTCTCCATTGATTCACCTGATGAGAATGAATACAATCCATAGATATTCTACCAAGACCCACGTACTTGTGCCATTTTTCACCTATGAACTCATACTCAAGGTTTGTTGACCTCTTTAACCATCACTCACCATTGATCTTGATTTGCATGATTAATCACACTCAATCAATATTCTTGAGCTTGAACATGCTTATACCACTTGTCAATCATGCATTGATCTTCAGATCCTATTATCAATCTTTTATTTCACTTGCTTATGCCACATCAACCTATTGAGCTCCTTAACTCATTGAATTACTCATGTGCCATTAGATATAAATCCACAATTGAACATGATCCATTGATCTACCTGAACACATTAAACTATCATTTATTGCTCATTTTTATATATCTTATATGATTAAGCATCGATCATTGATCCTACCTTTTAAATTCTAAAGGCTATTTCATGAGCTCAAATTTTGATGTCTACATGAATGCACTTGGAATATTTGAACTTCAACAGTCATTTTTTGAGAATTGAATTTGATGTTCGTATGTTTATCAATTGACTTCTATAGGAGCATCAATGACATTTGTGTAGCCATCAATCTTTGGACTCCAATAGATGCCTATTAAGCTTGAAATTTGACACTTGTGCAAATTTTACTCTACTTCCCATGTAAGTTTCCTGGAGTAAACAATTATTTCAAACTTTGTGTTTTAGCCTTTTTCTATGCACCATTTTACTCAGGGTATTTCTTTCAGGCCATTTATTTGTGAACAAAAGTTTTGAGAGAAATGAGGTCTTCGAGGAAATTATCATAGGATAATTTTCCCAAAATAATTCATACTTAGCTTCTTCTATGGATATTTTTATTATAAAGGAACATGTGACGCTTTGGAACTTCTATCTAGGACACTTTTTTGAAGAATGACCCTTTAGGAAACTTGTTTAGACAATTTTCTTGAATGAAAATGACCTTTTGAAATTTTCATTTAGGGCACTTTCTTGAGAAAAATACCCTTCAATATTTTTGTATAAAACATTTTGTCAAAGCAATAACCCTTTAGAATTTTTTTATTGGTCAGTTTCCTAAAATAAATATCCTTCAGGATTTTTATATTGGACATTCTGTCAAAGTAATGGCCCTTTAGAATTTTTGTCTTTGTCACTTTTGTGAAATAAATATCCTTTGGCCTTTTTTTTGGACCAATTTCTATGGGCCTTGTGTTTCAAACAATTTTTTTGAAGTAAATCTATCTTTGGAACTTTTTTCAAACATTTTCCCTAAAAGAATTATGCCTTTGGGAAAATTATGTGGATAATTCCCCCAAAATAAATGTAACACTTATCTTCTTTGTGGATAATTTTACTGAAATAATTAGATCTTTGATAAAATTTCTATGGAACCTCTAATGAAAATAAAAATATTTTAAAGCTCCCTACCTTGGATAATTTTCCTAAAAAAGTCCCCAACACTTAGCTAAAAGATGAAATATCTCCCAATTGCAAACTTATGCTTTTCAAGGTATGCTCTTGCAACTGCCCAGCACCATGAAAATCTACAACTTGCATATATGATTCAAAAATGACCCTTAAGACACCAAAATTCACAATGACTAATGTAGACTATTATCAAAACTTATAATGACATATTAAATGACATCAAATCTGCAACATACCATATAACATTATAAAAATCCCCTATACAAGAGATTGACTATAGGGGGTGATCCATTTTGGCCCATGTGGAAAAATTGTTAACATCTTTAGTAATTTTCCAAGGGTGGCATGATTTATATGCCATGAAAAGTTACCTAATCATGTCCATTGGGCTATGGAGTCACAAGTATAGAAGTTGGATATATAAATAGCCTTTTCAATACACCAAACAATAAGAACAAAACACAAAATAGAAATACACATGTGCTTCAAAAACATTTATTGGGACACAATAGAACAAGAACATAAACACACACCTAACCTAATATTTACAAGATAGACCTTTATCTCTCAATAACAAGGTTTTAAATGTATCCCATTCATAGGAATAGGTAGTTCTTCTTCATTCATCCTTGATAACTGAAAAGAGTTGCTTTTCTTGCACTTGGTAATGACATATGATCCACTCTATAAGGCATCAGTTTTGGTATGCCTCCTTGGTTTTTATTTATCTTCATCCCATTTCAAATATATGTCACCTTCTTGAAATTATCTTTATTTTCCTTCTTGTAAAAATTCTTCTTCATCAGTACCTGGTGATGGTTTATGGCTTTATGAGCTTTACCTCTATTCTATTTCAATTCCATTAATTCTATAAATCTCACTTCCATTAGAGTGTTCTCAAGTAAGTCTAGTTGATGTTCTAACTTTAAGGTAGGTAGATCTTGACAAATAGACAACCTATCTTCCCTTCCATATACAAGCACAAAAGGAGAATTCCCTATTGACCTCTTGGGATTTATCCTATCATCCCATAAATTTCTCTTAAGAATGGTGTGCTAAGCTCTTAGGTTATGATCCAAGGTTATCTTGAGTTTTTGATCATTTTTTATTAGTAGATTTAAGTAACCCATTGCCTTAAGGGTAATAATTGGATGAAGTGCTCAAGAATATACCATTTCTAATTTCCCAAATAGTTATCTTAGCACCTAAAAAATTAAGAGCATTATCTAAAATAATAGTAGGAGTATCAAACCCTATTTTGATACTCTCATAAAACTCCAAGATAACACTCTTATTAGACTCCTTCAATGTTACTTCCTCAACCCATATTGTACAATAGTCAGTTGATGTGAGAATCCATTTGTGACTAGCACTTGGTGGGGGATTTATCATGCCAATGAAATCAAGACCCAATTGCATGAAAGTTTGGTCTACTTAGATAGGATTTAGAGGAAGGGATGAAATATTATACTTTCATAAAAATAAAGTATATTTTCCACACCTCTCACTGAAGCATAGAAATATTTTAAGAGGTTGGGATAATAATAGCCAACCCTCATGATCTTGACAGTTGTGGTTCTTGGAAAGAAATGACCTCATTCTGTCCCATCATAGAACTTATCAAGTAACACTCCAAAATAGTCATTATCAAAGCAATACAGTATAAAAACACTGATGTTTCTCCTAAATATTACACCATCCACAAGACAAAAGGGAATAGATTGTAATATAAAATATCTCCTTTATGATATATTCATGTTATCAGGATACTCACTATATTGAAGAAATTTTATCATATCTTATGTCCAAATTTATGGAGACAATGAACCAATTGGTTGAGGACACTCATGGTTGATCATATCCTCTTATTTTGACTCATGAAGATATAAAGTTATATGTTCACAAAATCCTTTACCCCTTACCATTTTTGTCACTTTGATATCAACATCATACTCCATTACCTTAGTGATGCACCTTGCCCTCTTTTCACTAAGATCTTTGTTCAATATAAACTCCTTGGTGTTGGGATGAGATAACATAACATGAATATTTTTATTTTACACCATATATCTTAACTTATTTAGTCCTCTTACTATATCAAGGACCTATTTCACCATGTAGGTGTACTTGACTTCATAATCGTATAAACCTTGATTGAAGAATGTAATTAGCTGCTCCACACCCTCATCATTATTTTACATCAACATGTATTATATATTATCAAGGTTAGAAAATGAATAAAACATTAATTCCTTAGTAAAATTAGGATTCACAAGGGTAGGATCTTCTACAATTTATTTCTTTATGGATTCAAAATCGCTCTTAACTTCTTTGGTCTAAGAAAAGACTTGGTTCTTCATGAGTATAACTATGATAGGTTTTAATAAAGATGTGAAACTAGGTATGAAACTCCCTATAAAATTTATCTTTCCCAAAAAACATTGAATACCTTTCTTATGCAAGGGTGATGATAATCCTATAATAGCCTCTATTATATCAGGATCAATAGTCAAACCATCCTTAGAAATAATATGTCAAAAGAGCTTATCATCATGAATAATAAAGATGCACTTATTTGGGTTAAGAGATACTCCATACTTCCTACATATTTCAAACACTTGTCTCAAGTTTTGCATGTGTTAATTATCATCTTTATCAAATACTATTATATGATATAGATAAACGAATATCATCTCATTGATAAAACCTTTGAAGGCCATGTTCATTGCTCTTTAAAAATTTGCACCGATATTAGATAGACCAAAGGGAGTATTTTTATATATAAAGGTCCCCCATTTGGTAGTTAAGGATATATTTAATTGATCATATTCATTGATTAAAATCTACTTATAGCCTGAATATCCATCTAGAAGAGTGAAATGCTGAGAATGTCAAGCCATTTGTAGAATCTACTCTATTGAGGGTAGAGGATAGTGATCTTTGAGTGACACGCTATTAAGATATTTAAAGTCTACACAAATCCTTATCTCTACATTCTTATTTATAATAGGCACAAGGTTACCTACCCACATAGAGTGCCTGATGGGAAATATTATCTCAAATTCAAAGAGTTTGGTAAGTTCTAAAGTTATTATTTGCTCAACCTTGGGATTGATGGGTCTTTGCTTCTATCTAATTAGTTTAACTCTAGGTTCCAATTAAATGGTATGGTGTGCTAGGATAGGATAAAATCCTATGAGTTCCTTATATTCCCACGTAAATATATCATGAAACTCTCTACACCACTCAATGAATGTTTGCTTCTCTAATGTAGAACATACCTTGCCTAGTTTGAGGGGTTTGTCCTTGAAGATCAAAACCCTTTCATAATTATCCTCTTTTGTAGACACATTCACTTTCTCCTACCTCTTCTTATCATTATCATTGAATATACTATCTAAGGTCACCAAACCCTTAAGTATCTTATTAGTTCTTATTTATGCAAAATGATCATGAAATTCTTCCTAGAGGCTCTTTTGATTCCTTGAAGAAAATTCAGCATCATTTTATAAGAAGCATGCAATGTATTTATAACTATAAAAAACATTACATGAAACATCATTATTAGGTAAAAATTTCTGATAATGATCTTAATATAAAACTGGTTTCTTTCTTTTATGGAAATTGGAGTGTCAAACTAAGCTCCTATGGGATCTATTCTATCAACATGCCTATTTTGCTCTCTTTGGACTAAGTGAACATTGAATTCATTAAAGTTTTAAATTAGATCCCATACCCTATGTATATATTAATTAATCAAAGGGTTATTAGAAAAAATCACATTCCTCACTTGATGCATAACTAATTCACTATCTCCATGCACTTGTAGGTTCTTGATTCCTTTTATCCTTGCCCATTGAATTCCATGAATTAAACTTTCATATTCAAAAACATTACAAGTGAAACTAAAATGAAACATGTATGAATCATAATGCTATTGTTTGGATGGATAGGCCAAAATAATACAAGACCTTATACCAACCTTACTTCTTGAACTATCAAAAAACATCTTCCAAAATTCATCATCTTCACCCTCTTCCTTGGCAAGTAGAGTTGTCAGTATTCCTTCTTCATGTATACAATTTACCCCTAGATGAGTTTCCTCCATTGGATCATAAGGATCCTAATCATAAGTATTAGTAACATATTCATAAATAAATAAATCTGAAATGCCCTTGAACTTGGAATATGTTCCATCATCTAGAATATAATCCTTTTCTTCATGAACAACACAATTCAGATTATAAATTATCTCAATGTAAGGTTAAATTTGAATCCTTGAAAGAGGTTATGCCCTAATTGTCACCTTAGAACCGTATCTTATTCTAAAATCCAAGAAATACTAGTCAGCTGAGAGATCAAAGTGGGCTAGGAGATCAACCATAATAATGTCTTACAAGATAAGAAAACTATGACAACCTTGCAATAAAATTTTCAATACTTTTAATATCCAAACCATATTTACAGGTATACCATCTAATTTAATAACCCCTTTGCTATGTGTCTCATATTTTAGGCCCATATTCAACTATAATTTTTGGCATGATAGAAGTAGAAGCTCCACTATCAACTATGCAATTATGTACCAATTTATCACCTATAATGAGGGTGAGGTAAAATGTTGTAGGTTTCTTAGCCCTAGTAAATGGTTCAATAATTTTACTATGAGAATTTTCAATAGAAACATGGTTGTGACTTTGATTTGAGGTTGAGTCACTAGCAGGGATAACAAATAACTACTTTTTCAAGAGCCTTTTTTAACCATGCATATGAAGGAAATCCTGAAGAGAAATGAATGTTTAATTATTCTTCAAATAATAAATGATGTTTAAAGAAGCCATACCTACTTTATCTTAGGCTTTTAAAGGTATATAATTACTTGTAACTTGAAGAATAGGAGAAAACCTTACCATATTTTGACTTTTTGGAGGCGCATAAGCCTTTGGAACTACCATGAAAGCCTTTAAAATTGTCACACTTGTAGATATGTCTTGGTGCCTTGCAGAAGGATTGGATGAGCTAGTGGTCATGTTGTTTCCACCTCCTATATCCTTCCTCTTGTCCCTTATATTATTTATAGTAGAGACTCCTTGATTTAACACAAAAGTGTCTTTAACTAGAAAATTCGTGAAGATATCTCCTTGAGGTTTCCAACCCTCATTAATTTGCATCATTACCTCATCCTCATTTGATAGGAGAGGAGTAGCTAACCCTTGAACCACCAAATATTGTTATACATTCTAATTGGCATTTATGAATTGGTCTTATTTTCAATCTTCTCCGTGTAGCAAATTAATATGAACTGGTATCATCTCCTTTGCATTGGTGGTAGAGTTAGGATTGTATGCATTAACAAGCCTATTTGGATTATGCTTCCATTGGCCTCTTCATCTTCCATATTATTGACCATATTATTTATAATAGGGGTAAGGGTTCTCATAGGCACCTTATTCCACTTTACCTTGTCAATTTTGAGCCTCTAAGGCTAGGAACTTTACTTTCTAATCAACATTATTTTTTGCTTACCTAGAAGCCACCTTAGTTTTGTTATTGAAATTAGGAACTTGGGATAAATTTGGAATATTAGCAAAATCATGAGATAGATGAGGAATAAACACTGTATATGTAAATCTTACAACTTTGATGAGATTATTTTTATTTTTGATAGAAATCTCATATACTTCAGGGAGGGTGGATCCTCCCATAGATTGAAACATGATAGTATTTTTAGTCCCAATAGCTCTCAAGTAAGTAGGGAACACAAAACTAGTGGGTGGTCTCATAGGAGGATGAAAGCTATGATAAATCTTCTAAAACCTTTTGTTTAAGTCATGCATTATTTATTTATGTCCCCTTTTTATCATGTTGAGTTGATGTATGAGAGAATCATGGTCACTTTTATTTCCAAATCTAGAAGTTAGAAACACTCCAAACTCATCCCATGTTATGATAGATCCACCTTCTAGAGTCCTATACCAATCAAGATCCCCTAAGGGACATGACAAGGAGTATAATGGAAATGTTCTAACAAAACATATTGTGAAAACTAAAAAATCTAGAAATATCTATAATGTGCTCAGTAGGTGTCATATGATTCTCACCATAAAATGTGGGCACACCTTTTATGGCATTATATGCATGAAGTTGGATTAGATTATCAATGTTGAATGTAGAGAAATCATGAGGTCTAACCATGTCTTCTTCTTCAATATCTTTAAATTCTTCATCCTCTTCCTCCCTATAAAAATCTACCCATTCTTCAAAGGGTAGATTAGGATGAAGATACTGAATTGCAAGAGGGATCTTAGGATAAATGGGTAGATTAATAGGGTTGGATTTTTTAGAAGAGGATGACCTAGTGAGGACCACGAACTATAGAGCAAATTTTATAACAAAATAATGGTCTGAAACAAGATTTAGTTTTAGGAGTCACCAAATGTTCATCTTGACAAGCTGACTTGAAGATAATGTGTGCCACTAGGTATGATAGAACTATTGTCACCAAATCTTGCACCTTAGAATGGGTTTTTTAATCCTCTCCTAGATTTTGGAAATATGGGAAAAATGTTAAGTATGTGGGTGTACCTATATTGGAAATAAGTGTCTAGGTTTAAGGGTTATCTCCTTGAATATATCATGTATTATTCATCACTTAAACTAATGCTTTATTATGTGGAGAAGATTTTTATAATGCATAAATTTAACCTACTCTAAAAAATGTGATACAGCAAAAATGTCTTACACATGACCATCATATTTCTACCATGATGGAACAAAGCATACAAACTAATCTTTAAGGTTTAATGGGTTTTAGCATGAGTATTTCTATATAGAGGCAAAATTTGAGTAGTAACACAAGGAAACTAAATGAAAGTGTATATTGCATACCCTAAGGACAGTTACACACTTGAAAAATATTTTCACACTAGACTACACCCTATATGACCTATTAGACTATGAACTCTTTCTCAGACATGAAAGGATAAGGGAAGGAAGGATAGAGAATTATCACTTCTCATCACCATACATCACTTGAAAACTTAAAAAATTATTCAAAACTCAGAAATAGACTTGTATTAATTCTCAATGGAAAAATATAACATCAATCCAATAGATATTAACCATACATGTGTTACTACTTTACAATAGCTCAATAAGTATATATATATAGAAGAAAAGAAGTTAGAGAAAGGGAATTTTGGCACTAAGAAAAGGAAACAAATGAGCTCAACTCCATTTGAACCATAGTTTCAAATACCTATGACAAATATAGTCTTTTGGACTATTTGATTGATCTACGTCACTTCTAGTGTGTGTAAAATTACATTATTCCCTCCTTGATCTTCCATGATAGTTGTAATGGCAATATCAAGTTGTTCTGAGAAAATTTTTAGCATTTATGTGGTTAGAATAATTAGATCAAATTTTTAGGGCTTTATCTTGGTGCCAACTACTCTTCATAGGTTCTCCATAGTGTGTAGTAATGGGGAGAAGTCTCTATTTCGTGCATTTCATCCCAAATATGAAAATATTAAATTCTAAATGTTCACTTTGATGGTATCATTTGAAGTATTAGCTCTAGTTTTAAATTAACCATGCTCAAACACATATCCATACCTTTTATTTACCTTAACCAATTGAAAATTACTTTATTAACCTTTATCTAAATCACCTGTGCTTACTTTCATCTAGTTGTCTATAAAAAACTATCTTACATCATTAATATTTTGATTCATCTCACTCTTTTGATTTGCATAATGTGAATAAATGCAATCTAGAAATCCTCTACCAAGACCCTCGTGCTTGTACCACTTATCACCCATGCATTTATACTCAAGGTTCCCTATCCTCTTTGATCCTCACTCACTATTGATCTTAATTTCCATGATTAATTTCAGTCCATCAATCTGCTATCATCTTGAACATGTTCATGCCACTTGTTAATCACACATTGATCTCAAGATCCTACTACCAATCTAAAACTTCATGCACTTACACCATCTGGAAACCTCTCAAGATCCTCAACTCATTCACTTTCTCAGTGTAATTAGATCTGAATCCTTAATTAAATGGGATCTATTGATCTACATAGGATTATTAAACTATCAGTCACCACTTATCAATAGATCTCCTATATGATTGAGTATTGATCATTGATCCTACCTTTTGAATTCCAATATCCATTTCATAAGCTCAAATTTTTACATCTACGTAAATATACTTGGTATATTTGAACTTCAACAGTCATTTGTCGGGTCTTCAATTTGACATTTGCATGCCCATCAATTGATGTCTGTGAGAAAATCAATGATGTATGCATGACCATCAATCTTTGGACTCTAATGGATGACTATTAAGCCTAAAATTTGACACTTACATGAATATCACTCTGAGTCCCATTCATTTTCCCCATAGTAAATAATTATTTTAGACTTTGTGTTTTAGCCTTTTGTTATGGACCATTTTTCTTGAGCTATTTCATTTAGGCATTTTGCTCAAAAATAAAATGTTTAAAATAAATGAGGTCTTTAATGAAATTATCATGGGATAATGTTCTTGAAATAATTCATACTTATCTTCTTTTACAGACCTTTTGATTTAGATGGAACTTATAGCCCTTTAGACCTTATATCTAAGAAATGTTTTTAAAGAATGACCCTTTGGTAAAATTATTTTTATAATTTTCTCAAAATAAAATGACCTTTCTTTATTTTCATTTAGGGCACTTTTTTTGGAAAAAATACCCTTTAGGATTTTTGTATAGGACATTTTTTCAAAGAAATGGCCCTTAGAAATTGTTTTCTTGTTCACTTTTATAAAATAAATATCCTTCAATGTTTTTGTATAGGGCATATTCTCAAAGCAATGGCCCTTCATAATTTTTATCTTGGACACTTTCCTCAAAGGAATATCCTATGGGTCTTTTGTTTTGGACCAATTTCTATGGGCCTTGTGTTTTGGACAATTTGTCTAAAGGAAACCTACCTTCATAAATTTTATCAAAAAATTTCCCTAAAAGAATTATGCGTTTGTCAAAATTCTATGGATAATTTTCCCTAAATAAATATAACACTTAGCTTCTTCATGAAAATTTTTCACAAAATAATTAATTTTTTTGAGAAAATTATTATAGAACCTCTGCCCAAAAGAAAAAAGTCTGTAGGCTCCTTACCTTGGATAATTTTCCAAAAAAAGTCCCAAAACTTATCTAAAAGTTGAAATATCTCCCAAATTCAAACTTATTCTTTTCTAGACATACTCTTATAACTACTCAACACCGTGAAAATTTTCCACTTGCATATATGATTCCAAAATGACCTTTAAGACACCAAAAGACACAAGGACTAAGCTTGCCGATGACCAAAAAATAGAATGCCATATAAAATGACATCAAATGAGATAAAACGTACTGTATAACATTATAAAAATCCCATATACAATATTATACCTATATGGGGTTGATCTATTTTGGCCTATGGGGGAAAATGGTCAATAGGTACCAACCATGAGAGTTAGTTATCTAGGAGATTGTTATTCATGTGTGTAAGGGAAATGAAAGAGTTTTTAGATTGAAGTAGATGGTTGAATCATAGGATAATTTAGTTGGTAGTTGTTAGGAGTTAGTTAGAAGTGGATAGTGTAAAAGGTATAAAAGAGAACTAGGATAAAGGAGTACAAAATGTAAAACCTTTGTATTCTATCTAGGCGATAAAGTTGTTAATGTATATATGAATAGAATCAATGAAGTTTAAAAGATTAAGGTGATGTATCTATTTCTCTATGTTGAGATTATTTATGGAGACATTTTAATGTGTTAATAACCTTGAAGCTTTTTGGGAATAGTAGTTTGATAATTTTTTAGGACTATGTTCAAGTTTCTTCTGTATGATCACTAAGAATTATAGATTGATAAAGAAGAAATCCTTTTCAAAAAATTTATTATGTGTCTTCATGTGATATTAAATATTACAATCATTTATGTAAGAATTATTTCATGTGAATATGAATTGCATTCATTTCTATTAAGAATTGGAGTTCAAGTCACCAATTTACGTGTATTCTAACTTCAAGATATAGTCAAGATATCTTTGTATATGATCTCAATAACACAAGTGGAGTGTAATAAATGTTTGAAAATGTTTATATGGTGGATTCATATTTTTTTCAATGTGAATACTGAAATGAAACTCATTTTATAACTTGGATTTGTAAGGTATTGTGTATTGAAGGATTGTAACAAGAATACTATGTAGCAAGAAGTGCCCTGTCCACATGAGATTGTCAATAAATTTGTGAGTATGATTCAATAAAAAAGTAAGTAGAAGTTTTTTATGACTTTAAGATAGGATAAATTGTTAAAATAGTCTCTTTTTAAAATGTTTATAACATAAGATGACTAAAATGAGAATAAAACTATATATTAAGATGTTATAGGTAGACTGTGATAAGAGTACCTTATAAAATCCCTTGATTGAATGTGATTAGGAGATAATCCAAAATATTTAATGATTGGTGAAGCTATATCTAGGTTTTCCTGAACTTATATGTGTATTAGGAAGTTTTTAAACCTAGAACAAATCTATTAAACTAATATTAAACCCTCTCGAGTCTATGAAAAATACAAAAAACCCTATTTTAGGGTTAGAATCTAATAAGTTGAATAGAAGACATTTTAACTTGTTAAATTTATAAAAATTTGATAATTAAATAATGTTTGACATTAATAAGGATATTTTCAAGTTTTAATTATGGTATGACATCTATACATACACCTACAAGAGACTATGTGGTAGACAAGGGAAAATAGGCCTAATAAGGGCAAATTGATAGAGGAAGAGGTTAGAAAGTGGGGAAGGAAAGTGAATAAGGAAATTAAATTTATATTGTAGATAAAAGAGGATAGAGGGTGACTAAAGAGGCGTTTTGTTTTCCAAGACTCCATTTTACTTGTTTGTATAGGATGAAATAGCCTCGTAAAAGGTTACTAGGTGATAAGAGGAATTGAGGGTTTTAGAAGTGTAGAAGGTAATTAAGGTTGTAAAAAAGTGTGTGTTAGAATGGAAGTGTATTAAAACTAGTAGAGGCTATCCATGTTGAATATTATCTATAGAATACGTAGTTCAATGAATGAGGTGAGTTGGGTTTGAGAAGTAAACAATCTAATGAGGGTTAGTATGTGAATGAAGCAATACAGAGTAAGTGAATAGAATTATATGAATGAAATAAGGAGAGGAATTTAGAGTTTATAAAGGTAGGTATAAATACTTCAATAAAATATGTGTATAATCCTAGAGTAAATAATGATTCTTAATATATATATATATATATATATATATAGAGAGAGAGAGAGAGAGATTTATCAAAGAAACATAGACTGTGGACTTATGATGCCTGAATGATGATTACATGTATTAGATTTGGGACTAGAGAATAGAATGAAAGACATCTCTACATCATTTACTATCAGAGTGGGATTTTATTTTGGAATAAAATAAGGATAAAGAGTAAGTATAAAAGGTAAATTATTGTTTTGTCTTTTATTATGAGTTTTGATATGATCTTACAATAGTGATGAAATGATAGTGAAAGCTGTGAATGAAGGTATGGATTGTGGTAAGTAGCCTTGAAGCCAGTGAGGCTTAATAGTATGAGACAACTATTGTAAATATTAAGAGTGATATTGATAATAGGTTTAATAGAGAGAAAGGAGTCCTAGGAATAGAACGTGAGGTGAGACAGACCTAGGTGAGGTCATAGAGAAAGAAAGACCCAACTGAGAGGTCATGACTGGTAATTGGATGAGGATTGTTAAAGAGAATGAATCCAAGTGAGACCAAGAAGTTGAGAGGTAGATAAGAGAGATGGAAAAAGAGATGAAAAAAGTAAGGTAACAATTAGATGAGTTTCTGATCATAATGGATCAATTGAAGGAACGTGGTAACCCAAATTGTATATGGGTCATGATAAATAAGTCACTCAAGTGGACAATAAGGCTATAGATGAAAATAAGAGAGATGAAAGTTAGGAGAGATGAAAGAGAGTAAAAGAGGTTGTTATTTAATAAACTAAATAAAGAAATGTAAAGGTTTTGGGTGAGAGAGAATCAAAGTGAACAAAAAGTTGAAGTTTAAAAGTACTTTGAGAAGGATGAGGAATGTTTGAATGAGAAGAAAGAAGCTATTGGTATCTATTTAGATGATAGGAAAGGAAAAGAAGATGTAGATCAGATCTAAGGCATCATTGAATGCTTAGATAAAGAACCACAAACTAATGAAGGATGTATTACATCTGATTACTTGTTTGCATATGAGAGTGTTAATGAGTTAAGGAGAGATATAATATCCTTAGAGAGATCCTTGTATGTTAAGATGATGGTGAATGAATAGGATGTACAGTTTAAAATAATAGAGGACAAAGAACATTAAGAGGAAGCAATGATAGCAATAATGAAGTAGATTGAAGTAGGTAGGCAATAAAATTCCATTTCTGTTATTGTAAGAATGAAGATGATAAAAATTTAAGGTGAGAGTAAAGGTGGAGTAGTAATATATGGGAGCATATACAACCCATATGACAAAAGAAAAGAGAAGAGTATAAATCAACAATAGTTGTTAGTTAAAGAAAGCAAGTAGTGCAAGCAAGGAGGTATAATAGTCTTTGATAAAGGAAAGAAAGAGAAAAAGGCTAAGAGAAAATGAATCATGAAGTATCAGAAAAAGAGAAGGATGATCTATGGATCATGAATTGGAAGACAAGGAAGTAAAACACAATAGCTCATTTGAGTTCAATTTATTTCTTTCCCAAGAGTATGACGTAAGAGCATCAAGAAAACTATGTGAGTTTGAACATGTGTAAGTATATTAGGTCTCATAGAATCCTTTGGAAGGTATTGGAGTTTTTAGAAGAGTATTGTAGTGTTATTTGATATCCCTTTCACATTTTCCCACCAAAATGGGCATTTGAAAATTTGAAATATGTTAGTGTGCTTAGGAACATTTTGGTGTATTGTCAAGAGAGTCATGATTAGTAAATGTTAATATAGAGTCCATAAATTATCATATAAGATATTTCATGTAAATTTCATGAGGACATTAATAAAAACCAATAAATTTGAGTATAAGGTCCAAACTAGGTACTTACCATGAGAGTTAATTATCAAGGAGGTAATTGTTCATGTGTCTAAGGGAAATCAATGCGTTTTTGGATTGAAGTAGCTGGTATATGTGTATGATAAGTTATTTAGTATTTTTTTGTAGTCATTTATATGTGGATTTAGGCATATATATGAATGATAACTAGGATGATGGAGTACAAAATATAAAACCTCCATATTCTATCTAGGTGACAGAGTTGTTTATGTGTGTGTGTGTGTGTGTGTGTGTGTGTGTGTGTGTGTGTGTGTGTGTGTGTGTGTGTGTGTGTGTGTGTGTGTGTGTGTGTGTGTCTATATATATATATATATATATATAATCAATGAAGTTAAAAAAAATAAATTGATATCTTAGTTTTATATGAGTTGAGATTATTTATGGATACATTTTTATTTTTTAATAACCTTGAAACTTTTTGGGAATATTATTTTGATAATTGTTTAGGACTGTATTCAAGTTTAGTGTGTATGGTCATTAAGAAATACATACCAATAAAGAAGGAATCCTTTTCAAATATGGTATCATGTGTATTAATGTGATATTAAAGAGTGGAATTTTTTATGTAATAATTATTTTATGAGTATATAAAATGTGTTCATTTCTATTAAGAATTGGAGTTCAAGTCACTAATATGTGTGTGTAATTTGCCTTCAAGATACGGTCAAGATAGCTTTGTATATGATCTCAATAATAGATGTGGAGCATAATAAGGTTAGAGGTGGTGTGTATAGCGTGTTAAGATTTTTTTTCAACATGCACAAATAAATTAAACTCATTTTATAACTTGTACTTGTAAGATATTATGTACTAAAGGACTATAATAGGAATCCTATGTAACAAGAAGTTTCCTATCCACATGAGCCTGTCAAGAAACCTATGAGTATGATTCAATTAAAAATTAAGTAGAATTTTACTATAAACCAAAGATAGGATAAATCAGTGAAAGAGTATCTTATTAAAAAATTTAGATCCTAAGATGACTAAAATGTGAACAGAACCTTGAATTAAGATCCTACAGGTAGACTGTGATAAGAGTACCCTACAAAATTCCTTATTTTAAGGTGATTAGGGGACAATCCAAAATATTTAATAATTAGAAAAAATGGATATACATTATTCAAACCTTATATTTCTTATAAAGTTTTGAAAGCAAGAATAGATCCATTAATTGATATTAAACCCTATTGGGTTTATGAAGAATACAAAAACCCTAGTAAAAGGTTAGAATCTAAAAAGTTGAATAGAAAATATTTTAAGTTGTGAAATTGATTAAAATTTGGTATTTGGATGAGGTTTGACATGAATAATAATATTTTAAATTTTTGATGATGGTATAACATCCATACATACACCTACAGGACATTATGTGGAAGATAAGGGTAAATAGGCATAATAAGGGCTAATTGATAGAGGAAGAGGCTAGAGAGTGGTGAAGGCAAGTGAATTAGGCAATGAAATGTGGATTGGAGATAAAAGAGGATAGAGGGTGAATGAAAATGTTTTTTTTCCAATAATCCATTATAATTTTTTGTAAAGGATGAAATAGCCTAATAAAAGGCTATTAGGTGATAAGAAGAATTTAGGGTTTTAGGAGTGTAGAAGGTACTTAAGGTTTTAAGAGAGTGTGATTTGGCTTGGAATAATTTATTAAAACCTATGAGAGGATATACATGTTGAATATTTTATACACAAGACTCATTTCAATAGATGTGATGATTTTTGGATGAGAAACAAAAATATTAATGAGGGTTAGTGTGTGATTGAAGTAAAAGATAGTGAGTAAATGAATATAATGATATGAATGAAAGAGGGAGAGGTACTCATAGGTTATAAAGGTAGGTATAAATAATTAATCAATATATGTGTATAATCCAAGAGGAAATAATGATGCTTGATAAAGAGAGAGAGTTCATAAAGAAGGGTAGACTGAGGACCTATGATGAATGAATGATGATTGAAGGTATTAGAGTTGGGACTAGAGAATAGAATGAAAGAAGTCTCTACATAATTTGGTATCAGAGTGGGAGTTTATTTTGGAATAAGAAAAGGACAATAAAAAATTAAAAAAGGTACATTATTTTTTGGTCTTTTATTTTGAGCTTTGATATGATCATGAAATAATGATGAAGTGTGAGTGAAAGTTGTGATTGAAGGTAAATATTGTGGTAAGTATCCCTAAAGCTAGTGAGGCTTAATGGTGTGAGACAACTATCAAAAACCTCAAGAGAAATATCAAGAGTATGTTGAAGAGAGATAAGGGAGTCCTAGGAAAAGGAAAAGAGAGGAAATAGACCCAAGTCAACATTGAGAAAGAGAGACGCAAGTGAGAGGTTCTGAGTGGAAAATGGATGAGGATTGTCAAAGAGAATAGGTCCATGTGAGACAAAGAGTTTTAGAGGTAGATGAGATTAATATAGAGAGATAAATGAGGAAATAGGTCATGAGTGGTAAGATCTATCATAAAGAAATGAAGGTGCAAGAAGACACCAATAGAAGAGAGATGGAGAAAGAGATGACAAAAGTAAGGTAATAATTAGATGAGTTATTGATCATAATGTAGGAACTGAAGGAATGTGAGAATGAAAAATGTGTATGGTTCATGATAAAGAAGACACTAAACTGGCCAACAAGGCCATAGATGAAGATAATAAAGAGGGAAGCTAAGAGAGAGGAAAGAGAGGAGAAGAGGTTGTTATGTAAGCAACTCAAGAAAGAGATGCAAAGGTTTTGGGTGAGAGAGAAGGAAAGTGAACAAAATTTTGAAGTTGAATGATAATTTGAAAAATAAGATGAAGATTTTTATGAGAATAAAAAATATAGTGGTGTCAAGTTAGATGATGGAAAAGGCAAACAAGAAGTATTTCAGTGTGAAGGCCTCATTAAAGGCTTGGATAAAGAATCACAAACTAATGAAAGAGGTATGACATCTGATTACATGTTTGAATATGATATATTTGATTATTTATAGAGATATATGAGCCTTAGAGAGAACCTTGCATGGTGAGATGATGATCAATGAATAGGAAGTATATGTTGCAGTAGTGGAAGACAAAGAACATGAAGAAGAATCATTGATAGCAACAATGAAGAAGATTGAAGTAGGTAGACAATAAATTACCATTGTTTTTATTTCAATAATGAATATAATAAAAAGTGAATGTGAGATTATGGGTGGATCAATATTATATGGAAGAATACACAACCCATATGACAAAGGAAAAGTGTAGAGTATAAGTCTAAAATAGTTGCCAATTGAAGTAGGCAAGTTGTTCAAGCAATTAGGGATGAATAATATTATTTGATAGAGGAAAGAAAGAGAGAAAATAAGAAGAGAAACTAAATAATTAAGGATCATAAGAAGAGAAGGATGATCTAAGGTATCATGAACTTGAAGACAAGGAAGAAAATCACAACATTTCATTTGAGTTCACTTTCTTTCTTGCCTAAGAACATAATGTAGGAGTGTCAAGAAAACTATGTGAATCTAATAATTTTAAATGTATTAGGTCTCATAGCATCCTTAGAAGTTATTAGAGTCATTATAAGTGTCTTTTAGTGTGATTTGATATCCCTTTGGCATTTTCCCACCAAAATGGGCATTCGAAAATTTGAAATATGTTAGTTTGATTAAGATCATTTTAGTGTATTTCCAAGAGTGTCATGATTAATAAATGTTAGTATAGAGCCATTAAATAAGTATATAAGATGTTTCATGTATATGTCATGAGGATAAAGAAAAAAAACCAATAAATATGAATGTAAGGTCTAAAGTAGGTACTTACCATGAGAGTTAGTTATCGAGGAGGTAGTGTTCATGTGTGTAAGGGAAATGAATGGGCTTATGGATTGAATTAGATGGTCAGATCATAAGATTATTCAGTTGGTAGGATTCAATTAGAAGTGGATAGTGTTATAAGTATGGAGGATAACTAGGATGAAGGAGTACAAAATGTAAAACCTTTGTATTATGTCTAGGTGATAGAGTTGTTAATGTATATATGCATAGAATCAATGTAGTTGAAAAGATTAAGCTGATATATTTGTTACTCTATGTTTATATTTTTGTGGATGCATTTTTATGATTTAATTACCTTGATTATTTTTTTAAATAGTAGTTTGATACTTCTACAAGATTATATTCCAATTTATTGTGTATGGTCATTAAGTACTATTGACTGATAAAGAAGTAATCCCTTTAAAATATGGTATTGTGTGTATTCATGTGATATTCAAGAGTATAATATTTTATGTAATAATTATTTCATGTCTATGTTCATTTACATTTAGAACTAGAGTTCAAATCACCAATCTATGTGTATTCTACCTTCGAGATATAGTCAAGATATCTTTCTATATGATCTCAATAATATATGTGGAGTGTAAAAAGGTTTGAGAAGGTGTGTATGGTGGGTTTATAGTTATTCAATGTGAATAGTGAAATTAAAATAATTTTTTAACTTGGAGTTGTAAGGTATTATGTATTAAAGGGTTGCAATAGGAATCCTATGTAGCAATAAGTGCCCTATCCACATGAGACTATCAAGAAACCTATGAGTATGATTACATAATGAAGCAAGTAAAATATTTTTATGAATTGAAGATAGGATAAATTGGTGAAATAGTCTCTTGTTGAAATTTTCAAATCATAAGATGAGAAAAATGTGAATAAAACCATGTGACAAGATCCTACAAGCAGACTGTGATAAGAGTACCCTATAAAATCCCTTGTTGGAAAGTGATTAGGGGATAATCTAGAAGATTTAATGATTGGTAAAGATATGTTAGTCAAACTCTATACATGTCTTAGGAAGTATTGAAACCAATAACAGATCCATTAAATTTATATTAAACCCTCTCAGATAGAATACAAAAATCCTAGTTTAGGGTTAGAATCTAAAACATTGAATATAAAACCTTTTAACCAGTGAAATTGATTGAAATTTTGTAGTCAGATGAGGTTTTACATGAAGAAGGATATTTTCTATTTTTTATGATGGTATGACATTTTTACGTACACCAATAGGAGACTATGTGGAAAAAAAGGTCAAATAAGCCTAATAATGGCTAATTGACATAGGAAGAGGCTAGAAAGTGGTGAAGGCAAGTGAATTAGGAAATGAAATTTATAGTGTGTTGATGTATAGAAATGTATCACAAGGTTTACAGAGTGTTGAGAAACACTCTTGTCATTTTTGGATTCAAAGAATCCATTGCATGAGTAACTAGTTGTGATATTCTTGATATATTTTATGGAATAGGAGTCAAGCAATAAAAATGTTTCATAAAATGATAATAAAACTAGTTGTTGGGATCAACCTTGGTCTAAAAGCTAGTTTTTGAAGTATGAAGATAATCTGAACTAAGTATAGTGAATTATGATCAAAACCTAAGATCTAAAGTCTAACCTAGTGTGTATATTTACAATGGAAGTTAAACTAAAGTGAGTTGATCAAAAACATGCACAAAAGGAAGGGTAATGCAGAAATAAGGTTTTCTAATTTTCAATCCAAACATTATGATAGAGTTTAAATTTCATCAATACATGTACTAAACCAATATAAGACATGAAATTGGAAAGGCATGTATTCTACCATGTATCAGACAAATATCTAAGGAAAATTGAAATAGTTAAATAAGAAATCAAGTTCACTTTATAGATTTACTTTAAAAAACAAATTGCATTAGCACATCTATAAAGAAAACATGGAAAATGAAATGAACTTAAAATCCTTCAATCAACCTAGCTTAAGCACAAATTGACAACTTTGAATTCATATCAACACATCAATAATCCATATAAATAATTAAAATTTGGACATCCAAATAGATATTTGAAAGAGCAGCCATAATAGGAAACACACAAACAAATACTGGATAATCTTTGTAGAATTCCTTTCTTGTATTAGTTTCTCAAATATTACACAATTTTTTCTCCAAAAAATGCCTCTCTTTTTACAAATGACATCGCCCCTTTTATATAAAAATAAGGAGGTATATCAATCAGTTATATGAAATACCAATTGTGCAAGTGTCATGGATAGTTATCCCTTTACAACCCTCTATAAATATACACTTTCTAAATGGTCTAACTTATAAGTAATGTGATTTACAATATGTACATGATTTAAAAAAAATAAAATTCCTTTTTCAAAATGATATACATGTTTAGTTACAAAATAATATGCTAAAGTTAACAAATTCGACTTTGAGAACCACTTGTTGTTTTAGTCCTTTGTTTCTGCTATAGGGTCTTCATTGCTTTGTTATGTTTCTCATCAATCAGCCTATGGTTGATGATGGGTTCCATGAATATTTCCTTCTCTTTATCTTCCAAGCCTTTGAGGTCCTTGTGAATCCTATCCAAAGCTTCCTTGATGCTTCTTGTATTTCCTATCTTGCCCTCTATAGATAGGATCATATCTAAGATCCTTTTATTATTTACCCCTAATTTAACTTGGCTTTGACTCTTCACCTCCTACATGAACTGATTAGCTCTATGCTTGAACTCCTCATCTATGATCAAGCCCATAGGACTAGGCATATTTGGATCCTTGATTAGGCTCACCAATATATGTAATATCATTTTTTCCAATTTCTTGAGATTACTAAAAAGATCTCTCATTTCCTTTGACTATTTGTTCAAATATTTGATCTTCTCTATCAATATGGCCATATCCACATTTAAGTATGTCAAGATGATTATTTTGAACTCATGAATTTGGTTCTTTATTAAAACATTGATCAATTCCTTCATGTTTTTGCTTAAAGTTTATCATTAGCCAACATGGCTTGAAGCTAAAGTACCCTTTTTGTTAGCCATATCCTACTTGGACTTTACTACCTTGAAGGAGTTGAATAGGTCATACATGATTACATCAAACTTATTTATCATATCTCCTATAAATGACAAACTAGATTACTCCTATAAATTCTTCTTTTGTTTCTTTATCCCTTTGATAGTAACTTGAAACTATTTTATCTATGCTTTAGCTAATTCGAGAACATCTTCCTCAAAAATAGGATCTTCATCAGACCTTTGCCATTTCTTTTGATTCAAACTAGTCAATGGATCTACTTTTTGATACATAATTTATTCACCTTATGTGATGACATTTTTCTATCACTCTTTGTAATCTCGTAGTCTTTGGATCAAACTTGACTCCAAATTTAGATTGAATCACATGTGGGATTGGGACTTATATCTAGGAATGGATTGATAACTGGATTAGAGTAACCAACCTCTTTGTCTCCTCCTCTTGTAAAGCAACAATCCATGGTTATAGTACTTGTTGAATAGGGATATTAGTAGCTTTGACCAAGGGTCATGGGTGATAAGTTGGTAGATTTTCCACTCTTGGTTAATAAACAAACTAATCAGGGATAAGTGTCCAATACAAAATATTCTCTTCACTAAATAAATTAGCTTATTTCATGTGAGGAGTGATAGTCACCTAGGCTTCTTATATTTTAGAACAAGGTCAGTGTCTACTTTTATCTTGGGGGGGTTAATAGCTACTAAGTCCAAATATTTCCCTCTATCATCCTTAGTTTCTTCAACACTTGTCTTTTCTTCTTCATCATCTAAATATGTATATATCATAGATATCATTTTCAATACATCTTTGATAGACTCTTGAGGATCTATGGCTATCATATGAACCTCTTCTTGATGTAATTCATGTTTTGATACCTTAAAATGTTCTAGAGATGATGAAGTAGAATTAATCCCACTTACCTTTCTTTTATATAGCCTTTATTCTTAAAACTAAAGTTCTACTTGTGTACTATCTAATAAAAGTCTACAAGATTCACCACTTATCAAATGATATTACCTAAGGCAAAATTTCCACCTATCATCCAACTTCTGATCTCTTTGTAATCTAGAGTTGAGTGTTGTGTTATATTATTTCAATCTTATTGTCAATTCAAAGTATGAGGATGATTTAATGTATATGAAATCAAAATCATTGGGTTCATGTTCATATGGCATATTCAAAATGCCTTTGATTTTTAAATTCTCTTTCACCTTCCCATAAGGGTCCCATTTCTTGAGATCATCCATCTATAGGTTGAAATACAACCTATGTTTTGAAGAAACCTCAATACTATCCCACTGCCTAAAGATACTCTTGCCAATTTGCATAGGGAAACTATGAATAAGTCCCTTTCCTTTGGTTTTGTAAAGGCCATCCACACCATGGAACAATTATTAGGCCACCTATTGCTCTACTATCTTATCAAGAACATGGACTAACAACTTGATAGAGGAATTGTGAGTTCCCTCAATCTATATAATAATACAATTTGGGTACAACCATATATCCCCCATTACTTCAATAAATTTATTGATTAGAGGGCTCATTCTCTCCATGGGAATGCCAATAATGGCCTCACTTAGTGCTAGGTAGACACAGTCACATATAAATTAAATGTGATTCCTATAAATATAAATGTCCAACTTAGAATAATATTGAGAAATGGCCTAAGTACCACTTAGAGACCATTCTCTCTGATTTGGGATTTTTTTAGTTGTACATAGGGCATCTAGGAGGTAAGACATCATGTAGAACTCTTTCTTCTTCTTATTTCTGATTACATAGATTTGTCTATGTAAGGAGATACTAATAATCTCACCTAAAGGGGAAATTGTCACCTTTTCAACCATGAAGTAGACCATAGGTACTCATAATAGATCTATATATGTTTATGTTTGCATAGCCACATAACTTGTTCAACATAGTCATTATCATCCTAATTCTAGGTCTAAACTAATTGACAAGGATGTTCTTATTAAGGTCTGAAAAGACTTGGTTACCAAATTCTAACCACATGACTAGGGTGTCCATCAAATTGTGCTCCTTAGCCCATGAGCTAATAAAAGTTGAGTCAATTTGGGGTTTGGGAAATTTATAATATAACTCAAATGCAATAACATAAATGTAAGCCACTTTCCTATGATTATATTCATTAATTAACATGCCATTGTCTATCTTAGCTTCTTTAAAAATTACATCAAGAATATCAATGTAATGGAGTTCTTCTACTTGCACAACTGCATAATGTAGACCAGTCATCTATATTGCCACAATGTCATCATATAGCCTCTTTGGTGAAATATTCTTCTTTTGTCTACTAGTGATAGCTAGTTGGTTTTTGATTCTCCATAACAATTTTGACCAATTATTATCCCCTATGTTCAAGGTAGTAAGAACGATCTTGGTATCCTTGAACATATGAATTTTTACATTTATTATCAAATATAGCTCAATATATTATTTTGAAACATGATTATGTGCCCCCATTTCAATAATATTGATTGAATTATTTAATTTAAAACAATAATTCAACCTTTTATCACCTTAATTGTAGTGAAAATAGAGATAATTATGTTAATATGTACATTTTAGGGGTTTCTAGAGGTTTTCACAGAGCTTCAATGGTGGCTATCAAGTTTGAATAATGATATTTCATGACTTAGATTACATTTAGATTACACATTTATACCTTTCATATGTTTGGGTCCAAAATATATCCAATTTGACTTATCTTATTTATATGGCATTGCCATGTCATGCCACTCATTTATTTTAAAAATTACCATTTGTTACCTCTATACATGTGTTAATACCTCATGTAGTATTGAATCTTGATCAATTCACATTTTTGATATTTGAAGAGGTCTTCTAGCCTTGACTCTGTTATGATCCATTATCTTCCATCTAAGTTCCTAAGAGTCTGCCACATGGTAGGTTTATAGTCTCTCTGTAAACCTTGTAAACATACTCCACTTAACACCTTCTCACCACATGGAAGCCTCTCATTAGATCTAGACCGACTAAATTTTTTACCCCACTCCACATCATTAATCTTGATTTGGAAGCTTGAATTCTATTTTTTGATCTGCATCTAATTCATCATGGTTATGACATGTGCCACCATAATGTTCAGTCTAGACCTTTTGAAAAGTCTCCCTTTGTTAGTAACATTGATCTACTAGTTATACAAATGAGAGTAGATGATTGAATCTTTTATTTATATCCAAGCTCAAACATAGATTATTGATGTTCTTGATCACTTATTGAGATTGTGACACTTGTCCTTCTCACATTCCTTCGTAGGCTCTTTGACAATTTGACACTTCACTCATTATTGGATTTTATATCTACCTTCGAGATTGTGACACTTTTCACTCTCATGTTTCATATAAAGATATTTGAAAATTTGACCCAAGTGGGTTTCCATGTACCATTGATATTTGACTTGAGCTCCTTAGATCTTGACACTTGGCATCTTCACATTAATTCATTCCTGCGGGCAATGAAAATAAATAAGGTAAGGGCTTAGGAACATAAAGAAAACTTAGGATAAATTTTTAGTCTAAGGTTTTTTTCATGTTAATAAACACAATTATAAATTCAATATAAAATTTAAACCAAGTTTAAAACATAATAAAAAATTCTTCCATGATTAATTAGTCCCTATGAACAATAAAATAGACTAGGTGAGGTTTTAGGATATAAAGGACTTAGCATAAAATTTTATACTAAGGATTTAGTTGTGTTAATAAACATTATTAAAACTTTAGGATAAAATTTATACTAAGTTTTAATATATAAAAAACATGTTATCTCTTAAATTTGATCCCACATAAATTTGAATCTACTTCAAAAGGGACTTAGGCTAAAACATATTAGACTAAGGTTTTTTAACACTATTTAGACATACATTAAATACATTAATTAAGACCAATAGTTAGTATAAAAGGATCAAAATAGATCATATTATTTAAATAACTAAGGGTTAATTTGGCATTTAAAGCATAAAATATCAAACAATATTCATTTAAATGGAACTCCATTAAACTTGCAACATGGAAACACCAAAATCAAACATTAGCAATATTATATGAAATCAAATATTAAGCTAAAATGTAAATGAAAGTTAAAGAAAAAAATGCTAAATAATGATTTTTGATCAATTTTAATGTCAATTAATAACACAATTTGTAAAATTGAACAAGGGTCATATCAATATGTTAGAATTTTGATACTCTTGGTTTAGACTAATAAATAGACTAATCATTCCACATGATCAAGTACAACATTAAGATCAATTCATAATTAGAATAAGTTTTATAGATGTAGAACTAGGCTCAAATATCAAAACTTAGTCATGTTATGTGTGTGCTTTGATTCCTTAACTGATTAACATAAGATTTAGAAAACAACTTCAAAATTTCATGACCTTAGTCATTAACATTCACTTAAAGCATATTTATATATTCATTAAGAATCATGATTTTTGAATTGGGAAGGCTTGGGAATTACTCTGCTACCATCCAAGCATCCATATCCATGATAAATATGCCTTTGGATCTACTTAAGGGCTTTATTCACTGCTAGCCAGGCATTCATAGCCTCGATGGAGGTTACCAAAAACACCATTGCTTAGAAATTTTTAAAAAATTTAATAATAGTCTTTTTTTTTTTTTTTTTAAATTATATTTAGCTTTTATAAAATTTTGGGAACCATAATTAGCTAGGTTTTATTATTTTATCAAATGTTTAATCTTTAGACAATCATCCTTGGTTGTAAACTTCATCCCACGAAATAATATTGTTTAATTGCTAACATGACTTTTATCTAATAATTAAAACTTTCATTCAACATATACAATCCTTATTGGAATGAAATATAAATCAAAACAAGGTTTAAGATTTTAAGGAACAATTAACCTAAGTATAAATCTTCACCAATTTGTCAAAATCATAATATCAAGCTCTGATTTTCAAAATCCATAATCAACCAATGTCTAAGGTCATACCTACATTCTTCATTTTAAAAGTTACTTTGAGTAATAACATGCATGATAGCCTAAAAATTGTTTTGAAAAAGACTTATTCAAATCAGGGAACAAAACAAATGAAAGGAAACACACAACAAGAAAAAGAAATAACAAACAAACAAATATTTACAAGCATTATGTACAAACATGGAACAAGAAATAAAATAAAGCAAAGCCTACGTATACTAACTCTAACTAGTCTTAAAAATTACTCCATAAAGACTTATGGTGGAAAAGTAGAGAATTAGTACTATAGTTATTGCCTATTAGTTGTCAATGTGAACTCTTCAACCTATAAGTGTTTGAGTTTGAAGGTGTTGTCTCCCAAAGTATTATCAATTTGATAGGGACCAATCGATCATGGAGTGAATTTTCCATGCTTTCCTTTTAGTTTCGAGGCTTTATCCCATAGGAGAACTAGGTCTCCTTGCCTAAACAACTTAATCTTTGAATTCTTGTCAAACCATCTCTTAACTATGGTTTGATGTCTACTGAAGTTGGTAAATAATTCTTTCCTTTCATCTTCCATCTAAATTATTTCAAGTAACCCTGAATTAGCATAGTCTTGGTCTTCCTCCATATACTCTTGCATGAAATTATAGGTTGGCAATTTTAGAGTGATTATAAATATCAACTCCTGACCATACACCAAAAATAAATGGTTATGTCTTCAAATCTTGCTTCACTCTATTTTTATCTACCCAAAGATCATACTTAATCAATTTATGCCATGTTTTAGGTTTTTACATTATAGACTTTTTAATTGCCTTCATCAATTTCTTATTTGTTTATTCTAAAATTCCATTACCTTGGGGGTAATGGTTTGATGAAAAAATGAGAATTATGTTGTTATCAAAGTCCCACTCAATCATCTTAATTGATATAAAGATAGATCCATTATCACAAACTAGTGAAATCAATGTCCCAAATCTTATGCAAATGTTTTCTTCCAAGAACTTGATTACATTTTTAGTTCTACATTAATTAGTTATCACTCCCTTTATCCATCTTGTATAGTAATCAATATAAATAATAGCATATTTTCATCCCTTTGAATAATTATGGTTAATGACCCCTACAAATTCCAATACCCATTCAACAAAAGGTTTATCAATCATAATAGGTTTTAATGGCATAATTGCTTTTGGTTCTTTGGTGCTGAAAATCTAACATTGATAACACTCTCTAACATGTTTATGGGAATACTTGAATATTATGGGCCAATAATATCCTACCCTCATGATCTTATGAGTTGTCTTTCTATAAGGGTGTCAACTTCCAAGCTTTTCATGAAAAGTACTCAATATTTTAGCTACTTCTTTTGAGTCAAATCTTAAGTATATGCATTCACAATTATTCTTGAAGAGTACTCCATATTTGATCATGAAATGTGCTTCATTTAGCCTCAACTTTCATCTCTACTCAATCCTATTGGACAATAACCATTGATTAGAAGATGAATAATTGCATCATACCAATCATTTGGTTGAAAATGTTGTTGGTCCACCTGCATGACATTCACTTTAGGATTAGTATTGGAGATAATTTTAATAAATCCTTGACATCTTACCAACTTGTTAGCTTTCATCTCAATATAATACTCATGGAGTATAGACATCTACTTATCTCTTCTTTCTCCCAGTTGACATTGACGAAGCATAAGTTGAGTGGCAGGGTCATGCAATATTGCATGCACTTTATTCCTAAGAATATAGATTCTAAACTTATTAAAAGTATTAAATAAAACTAATTATTATTTGTCAATAAGATAATATTTTAACTCAATGTTCTTAAAATTATTTCTTATAAATGCAATAGGATGATCACATTTATCTATTTTATGAGTTAAAACAATAACTATTGTATGTTCAAAAGTGAAAGAATAGAGGTATAAATATTTTGTGAAATTAAGACTTATCAACATTTATGCCTATATAATTTTTATTTAATTTCCTTGACGGATTACCTTATTTATTCATTACATATGACCTTGGTATCCTTATTCAACATATCATTTAATGGCTTCATAATTTCTACAAAACCAGAAATAAACTTCCCCATAAAATTGATTATCCCAAAGAAATATTTTAATTCTTTTCTAATATTAGGGGGTTCTATTTTGGATATGACGTCAACTCAATCAATGTCTCTAGAAATACTAGCCTCGGTTATAACATGTACCAATAATTTCCCTTTTGTAACACAAAAAATGCTTTTCTTAGGATTGAGAGAAATTTTATACCTCCTACAATGTTCAAATACCTACTGTAAATGCATGATGTGGTCTTCCCTATTTTTATAAACATAGTTAGGTCATCCATATATATGATAATGCACTTACATATGATACTTTTGAATTCATGGTCTATATCTCTTTGAAAACTTTTTCTTTCATTTATTAGCCCAAAATGCATTATTTTTTAGGCAAAAATGCCCCACTCAGTTATGAATGTAGTCTTTATTATGTCTTCCTTGTTCAAAATTACTTGATTATAACCTAAAAAACCATCAAGAAAAGACATCATAGAAAAACTAATAACAATTTGAATGACTTAGTCAAGAGAGGGTAAAGGATAGTTATCCTTTTTAGAAGATTTATTCAAATTTATAAAGTATATGCATAATCTAATTTCTCCAATTTTCTTTCTCATTGGTACCAAATTGGCAACCCAGGTAGAATGTCTAATGAGAAAAACTATTTTTTCATCCATTAGATTCTTGAATTCTTTGTAGATTAATGGTTTTAAAATAGGGTTGACAGGTCCTTACTTCTGCCTAAAAGGTTTACATGCCTCTTCTAATAGAATAGTGTGGGTAATGACTCTAGGATCAAAGATATTTAAGTCTTCATAGGACCATGCTATAACATATTTGTACTTGGTCAATAACTCTTTATCCTTTCTTGACTCTCCATTTGTGTAGGATGTACCAATATTTATTCATTAGGGTTGACCTTGAACTTCAAGATCAACAACATTTTAATCTTTCCCATTCACTTTGGGAACTTTAACAGATTCAACTAGTTTGTCTTGATCGGATAGTCTTACTAAGGTGATTATGCCTTTGGGAATTTTATTTTCATTCAATTGAATAATATTTTCATCGACTTTATACTCATCAAGAGAATTTTCATTGACCTTATCAATAATGTGAGGCTCAAATACTCTTGAATTGTTCATGAAATCTATGAATTTTTTATCATCACTAAATATTTGTAATTGATTGACATTATCAAGAATTGAGGGATATAAAACCAATTCAATGTTAAGGTTTCCTAGTTTATAATCTTGATTGGGCATAATATTGGCTAAAACTGAGTTCTTATCATTAGTAAGCTTGTTCTATTCTATAGGAATTGATACAACATTAAAATCATAAAATTAATCTATCAAGTCCCACACTCTAAACACGTACTTCTTAAGATAAGACAATTTTCATTGATACTTACTTCTAACTTGATTAACCAATAGTTTAGAGTCACCATACACTAGCAGTTCTTTGACCTTGTGTTTGATAATAAATTGTAATGCTAAAATTAAAGCTTCATACTCTACCAAGTTATTAGTGCAAGGAAATTGAAGTCTGTAAGAAGTATTAATCTCTTTACCAATGGAATTGATTAGAACAATTCCTATTCCAGATCCATATTTATATCTAGCACCATTAAAATATAATTTCCACATCCTAGGTAGAGCATGAGAATCCTTAGAGTCACATACCATAGAAGTGTCAAGAGTATAAAATCCTAACTTAGAATTGACCATGTTAACCTTTTCATTTGAATCATTGAATTATGTGATCATGTGTTTCATTTTTGGCTCCATCTTAATCCAAATTTGGTTGGGAACCTCGTTTCATGGAAGCCACATATGAGAATAATCAATTGACATGTACCCATTCAAAGACTTAGTCCAATCCATATTGACCATCATTTCATAGGCATCAATAATGTCTACAAATTGAATGCCTATATATTTTTGTATCCTTAGATTTGTAGTGAGTTGCATATGAATATTCAACAATTCCCCAATTACTTTAACTCTTGATTTATTTATTTGAGTGACTACTCTATCATAATTAATTGGAATTAAACCAAGTTTTTCACAAATACATTTTGGCATGATATTATCAAAATCACATGAATCTAAAAAAAAATTATGCAATTTTTTACCAAAAAATATAATTATTAGCAAGAAATGTGAAACCTCTACTTTTTTCTTATACATAACTACATTGGCATTCATAACCTTTAGTGATTTACTAGGCTTCTTGCTCAAAGACTCTAAAAATAAATCTCTTTGTTTAGTAATTTGAGTCAATCCATGTAAAGTTATGTTATCTTTAATATTTTTCATATATTCAACTATATTATATCCACTGATAGTAGAAGAACCATATGTATCAACATTATTTCTAGAGCTACTTCCCTTTAGAGGTTCTAGATTATTGTTAGCTACAGAATCATGAGGAGTATCAAAGTTATTTAGTGGAGTTGAAGTTTTCAATGGCTTCTTATATTATATATTATTTAGAGGATAATTATTATTTATATATTGTTTAAAATCATGAATATCTTTAGGAGTATCCTCAGGATCATTCTCCTCTTGGAATGGAAAATCAAACATCTCAACCATGAGAGTTGTGTCAATAGATTTGGATGCCTTTGAAGAACTATATGTACATGTAGTATTATCTTTATTAGTTCCACCTTCAAATGAATGTAACTAATCTTGAAAAAATTTGAAAGCATTGTAATATTAAATGTAATCTAATTCACCATGCTTTGAAGTGTTATGAACACTATAATACTCAGTTAAATCTACATCAAAAATACTTATCTCAAGATTGTTTTTAATGGTAGATGACTCATTATTTTTATTATTATTATTATTATTATTTCCATTATTGTGAAACTTGTTTATAGGTTTGTTTAACCTCTGATAAGAATAATTTCTATTAGAATTTTCCCCAGTATTACCTACTTGTTTTCAAAACTAAAGGAAATTAGTTTTCAAAATTTTAACCATTTTGAGTATCGAGTCATTCTCATTTTTGGTGCCTCTGAATTTTTAATTTGAGTAATACTACTAGCTATTATCACCAAAGCTCTTTGATCCTAAGAATGAAATACATTTGTAGTGTTATTCAAGAATATTAGGTTTTGACTAGGATGGGCAAGACTCAAAGGCAATTGATTCAATATTGATGTTTGGTTCAAAACATACATGTTTTGATTAGCATTGGGAATGACATTCAACATAGGTAGATTAGGATTGAAGTTGGGGATTATTTATGCTAATTGATCTTGAGGTTGTATTTGATCTTTGATTGTCACAGCTTCAGCATAGGCCAAAGCTAATGTGTTTATAACCCCACCATACCTTTTTACAAACATAGATGTCATGGGATCTAAATCATCCTTATAAATATCTAAGGCTAAAGATTCATCTAGTGTATAGGGATCTATAGTTATTATAAACATATTCTAGAATTAAGCATTAAATGATATAATGGTATCACTTAAAGTTTTTTCCACAGTTGTGAATTATTGATAAAAGATACAATGACTAATGATTTTTCCAAATTTATCAATGAAAATACTATTAAAATCATTCTAACTAGTAATTTAATTATCAATAAGGTTAAGAAACCAATCATATGATTCATATTTTAAGGGACATGGAAACAATCTACATGTAATTTCTTCATGAACTACATTCAACAATTTTAAATTAGCTTTGAAACCTTTGATATGTTCTTTAGTAGTAACCACACCATTAGGATTGAAAGAAGGCAAATATTTCTCAAGATTTCTAGGTAAGTCATCTACCTAACTAGGTACATTGATTGAAGATCTACCTAAACAAGCCATACCTTGATAATGATTTAACATAGGAGAGTATGAATAGGTAATCAGGTTGACATTTAGAAACCCTGCACATATTTACCTAATCTTTCTTTCCTATGAACTTCCAAATAAAGAAGAGGTAGTATTATCTATAAACATGACCTTATCCTAATTCTTAGTAGTTACATATTTTAAATTTTTAATCCTATTAAAAATATGATGTATCAACCTTATATTCACAAATAAAAATGATTAGATTTATACATTAAGTAATTTTTTCCCAAATTCATACAAATAACAACTATCTTTAATTGAATTAACTTAAAGATATATCTAAACTTCTAATTATGGATGATATTTATACTTCTAATTTAAAATAAACCTAAATTTTTAATTAATCAATCTTTGAACAAAATTACTATCACTAAACTCAAATGTTTCATATTTACAAAGCTTAAACTATCTTTGCAACAATTTATCATGAATCTTCAAAGAATAGCTATCTTTAGCTAAATAAGTGCAAAGAGTGGTCTGAAACCATGAATATCAATGATATTTACACAATTGAGCTAATAAAAACACAAATATACAAATAATAAAATGATCTTTGAACAAAATTCACTAAAATTAGTAAAGACACTTCAAAGTCACAAAGATTTAGCTAAGGCCCTCCTTCTAGAGCTAGTGAAACTTATTTGTTGATGCCTAAAAGTGTATCATAGGTTTTATATAAATTTGAGAAACACTCTTATCAATTATGGATTCAAATAATCCATTGCATGATTATTTGGTTGTGATATTCTTGATATCTTTGGTGGAATAGTGACAAAGCAATGTCACTGTTTCATAAAATGATAATACAACTAGTTTTTGGGAGTAACCTTAGTTTGAAAGCTAGCTTGTAAATTATGAAGATAATGTGAACTAATTATAGTGAATTATGATCAAAACCAAAGATATAAAGTCTAATCTAGTGTGTATATTTTCAATGTAGGTTAAACTAAAACAATTTGATCAAAAAAAATGGGCAAAAGGAATGGTAGGGCAGAAGGAAGGTGTTCTAATTTTCAATCCAGACATTATGATAGAGCTTAAATTTCATAAATAAATGTAATAAACTAATATATGACATGAAATTATGAATTCACATATCCTACCACATATTAGGCAAATATCTAATGAAAAGTGAAATAGTGCAGATAATAAATCATGTTCACTTTAGATATTTACTTCCCCAAACAAATTGCATTAACACATCTATAAAGAAAGCATGGAAAATGAAATGAAATTAAAATACTACAATAAACCTAGCTTAATAAAAAATTAAAAATTCTTCATTCATGTGAACACATCAAGAATCCATAAAACCAATTCAAATATAGATATCCAAATAGATAATTGAGAGAGCAATCATAACAGAAAACACATAAATAAATATTGGACAATCTTTCCAGAATTCCTTGCATATATTAATTGCTCAAATTTTACATTTTTTTTCAAAAAACTCCCTCTATTTTTAGAAATAAAAATACCCCTTTTATAGAACACTAAGGACGTATGTTGGTCAATCATATTAAATAATAATTGTAAAAGTGTCATGGATAGTTGTCCCTTTACAACTTTCTAGAACTAGAATCTTTTTAAATGGACTAACTTATAAGAAATGTTATTTACAAAAGGTACATTATTTAAAAAAACCAATATTCCTTTTTCAAAATTATATACATGTTTATTTATAAAATAATATGCTAAAGTCAACAAATTTGACTTTGAAAATCACTTGTTGTAGTCCTTTATTTCTACTATAAGGTCTTCATTACTTCGTTATGTTTCTCATCAATCAACTTGAGGTTGATAATGGGTTCTGTGAAAAGTTACTTCTCTTGATCTTCTAAGCCTTTGAGTTCCTTTCGAACCATAACCAAAGCTTACATGATGCTTCTTACATCCCCTATCTTGTCCTCTATAGATAGGATCATATCCAAGATCCTTTTATTGTCTTCCCCTGATTTGCCTTGGCTTTGGCTCTTCACCTCCTACATGAACTGAGTATCTCTATGTTTAAACTCCTCATCTATGGTCAAGTCCATATGAATAAGCATAGTTGGATCCTTGATTAGGTTCCCCAATATATGTATTATCTTATTTTCCAATTGCTTGAGATCACTAGAAAGATTTAACATTTGCTCAGACCATATGTTTAAAGCTCTAATCTTCTCTATCAATATGGCCATAGCAATAGTCAAGTGTTACAAGATGATTGTTTTGAACCCATGAATTTGGTCCTCTATTAAAACATTGATTAAATTATTCACTTTGTTTCTTGAAGCTTACCATTAGCCAACTTTGCTTGAAGCCAAAGTACCTTATTTATTAACCATATCCTACTTGGACTTTATTACCTTCTTGGAACTAAATAGGTCATACATATTTACCTCAAACTTATTTATCATATCTCCTAGAACAAAAAAACTAGATTGATCCTTTAAATTCTTCTTTTGTTACTTTATCCCTTTAATAATAGCTTGTTATTTTTATATCTATGCTTGAGTTAATTCAACAACATCTTCCTTAAAAATATGATATTCACCAGACCTCTATGCTTGCTTTTGATTCAAAATATTCAATGGCTCCACTTTTTGATACATAATTTCTTCACCTCCTATGATGACCCTTTTCTCTATCATTCTTTATAATCCATTAGTCTCTAGATCAAACTTGACCCGAACTTAGATTGGGTCACATGTGTGATTTGGACATCTATTTATTATTAGTATAATTACTCGATTGGAGTAGCCAACATCTTTGCCTCCTCTTGCAAATAAATAATCCATGGTTTAATTCTTGCTACAAAGGGATATTAGTAGCTTTGACTAAGGCCCATGGGTGATAAGTGGGTAGTATTTCCACTCTTCATTAATAAATGAACCACTTAGGGATAGGTAGCCCATACAAAATTTATTATTCACTACACAAATTAACTTATTTTAGGGGAGGAGTGATGGCCACCTTGGGATTCTTAGATTTTGTAACAAGGGCAGTATCTACTTTTCTCTTGGGGGCTCAGTAGATACTAAATCCATAGATTTCCTTTTGCCATCTTTAGTTTCTTCAACACTTATCTTCTTTTCTTCATATGAATCTATATATGTCATAGATAACATTTTCAATACATCCTCAATAGACTCTTGAGGATCTATGGCTATGATATGAACCTCTTATTGATTTAATTCATGTCATAATGCCTTAAAAGGTTTTGAAGATGATGAAGTAGAAATAATCTCACTTGTATTTCTTTCCCATGGCATGTCCTCTTCAAACTTATGTTTTATTTGTGTCTTTATTTGTGTAGTATCTGATGGAAGTCTACAAGATTCACTACTTGTTATATGATATTGCCTGGGGTTAAATTACCACCTATCATCCACCTTCTAATCTATTTGTAATCTAGAGTCAAGTCTTATGTTATGTTCATTAAATCTTATTATCACTTAAAAGTATAAGGATACTTCAATTAATATGAAATAAAAGGCATTGGGTTCATGTTCATAAGGCATATTCAAAATGCCTTTGATTCTTAAATGCTCCTTCACCTTCCCTAAGGGTCCCATTACCTAAGATCATCCATATGTAGGTTGAAATATAACCTATGTTTTGATTAAACCTAAATATTATCCCACTACTTGAAGATAGTCTTGTCAATATGCATAAGGAAGCTATGAATATGTCCATTTATTTTGGTTTTACAAGGGCCATCTACGCCATGGAACAATTGGTAGGCCACCTATTTCTCTACTAGCTTATTAGGGACATGGACTGCTAACTTGAGAGGGGAATTTTGAGTTCCCTCAATCCTTGAAAAAGTAAAATCTATGTATAACCACATATCCCCCATTACTTCAATATATTTATTTATTAGAGGGCTCACTCTCTCCATGGGAATTCTAGTTGTGGCCTCTATTAGTGTCGGGTAGACATAGTCAATATATATTGATTTTAATTCTTATACTTATAAATGTGCAACTTATAATATTACAAAAAAATGGTTTGAGTGCCATGTAAAGACCATTCTCTCTAATTTTTGATTTTTGTAGTTGCAGATAGGGTATCTAGGAGGTAGGACATCATGTAGAACTCTTCTTCTTATGCTTAATTGCATAGATTTGTCTACTCAAGGAAATGTTAACTATTTCACCCAAAGGGGGAACTATCACCTTTTTAACCATGAATTAGACCATGGGAACCCATAATGGATCTACATATGTTATTTTTTCATATCCACACAAATTGTTTAACATAGTTACTGTCATCCTAATTATGCATCTAAACTAACTCAAAGAATGTTTTTATTAACTTCTAAAAATACCTAGTTATCAAATTCTAACCACTTGCCTAGGGTGTCCATCAAAGTGTACTACCTAGCCCATGAGTTAATAGAAGCTAAGTTAATATGAGGTTTGGGTAATTTAAAATAAGATTCAAGTAAAATAGCAAAAATTTAAGCCACTTTCTTGAGATTAGGTTAATTAATTAACATGCCCCGATCTATCATAACTTCCTTGAAAATTAGAACAAGTATATCAATGTAATGGAGTACCTCAACTTTCATAGCTATACAATGTAGAGTAGTCATCTGGATTGATACAATGCCATCATATATCATTTTTGTGAAGAAATTATTCTCTTCTCTACTAGTGATAGCTGCATGGTTTTCAATTCTCTAGAATAATTTTGACCAATCATTGTCCCCTGTATTCAATGCAACAACAACAAACTCATTTTACTAAAACATAAAACCATCTACATCTATTATCAAATATAGGTAAACATACTCATTTGAAATAAGCTTATGTGTCACCATTCCAATAATCATGATCAAATTATTCAATTAAAGATAATAATTTAACCTTCTCTAAGATTAATTATAGTGAAAACAAAGATAATTAGGGTAATCCATACACTCTAAGGTTTTCAAAGGTTTGCACATAGCTTGAATGATATCTATCAGGTTTGAACAATGATATTTCATGACTTAGATTGCATTTAGAGTGCAAAATTATACCTTTTGTGTGTTTGGGGCCACAAGATATCCAATTTGATGTGTCTTGTTTATGTGGCATTACCATGTCATGCTACTCATTTATTTAAAAAATAACCATTTTAGCCATGTGTAAATACTTCATGTAATATTCAATCTCCATCAATTTACACTATTTATATTTTAAGAGGTATTTTGGCCTTGACTTTATCATGAGCCTTTGATCTTCCATCTAAGTTCTCAAGAGTGTGCCACTTGGTAGCTCCGTAGGATCTTTTTTCACCTTGCAAACACATTTCATCACTTAACACTTTATTTCCATGTGGTATACTCTCATTAGATATAGGACCATTGAATATTTTACCCACTCCTTATCATTGATATTGATCTAAAAGCTTGAATGCTATTCATTGATTTGCATCTAATTCATCATGGTTATGACATGTGTCACCACTGTGTTTAGTTTGGACCTTTTGAAAAGTCTACCTTATTTCATATCATTTATCTTATAGGTATATTAATTAATGTGTATTATTGATTATACTCTTTATACCCAAGAATGAATGTGGACCATCAATTTTCTTGATCACTTACCAAGATTGTGACACTTGTCCTTATCATATTATTTCATAGGCTCTTTGACAATTTAACTCTTCTCTCATTATTATATTTTTGATGGATCTACCTCTAAGATCATGAAACTTTTTACTCTCATATTTAATCTCAAGAGCTTTGTGAATTTGACCCAGGTAGGTGCCTGTGTACCATTGATATTTGACTTCAGCTCCAGAGATCTTGACACTTGGCATCTTTACATTAATTCATTCCTATGGGAAATGAAAATAAACAAAGTAAGGGCTTGAGAACATAAAGGAAACATAGGATAAAGTTTTATATTAAGGTTTTGGTCATGTTAATAAACATGATTAGAACATTAGGATAAAATTTAAACTAAGTTTAAAACACAATAAAGAATGTACTCAAAATTAATTAATCCCTATGAACAACAAAATAGAATAGGTGAGGTTTTAGGATATAAAGGAATTAACATAGAATTTTAGACTAAGACAGTAGATGTATTAATAAAAACAATTAAAACTTTAGGATAAAATTTAGACCAGTTATTAAAATATAAAAAAAAATGTTCCCACTTAAATTTAATCATGCATAAATTTGAATCTACTTCAAAAGGGACAGGCTAAAACATATTAGACTAAGGTTTTTTAATACTATTTAGACACAAATTCAATCAATTAATTAATACCAATGTCTAATATAAAAGGATCAAATGAGATCATATTGTTTAACCAACTAAGGGTTAATTTTGAATTTAAAGCATAAAACCCTGAACAATATTAACTCAAATAGAACTCCATTAAACCTGCAGCATGGAAACACCAAAATGAAACATTAGAAATATTAGATAAAATAAAATATTAATATAACATGCCAATGAAAATTAAATAAAAACAAGATATTCAATAATGAATTTTGATCAATTTGAATGTCAATTAATAACACAATTTGAAAAATTGAACAAGGGTCCTCATTTTTCAAAAATGGTGGGTATGTTGAGCTCAAAAAAGTGGAGATAAAAGAGGATAAAGGGTGACTACAAAGCTTTTTTTCTCCAAGATTCCATTGTACTTGTCTGTACAAGATAAAACATCCTAAGAAAAGGCTACTAGGTGATAAGAGTAATTGTTTGTTTGAGGAGTGTAGAAGGTACTTTACATTGTAAGAGAGTGTGAGTTGGCATGGAATAAGTGTGTTAGACCTATGAGAGGTTTTAAATGTTTAATATTTTATACACAAGACTAAGTTCAATAAATGAGGTAAGTTGGGGTTGAGAAGCAAACAATCTAGTGAGGGTTAGTTTGTGATTGAAGAAAAAGGGAGTGAGTAAATGAATAGAATGATATAAACTAAAGAGAGAGAGGTATTTATAGGTTATAAATGTAGGTATATATACTTCAATAAGATATGTGTAAAATGAATAAGAAATATTGATAAAGAGGGAGAGTTCTCAAATAAGGGTATACTGAGGACTTATGATGCATGAGTGTTGATTGTAGGTATTAGAGTTGGGACTAGAGAAAAGAGTGGAAGAGGTCTCTTCATCATTTGGTATCAAAGTAGGAGTTTATTTGGAAAGAAGAGAAGGATATATATCAAGTAAAAATGGTACATGATTATTTTGTCTTTTATTTTGAGTTTTGATATGATCATGTAATAATGATGAAGTGTGAGCAAAAGTTGTGAATGAAGGTAGAGATTGTGATAAGCAACCCTTAAAATAGTGAGGCGTAATAGTGTGAGATAGTTGTTGGAAATATCAAGAAGAGATTTAAGAGAGATAAGGGAGTCCTAATAAAAGGAAAATAGAGGAAATATACCCAAGTGAGTTCATATATAAAGAGAGACCTAAGTGAGAGGTCATGAGTGGCAAGTAGATGGGACTTATTAAAGAGAATAGGTCCAACTGAGACCAAGAGGTTGAGAGGTAGATAAGATAGAGAGAGAGAGAGAGAGAGAGAAAGAGAGAGAGAGAGAGAGAGAGAGAGAGAGAGAGAGAGAGAGAGAGAGAGAGAGAGAGAGAGAGAGAGAGAGAGAGAGAGAGAGAGAGAGAGAGAGAGAGAGAGAGAATATAAAGTAGGTCATGAGTGAGAAGAGCTACCACAAAGAAAGGAAGGTGTAAGAAGACACCATGAGAAGAGATATGGAAAAAAAGATGACAAAAGTAAGGCAACAATTAGATGAGGTGTTGATCATAATGGAGTAATAGAAGGAAAGTGAAAACCCACATTATGGATGGGTTATGATAAATAATATATTCATGTGGCCAATAAGGATATAGATGAAGAGAAGAAAGAGTGAATATAAGAGAGAGGAAAGAGAGCAGAAGAGGTTGTTATGTAAGTAACTCAAGTAGGAGATGCAAAGGTTTTGGGTGAAATAACATTAAAGTGAACAAAAAATTAAAGTTAACTACTACCTTGAGAAGGAAGAGGAAGGTTTGAGTGAGTAGAAATAAGCTATTGGTCTATAATTAGAGGATGGGAAAGCCAAATAAAACGTAGATTAGTTTGAAGGCCTCATTAAAAGATTAGATAAAGAAGGATAACCTAATGAAGGAGGTATGAAATTTGATTACATGTTTAAATATGAGAGTCATAATTAGTTAGAGCTATATATAAGCCTTAAAGATAACCTTGCATTGTTAGATGATGGTGTATGAATAAAAATTACTGGTTACAATAATGGAAGATAAAAAACATGAAGAGGAAGAAATGATAGAAACAATGAAGTAGATTGAAGTAGGTAAGAAAGAAATTTTGATTTCTTTGGTTGCAAGAATAAATATGATAATAAGTAATGTTTAGAGTACATGTTGATAAATATTATATGGGAGCATACACAACCCATGTGAAAAAGGAAAAAATTAGAGTATAAGTCTACAATAGTTGCTAGTTGAATAAATCAAGGATTGTAAGCAAGGAGGTAGAATAGTATTTGATAGAGGCAAGAAAGAGAGAAAATAAGAAGAGAAATTGAAGCATGAAGGAGAAATATAAGGTAAGGATGATCTAAGGAGCATGAATTGGAAGACAAAGAAGAAAAACATAATAGTTAATTTGAGTTAAATTTATTTCTTGCCGTAGAGTATGATGTAGGAGCATCAAGAAAAATATGTGAATTTGATCATGTTCAAGTTTATTAGGTCTCATGGAATCCTTTATAAGGTATTGGATTCTTTATAAGACTGTTATAGTGTGATTTGATTTCCCTTTGGCATTTTAGTACAAAAATGGGCATTTGAAAATTTGAAATATGTTATTATGATTAGGAGATTTTTCTTGTATTGTCAAGAGTGTCATGATTATTAAATGTTATTATATAGTCATTAAATGATTATAGAATTCGTTTCATGCACAATTCATGAGAACAATGACAAAAACCAATAAATTTGAATGTAAGGTCCAAACTAGGTAGTTACCATGAGAGTTAGTAATCCAGGAGGTAGTTATTCATGGGTGTAAGCGAAATGAATGAGTTTATGGATTGAAGTAGATGGTATAATCATAAGTGAATTAATTTGGTAGTTTTTAAGAGTTAGCTATAAGTGGATAGAGGCAAAGGTATGAAGGTTAATCGGGATGGAGTATAAAATGTAAAACCTTTGTATTCTATTGAGGTGATAGAGTTTTTAATGTATATATGCATAGAATCAATGAAGTTGTAAAGATTAATGTGATGTATTTATTTTTATATGTTAAGATTGTTTATGGATAATTTTTTATGTGTTAATAATCTTTAATCTTTTTGGGACTAGTAGTTTGATAATTTTGTAGGATTATGTTCAAGTCTATTATGTATGGTCATTAAGAACTACAAACTGATAAAGAAGGAATACTTTTAAAATATGGTATTACATGTATTCATGTGTTATTATAGAATGTAATAAGTATTTCGTGTGTATATTAACTTTGTTCATTTCCATTAAGAACTAGAGTTCAAGTCACCAATCTATGTGTATTTTGCCTTCAAGATATAGTCAAGATATCTTTGTATATGATCTCAATAATAGATGTGAAGCATAATAATTTTTGAAAAGGTTTATATGGTGGTTTTTGTTTAATTTTCATATTGAAATTAAAATATTTTTATAACTTTGAGTTACAAGGTATTGTGTATTGAAGGACTGTAACACAAATATTATGTAGTAAGAAGTGCCCTATCCACATGAGTTTGTTAGTAAACCTGTGAGTATGATTCAATAACAAAGTAAGTAGAATTTTGTTATGACTTTAAGACAATATAAATTGGTGAAATAATCTCTTATTGAATTTTTCAAAACCTAAGATGATTGAAATGTGAACAAAACCCTATATTAAGATGTTACAGGAAGATTGTGATAAGAGTGCCCTATAAAAGTCCTTGTATGAAGGTGATCAGGGAATAATCCAGAAGATTTAATGATTGGTAAAGTTGGATATATGTTATTAATAACTTATATAGGTCTTAGGAATTTTTGAAACCAATAATAGATACATTAAATTGACATTAAACCCTCTTGTGTTTGTGAAGAATACAAAAACCCTAGTTTATGGTTAAAATCTAAAAAGTTGAATAGAAAATGTTTTAACTAGTAAAATAGATTTAAATTTGGTAGTAATATGGTTTTTAACATTAATAAGGATATTTTCATGTTTTTATGATGGTATGACATCTATACCTTATAGGAGACTATGTGGTAAATAGGGGAAAATATGCACAATAAGGGTTGATTGACAGAGGAAGAAGCTAGAAAGTGGTCGAGGCAAGTTAATTAGCAAATGAAATTTATAGTGGATATAATAGAGGATATAGGGTGACTAAAAATTTCATTTTTTTCAAAAATCCATTTTACTTTTCTGTATAGGATTAAATAGCCTAGAAAAGGGCTACTAGATGATAAAAGGAATTAAGGGTTTGAGGAATATAGAAGGTACTTAAGGTTTTAAGAGTGTGTGAGTTGGCATGGAACAAGTGTGTTAAACCTAACATAAGTTATCCTTATTTTATATTATATGCATAACACTTAGTTCAATAAATGATGCGATTTGGGGTTGAGAAGCAAACAATTTAGTGAGGGTTAGTGTGTGATTGAATTAAAAGGGAGTGAGTAAAGGAATATAATGATATGAATGAAAGAGTGATATGTATTAATAGGTTTTAAAGGTAGGTATAAATAATTAAATAATCTATGTGTATAATCTAAGAGGAAAGAATGATGTTTTATTAAGATTTAGAGTTCTTAATTAAGGATAGACTTAGGACTTATGATGTGTGAATGATGATTGTAAGTGTCAGAGTCAGGATTATTTTAGAGAATGAAATATGTATCTACATCATTACCTCATAAGGAATATAATGCATCTAATCTCAATTTGGTCTTTATTAGACACATGTATGTAGTTTTCTTTATCTAATGTCAACTAGGTTTACATTAGCCCTATATAATTTTTTTATCCATGTAATATCAGATATAAATGTGTTAACATTGATTTCACAACATATTAGATAAATTGAGTGTTTATTCAAGAAATTTTATACTTGGGGTCAACCAGACCCAATGCAAAGTATTTCTTTCATGTAAATTTCAATTATTATTCTCTTATCCCCAATTATCAACTCTATAGAAAAAATAAAATATTTTTTATAATATAGCATTTTAATGGGGATAATGGAAGCTCATAATATAAATTACATAGATTTAATGTAAATTGACGCTCTTTTGGAAATGATTGCATATCACATGTAATCAATATATTGTCAAATGGGGCTTGCTTTACCATGATTACATACTTTAACTAATTTTTAATTATTGTGAAGATAATTTTTTACATATAATGCCAAGTTGAAATACATTTTTTATATAAAATTAATCACATTTATATTAAATCAAGTTTCGATCCACTAGCCCTAATTTTGCAATATATACAATTAATTAGTTATTTAGTATAATCTAATACATAATATAAGCTAATTGATCCCCATTAAAATATTTGGATCCATTAACACTATTTATTAGGGTTGATTTCAAAAATTAAATAAATTTAGTCCATATAATGTGGGTAGGGGATAGTTTTATTTTAATTCACCCCATTTTAAATTAATCAAATGTTTGGTCTAAATTTCTAAGGAAGTTGGGTCAGCCAAGCCTCATATAAGGAATTAAGTCCATTTAATGAAAATTTGGGATCCATTGGAACTGATTTCATATCATTTATAACCAATATATTTTTTTTTAAATTTATGTGAAGATATGGATAGTTAAGCCACATACACCAAATTTCATTCCACTGATGTAAACAGGGGTTTCACTAGGTTTTGTTCTTTATAGGTTTGTTGAATCCAAAATGGACTTCAAACCTTAGTAATTAATTTTAAACTCAAAAAAATATATTATAAATTTAAAATATTCGTTATATACTTCTCATAATGTCGTTAATGCTATCAAATAAACTAAAACTGATCATTTCCCTTACAAGTCAGGTTTTTGTAAATAACATTTAAATAATACTAGTAGACCTTGTTTCCTAGGTCTGTATTCTTATCTTTGAGTGATTATTGAAATGAAAAAATCAATAAATAAAATTATAGTTTTATTCACTTAGTATTATTATTTTATAACCAAATAAATCATGTATTTAACTTTCTATACCCACTAACTTACACAAGAAACAAGAAATTAGGTTTTACTATACGTTTCTCATGGTCATGTTGATTGAATTTCAATTATATCTCTCTCAAAATTTATCATAAACTTATTAAATATATTATAAAATATTAAATACATCCTATAGTAACTATTTAATATTTTTCAATTCATTTGGTTGAGTCATTTTTAAAATATTAAAGTTTTAATGTTTTTAAAAGAAGTGGTTTTTCCTTATCTACAAGACTGTAGGTCTAAGTTTTTTCTATAAATTGAGATAAAAAATGTCTAAAATCATAAAATCACCTTTTATACTTAAAAATAATTATCACCCACCTCTCTAAAAATTTCAACCAATTAAATTTTGAGTTATAGGGTTTTTAGTCTAGTTGAAACCCTGGGTTTCAATAAGAGGTTGGGAACATGCAAAAATAGATAGTTTTAAATTTAATGACTATTTTTAAAATATATAAATTGGAGGTTATGTGACCCATAATTTTTATCATATTTATATATTTTTGACACCTTAAAAATCATTAAATGTATAAAATAAATGTCTTATTTTATCTTGACTATAACCTTAAAATTGTGTTTCAATCTTTTGTAGCTTGAGAACCCTCATAAACATGTAAAATAATATTAGGATATAGTAAATTACATGCATGAAAATATTTTAATTTAATTATAGATCATGAAAATTCTCTTTATTTATATATATTCTCAAAACTAATGCATATATCATACATAAACCCTACAAGATTTTCTTGAAAACCTACAACTTCAAATTCTCTCCTTGTCTTGTTTAATTTCTTTGTTCCTTTTGTTGTTTTTTATAAATTTATAATATTATAATTGATGTATTATATTGGTTTTTAATTTTTAAATGCACCAAAAATTTCTCAATCAATTCATGACCTAGTTTAAATATGCAAGACTTATTCACCAACTTATGTTACATACATCTTGGTGGAATTTTATTCTAGTTTAAACACATTAATCACAATGAAGGAAAATAATATACTTAGGAAAATGATAAAATACCATAATTTAATCCTAGCATATGGATCATAAAATTTAAAATCCATTAAAATGTGAGAAAAACATTAGAATTCTTAATATAAATTCATTTTTCTTAGAATTTATAATTTTGGCAAGACACCTAAAAATACCCCAAATGACAAATGAATCCTAGACAAGGATTATTATTGACTAAACATAACCTCTTATACATCCTGAATAAATTAATAAAAAAAATAAATTGAATCTAATACTTATATACACCTGAATTAGAATACTAGGGAAAAAAAATTATTCATGATCTCCTACTCACGAGTTCTTTAATACTGATCTAGATAATACAAATAGACTTTTCATTATATGTATTCAATGATTATACAAATAAATAACATTTTCATTCATATTTTAATGTTATATTGATGTTATGTATTCTTATTATATCTCTTTAAATAATTTTTCATACATGACCACATGAACAATTGACCCACACTTATGTATTTGCATCAATGACTTATGTGTTGTTGTAAATTCACTTGAAACAAACAAATTAAATAATTTAGCAACTCTAAAAATTTATGATTCATCCACTAAATTATGCCTTTGAGGTATATCATTCCACTCTATTTCATTTCTATTTACATATTTATGGCTTTCATTCACATGATTGAATCCATAACGTCTAATTGCATCCACCTTCTTTCTGATATTCTTATTATTCTTCTTCATATATTCTTCTAATTCCATATAATAATGATGTACCATCATCTTATCCTCATCATGTGAATTTATTTTTCTTTTCAAATGTGATTTTATCTTAGTTATAAACTCTCAACCTTATATTCACATTTTGATTTATTATTTTCACCGTATTTATATATGTGTTTTCAACCTTATTGCATGAATGATCTTCAATCACAATCTCTTTATGTACACTTTCCTATAAATCCATTTATTCATTATGAAAATACTCTTATTTGTTATCTTCACTTTCCTACAACTCTTCTTCTTGACTTCTCTCTAGATGACTGTCCTCTTGACTGCTTTAATGACTACCATATTATTTCACTTCAAATTCTTATTAGCCATTTTCTAACTCTAAATTTATCATATTCATTTCCTCTTTCATGAGGACTTATTATATCATATTATAATTATAATCATTTTTCACTATGGGCTACTCAAAGCTATTTTATTCCTCATATATATTTCTAAAGTCTATTTTTGATTCTTCACATGAGAACTTCATTCCCTTGTTATCTTCCAAGACAAAATTACTATTTTCATTCACCTACTAATCTCAATTCCTCCTACTATCTTGCTAAACTTGTTTGATCTTCTCAAATGACAACCTTTGTTACTACTGTCTTCCATGCCAATTTTCTCCTTTTGTGGCTTATCAATCAATGCATCATCATCCTTTTATTCCTTTCCCTACTGAAAAAAATATTTTCACTCATAACAAAACTGTAAGATTGATTTATACTATTTTTAATTTAATCCTTCAATGGCGTCAATATATGTATCTTTCCATCTTTATCTAAGGTATATTTATTTTTATTTTTATTATGTATAGCCTTCTTGTCATAATTTAAGGGTATGTGAAGACAAACATGACACACATCTAAATGTAAAACATCACAATTTATTTCATCCATAGAATTACCAATTTCTATTTCAATTTTTCACTTTGATTTGACTAATAATAGTTTTCCTATCTAAATCCAACTTTGTATGGCATGGGATCTACCAATATTTCCAATTGTAACTTGTCAACAATGTACAAATAAACTAAATTGTTATTACTATTATTGTCAATAACAAAATTAAAATATTTACCTATTGATTTACATATTGTTCTAAATAAAGTATTATCTTACATTTTTTCACTATGTCTTACATCATCTACTGTAACCCCTCTTTGAGAAACTTTAATTGCTTTCTAAATCTTTTCCATAATTTTGCTACTACTAGTTATCCTCACTAACTCACACCACTTGTTTATATCAGAGCAATCCTTTCACTTTCATCTAGAAGATCCTATTTCAAAACATTAATTTATACTTATTTCACTTTCTAACAAATAAAACCTCTATTCTTTTTCTCTCAATTCTATTACTCAGGTATATTTTGAGCTCTAATACCATCTAATGTAAACAAGGTTTCACTAAATTTTGTTCTTTACAGGTCTACTTAGTTTGAAATGGACTTAAAACCTTAGTACTTGATTTTATAACCCAAAAAGGATATTATTAGTTCAAAATATTATTTAGAGACATCTCATATTATCTTTAAGATTATCTAATTAACTAAAATTGATAATTTTCCTTACAAGTTTGATTCTTATAAACAACATTTAAACAATAGTACTAGACCTTATTTCCTAGGTCTGTCTTCTTATCTTTGAATGGTGATTGAACTCAAACAATCACTTAATGATATAAAAGTTTTATTTCATTCTACTTTGTATGGCCTCAAAAAATAAATTAGTTCTTTAATATTTTATACAGACAAACATACATAGAAAAAATTAATGAAGACTTTACTAGACCTTTCACTAGACCTTTCTCATAGGACTTCTAACTAAGTTTAAGTTATATCACTCTCACCAAGTCCCCTAAACTTATGAGTCATTTATAATAGATTAAATTCATCCTCTTATGACCCTATAAAAGGTTTTAATTATTTTTTATAGTTAACTTTAGAGTTACAAAAAATTTAGTGGACTAAAACCAGGCATTTCTAGGCTTAATTATATAACCACCAACTAATGTGAATTGGTTCTTCATTTTACATGTGGAATTAATTACCTAAATTTAATTGAAAAAATGAACACATTGATAATGATTATGTACCATATATAACCAATAGAGTATATATTTCAATTTGATATGAATTTTGGTCTAACCAATTCCCATTTAAAGAATTATGTCCATCTGATGTAAATCTGGGATCTGTCAACCTTGTGAAAGAAAATTATTTTATCTATTTTCAATTAGATGCTCTTACAAGTTAAATTTTGAATCCATTGGTCTTGATTACACATAATATATAACAAAGAAAATATTTTTTCATATTTAATATGTAATTGGGCTAATATATCCCCATTTACATAATTATGTCCATTTGAATTTGGTTATGGATATATTTATTATGATTTCACATAGTGAATAATTAATCATGTATTTGGATCAATATGTAATAATTTTTTCTCATATAATGCTAATTAGTGCAACACATGCCTTGTGCCAAAAACTTAGTGCATATAATGTAAATACATTTTATGTTGGCCCTAATTGTGTTCTATACTAAACTAATCAATTATCTGGATTAATTTCGTAATCAATTCATACAATTTACCCTTGTGTAACAAATTACATCCATATAATTTAAATATATTCCTTGTTTTCATTGTGAAAAAAAATTGTGTACATATAATAGCAATTTTAGTTTCATCCATCTTTAAATTTGTACTATTTTGAGCCATTAGAGTATTTTAATAAATTTTATATGCAATCAGTGCCCAAAAAGGCTTGTGAAAGAAATTGTTTCCATTTAATGGTAATAGGGTATTTTTCCCAAAATTATGCATAATATCTAACTAATTAAGTATATATTTTAATTTAATATAAATTGATCCCATTTCAAGCAAGTCTTCTATCTAATAGAAATTCAGGTTTCATTGTTTTCATGCAATGCATTTTATTCCATCTAATTTTTAGGGATACATTGAACCCATTTATGCACTATGTTAAACTATTTTTTTCTAATTTGATATATAAATAGGGCCAGTATATCTCCTCAAATGTAATTGTATTAATCTAATTTACATTGGTGCTCTGTTTACCATGAATATGAACTATATATAACTAATAAAGCATTTAACTACATTTTATATGAAATTGAGGCCAACCAATCCCCATCAATGTAATTATATTTTTATAATGTCAATTTTGGATTCATTTTTTTCATGGAAGAAATTGCACCCATATAATTTGAATTGGATCTTCATTGGGATTATTAAAAACCAGCATCCATATAATGTCAATTAGAGCTATGCTAGACTTGATTGTGAACCATGTCAAAAAAATTGAAATATTTTCAATGTAATATTTAATTGGTCCAAAAAATTCTCATGCATCTAATCTAAATTGAGGACCTATTGGTTGAGTTTATGCATGGTATAGAGCCAATTATGTATTTGATAAAATTTGATATGCAAGTGGTGAAAATAGAGCCATATTAAATTAATTTAATTAATATAATGTAAATCTTTACTCCTTTGGCCCTAATTAGGTAGTGTATTGAAACAATCTAATGGTTCAATTATTTTATGAAATTAGGATCAACCATCCCCTGTGAAAGAAACTACTTATATCTAATTAAAAGTAATTCATTATTGGCCACATGCAATAAATTACATCAATCTAATATAAATTATATCTCTTGTCACCATGATTTCACAGCATATAGAATAAACAAGGTATTTTGTATAATTTTACATGAATCTGGATCTAATTTAGTCATGTGTAAGGAATTACATCCAAATAATTTGAATTCAATCTCCATTAGCACTAACTATGCAACGTATTAAACCAATCTAATTGTCTAATTTGATATGAAATTAGGTTCAACCATTCCTTTTGAAATAAACTACTTAAATCTAATGAAAATTAGAGATTTGTTTGCCACATGTAATAAATTACATCAATATAATGTTAATTATATCTCACATAACCATGACTACATACCACATATAATAATCTAAGTATTTTGTCTAGGATTTTAAGAATTTGGATCCAATGTAGGATTATGTAAGTAGTTGGATCCATATAATTCCAATTGGAGCTCCATTAACCATTATTGTTTACTATAACTGATTTAACCTTTTATTGTTTTACACATGTAATTATGATGTTTGGTTCCAAGGTTGGTATGTCTAAATCAGTTAAATGAATATGAAATAATTAAGTAATAATTTATTGTGATTTTTAACATATTTAACTTTATATAAACAAAAAGGGGTAAATATCGAATTATCTAAAAATTGACTATTGTAGATGATCTAAGTTTTGAAACTTAAGATCTAGGTAATAGTCTTCTCATCAACATGATTTTAGTACTCATATATTAATTACATACCTATACCTAGTTTGTAAAGTAGCACCACCCATGTGTAGAGTCCTCAATTTGGTGCTAATGTCTCATTTATAGGATTGTTCCTTTTTTGGGGAAGCACCTACACCTATGTGTGTATGTTCTTTTCTTACATGATTAAAACTTATAGCTCTATATTATAGATGGAAATATTCATTTGATGTTGAAAGAATAATCTCCTTTGAAGTATGGCTTAGAAAATAATTGTGTGTCAGTAGGATGGACTAGACATCCGCAACACCCCATTGTGTAGAGAGTTATTTCTATTTACTTAGGGATATGATATATTAATGTATATGGGTTTATGGAGATGCTAACATATGGCACACATTCCCCTTAATTATTTATATGGGTCTAATATATTAGGATAATTGAGTAACTTATAGAGTTATTACATAAGGTAATGGTTAGCCTAGATCAGGATTAGGAGGTTACCCATCCATGGATAGTTATTTAGAGGTATATTTAAAGGAGTTAAATATCATTGTGAAGGAAGTAAGAATTAAGTATTCTATTGTAAGAGAATAATGGAGGTTTTCCCCTCTAAGAGACATTATTGAGTTATTCCTTCCTAAAGGAGTAATGTATGGTGTTGCCCTACCTTAAGGGTATTCTATTTTTGCATATACTTAATATCTAGACCAAGATGTCTAAATATTCAATATATGCATTAGTAGTATACCCTTAAGGTAGGGTACCTCCATACAATACTCCTTTAGGTAGGAATAACTCCAAAATGTCTCTTCAAGGGGACAAATTCTAATATCCTCTTATAGTAAAAGACTCAATTCTCACTTCCTTCATAATGATATTAACCTCCTTTATATAGACATATAAATAACTAATAGTGGATGGGTAACCTCCTAATCCCAATGTAGGTTGACCATTACCCAATGCACTAGTTCCATAAGTTACTCAATTATCCTAGTATATTAGAACCATATAACTAACTAAGGGGGATGTATGCCACATGTCAGCATCTCCATCAACCCATATACAATAAAATATCATATCCCTAAGTACATAGCAATTACCTATATACTAATACTCTAAGGATGTTTCAAGTCCAATGTAGTTCACACAAATAGTGCTTGATGTATGTGCAAGTGAATGCTAGAATGAGAGTGGCCTTAGTTGTATTGAATGTTTTTGAGATCTAAAATGCTTGAAAATTAGACTTAGGGATATTTTATATGGTATTATACATAAATTAAGGTATAATAGGGATCAAGTACTTTAGTTTTCCATAACATTATCTTTGGTTTGAATAGATTTTGAATCTATTTTCCATCTATAGAATAGAGGTGGATTAGACTTGTATTTATAGGGTTTTTTGACCTATGCAGATAATAAAATGAGCTTAGGCCAACATTAAGAGGGATAAGCATTTGAAAAACTATCTATTAAGATTAGTTAGGGATAAGGACAATAGTACCCAATTTGGGTCATTAGCACCATGTGGCTTTAGTGTCCTAAATGTGGTGCTAACATCATTTTGGCAGACTATTGAGAAATTTTGATTGGCATCTAGGATGATAGTTTTGGAGCTATGTCTTGACTAGCTATAGGAGACTATGGTCTACTAAATGACTAGGAAAGTATGTTTATTTCTCAAAGATAGGTATATAGTTATCATAGGGATATGTTAACTCAAGTAGCACTCTTAGCATCCAATTACCACTTTTAGGTGATTAGATCTACCCCCTCCCCCTTTACGCTACTAATATATCAAAGTGAAATGAATAGTATAAAGGGAAAAAAATGTTTCTACACTTACATTTTAAGTGGATCCCATGTTTTTGAGTTAGAGTATTTCAATCTAGGTTTGCATATGTGAAACATGATCCAAATCAATGTCCTATAATTAAACATGCAAAAATTAGTCCTTACTTAAGAGATAAGAAAATTAAAAAGGCTTTACTAACATGAAATAACTAAGTAAAGGTTAGTAAAGAGAGAGGAAAAGAATGAATACACCTCTTTGGGTACATGAACTAATGCATGAAGTTGGTGATAATCTATGTGTGTGTGAATGTGTGTAGTGATCATATCATTGAATATCTTAAACTGAGCTAATGACTTGCTCAATCCTCATGTGGGTGGCTTAGAACTCAATCTAGTTTTGACTCCATCATTACCCACCCTTACTTGGTGGATCTTTATTTCTTTTAATATATTGGGTAAGAATACAAGTTTGTTGAACCCTCTCATATAGGTGGATTGAGAACTCATGTAGGTCACGACTCCATCATTACCCCTTGTGTGAAGTAGATTCATCTATAACTATACTATGAAAGTGATAAAAGTATATAACTAAGTAATCTAACTATGTATTTGGCGATGTGGCCACTCAATTATATTAGGTAGCTTCAAGCCACACATGAATGCCAACCACTATATATGGATTAAGGCATGAATTTGGTGATAAACTATAATGTGATATAAATTGTATGTAATGTAGACAATGACATGGAGTTTTCTATTCCATCTTATCAACTTTTATAAAGCTAAGTATATTGAAACTATGTGTCATGTACATGCCCCCAACCTAGTATTCAAGCATATTGAATCTGAATCAAGTATATAGTAGCTAAATATGTGTAATTAATCTTCAATGTATGAGTGATCATGTCATATATGATGACAACAAATTTGAGCAACTGGTATGAATTTAAACTAAAATAAATGAATCTAAGTTAAATTTGAACATAACTACCAAACCTATAATTGTATTTATGTAAATCTATACTATACCTAGTGTATTGGTCTAAGTGATCTTATCTATCCTAAAACTAGGACTATTAGACAATAGTTACCTATAGTGGATAGTATCACCTTGTGGTGCTAGTGTCCTTATATAGGAACTAATTACTACCTAGTCTAATTTATGAGTGAATTGGACTAAATTATAAATCTCTATTCTATTTTGAGTTTACCCTAAGTCTAATATCTAACACTGAGCCTATGTGTTTAAATCTATCTATGGAAATTAATGTATGACCCTAATATCTATGACAAACCCTTGTGAATGCCCCCTCTTTTGAGGGTAGTTATGAAACATATGTAAGAAATGACTTCTAAATAAATATCTCTACAAAATGTGTTAGCTAGAGCTTTAAATATAATGTAAAACTTAACATCAAAATGTAAATGTATCTGAGTATAAGTAGGAAATGTAATATGTATGTCATAATCTAATATTTCATAAGGGTGTCAAGATATATGTAATCAATGTGTAACATCAATAAATATACGTAATTACCTTGGGAGATGGGTTATGATGTCCATCAAGGTTACCAAGTAGGAAGGGTAGATGTGTGAGGTCCCTCGTGGCATCAAAAATAAGTATGTGTGTGTGTGTAACATGTAAATAAAAGTCTTTAAGTGTATAAGATACAAATAAGTATGATACAAATAAGTGAACATACAAGAACATGAGGCATCTAAAAGGTAGGCCAAGGTCACACAATATAAGGGACATGGGCACATGCCACAAAAGATGATAATGAATACATACAAGGACATGTTCAAATTTCCACATATGTAAACAACAAGTAATTTGGTGTGGACCTAGAGAGAAGAACATGTCCAAATGTAAACATATAAAATCATGAAATAACACAAAAAAGGGATGTGAGCACATGTCCAAGGCATATAAATAGATAAGTGGCATATAATCCAAGGAATAGTGGCATATTTGAATGTTTTTGGACATGAAACAATCATAGGAAACACAATCTAGGAACTACAAATGAAAACATTTATAACTTTGTAATACAAATATTTGTAGATGTTAGGGTACATATATACTAAGTCTAACTAGTTATAGTCAACAAAAAATATGAGTAATTAATAGTAATAATCAATATCAAGATAATTAAATGCATAAAATAGAATGTATAGTATGTAAAGATAAAACTTGGTTATAGTAAATCTGTAGGAGATGCCCCCCATGGAGGAAGATGTAGCAATGTGCAAACCTAAATTGGTGTAGATTATGCCAATGGTTAAATGATAATTGGTCTAGATTAGTGTAGTAGACTGGAGTCCTATCTAGAATATGTAAGGAATTTACAAGAAGAATTGAATCATATGTGTATGATAAAACTAACTATAAAGGGATAGCTATCAATATACAATATCTGGAAAGTATTAGAAATGTAAACATAACAATGCATACAGGCAAAGATAGTCATTCTAAGTATAATTTATGTACAAGAAAATAGAAATAAATAATGCATAAGGATAGAGACAGAGAGAGAGAGAGAGAGAGAGAGAGAGAGAGAGAGAGAGAGAGAGAGAGAGAGAGAGAGAGAGAGAGAGAGAGAGAGAGAGAGAGAGAGAGAGAGAGAGAGAATGTACAAATGTAAGAACCATACTAACTAATTAGTCTCATGGGAGACTCACCATCACCATGACCTATTTCCAAATTAGGAATGACAATATCTTATGCATTTTGATTGCTATGATGTAGTTGAATGTTGTTTGAGTAGGAATACTATTATTGTTCATCATCAAAATCTTAATATCATTCAACATTGGAATCATGATAACCTATAATGTTAGAAGGAATTGACTCATAATGTGGATTTGAACATTCTAAATTATTATTTTGAAGATTGATTGTGATTTTTACCTTTTAAACTTTATTAATTGTACACATATGGTGTTGTGGAGGTTCATTTTCTAGAAAACTTGTTTTCAGAATTCTTGTTGGCTGAGCATGATTTTGACTATGTAACTTATGATCTTGATATTTTTGTAAAATTTATTATGTATCTCAATGTTTTGCCTTGATATAATATTTCTTTGAATTATTTTCCTTAGGATGTTGAATGAATCACAAACCCTGTTGACCAATATTATCAACTACTAGAATAGGAGAAGTGATGCCTTGGGCTTATTTACCCAAACCCTCACCATGATAATCATACTTTTGTAGATACTTTTGACCAAACCCATACCATATAAAATTTTTATCCTCGTTTTGGATAGGTATCTTTTCTTGATTTATCTATTCTTATTTTATTGTTTCTTGATTTGATTGTATTCTTATAACCTTGTGTTGTTCTGAGTTATGATTTGGAAACCATTTTTATACTATTTCTAAATTTCAATCTTTTTGAATTGGTATATGTGCCAATGTATGTGTGGATTATGTATCACTATGTGATTCATTTTTATCCATTATCTATTGTATTTTCCTTTTCAATGTTAAACATGAATCTATGTGGTGCTTATGCTTTTTATGCTGTGTACAAAAATATGTGGATCTCCTCATTGGGTGTAGAGGACGTAGGTTGATCAAATTATATTTAATAATTTACCTTAGTATCTCACTTGAAATCTTATTTGACCTTTAAATTCCTTTTAAGTCACTACTTATATATGTACTTTATACTAATATGGTGTTTTGATTTATAATATTGGTTACCACAAGTTGACTAGTTGAAGATTCATAAACATGACTTACACTATTATACCCTAGATAAATTTATCTTGTAAATTATTTTTCCAATTTTGTAATATTTTCATGTTATAGTTGATTCTAATTTTGTAAACCTGAAATTATCTTTCTCATATTGATAATTTGGTCCCTTAGAGTCTTACAAGTGCAAACCCTAACTATTTTTGTTTGAAGATGTAGGTACACACCCTATAGGGAAGAGGTGTGAGTATGCTGAGTATGAGAAATATTGAAATTAGTATAGAATGCATCATCTCATGGAGGAATGAAAACATAGACATGGTTAGAGTGAAATTATCTATCACTCTCATGGAGATGAGGAGGAGAAGGAGTTTCTTTCTTATACATAAGATATGACATTCAAACTTGGAGCATAATTATTAGCATATGTTCTAAATTTTATATGTATGTATGGATTTGTTTTTTAATAGAATTCAACATAGGATATAGATAACATGATATGAATGTTGGGGGATCAAACCAACAATAGATTACACTTGTGAAAGCAATAAACGCGGAAATAAATCAGATATATAAGTAACTAGAATGATAAATAACACAGAACAAGATATACAAGAAAACACCCTAAAAACTTGTATTGAAACTCTTTACAATAGGAATACAATGAAGAAACTTCGTTCTTTCACACCTCTCTCAGATGCACACAAGATCTCTCACTAGATCTCTATTCCTCAAGAGCTCTCTCTCAAGTACACTCAAATCCAACAACCTGGATTGATGCAACTCTGTACTATCCTTCAAACATTCACAATGTTCTACTATTACAGTTCTACACTGTCATACTACACTAAGCTAAGAAGATCTTTCCTACATATAGAAATAGGAAAACTTGAGCATGCTCTTACAACAAACAGTTAAGCCTCTTGAAAAAGGGCTCTAAAAATAATATTGCTAATAATAGAGACGCAAGCTTGAGTCCACGACTCAAACTTATCATGCAAACACTCACTGTTGTCCATGGAAATAGCTTTCTGGACACACAGGTAACCGACATCGGTTCCTGCCTGTTCGCCTGTGACCGTCGTCGGCCGACCCTATTGCCGACGTCGGTTCCTCTGCAACTGCTACTGACTGACGTCGGTCGCTCCTGACCGATGCCAGTGTCTGTGTAGACCCGAACCTATTTTAGTATGCTCCTTGGTGAAGCTTTTAGCTCCACACCCTAACAATCTCCCACTTGGAGATAAACCAGCTGCACCAACCTATACAGCAACATCTTCTAGCTCCTCCATCTTGAACTCAATCATGAAGACCAATAGAAGTTGAATGAAGATTCAACTTCTCCTTCGTAACCGGCTTTGTTAGCATATCAACAGGATTCTTGTCTGTATGGGTCTTCTCCAGCTTCAACTCACCATCTTCCAATACCTGCCGTATGAAGTGGTACCTTAGCTGTATGTGCTTGGTTCTTGAGTGAAAGGCCGAGTTCTTGGCCAAATGGATTACACTCTGACTGTCACTATACAATCTGCAACTCTCATGCTCCCTTCCAAGCTCTTCCATGAACCGTGTCATCCATATCATCTCCTTGCTAGCTTCTGTAGCTACAATATACTCTGCTTCTGTAGTTGACAAGGCTACAACCTTATACAACTTAGATATCCAACTAACCGCTGTTCCACCTACAGTAAAAACATAACCTGTGGTGCTCCTCCTCCCATCCAAATCCCTTGCCATATCTGAATCTACATAACCATGTAGAGAAGTATCTGAACCTCCATAGCATAAGTGCCTATTGTTGGTTCCTCTCAGATATCTAAGGATCCATTAAACCGCTTTCCAATGTTCCTTACCTGGATTGGCCATATACTTGCTTACTACTCCCACTGCTTGGGCAATATCAGGTCTAGTACACACCATTGCATACATCAAACTCCCTACTGCAGAAGAATATGGAACCATACTCATGTACTCTACCTCATCATGTGAATTGGGACATTGTTCTTTACTTAACTTAAAATGTCCAGCCATAGGTGTACTTACCGGTTTTGCATCCTGCATATTAAACCTCTCCAACACCTTGTTCACATAATCTTCTTGAGACAATATCAACCTATGATTTTTCCTATCTCTCCTAATGCTCATGCCAAGGATCTTCTTTGCTGCTCCCAAATCCTTCATAGCAAACGTTTGAGCTAACTTCTCCTTAAGCTCAGAGATATCCTGCATGTGAGACCCTGCAACCAGCATGTCATCTACATACAACAATAGAATAATATATCTACCATTATCAAATCTCTTGAAATACACACAATGGTCCGATTGACACCTACTGTAGCCATGCTCAGTCATAAACCTATCAAATTTCAAGTACCATTGCCTTGGAGCTTGCTTGAGGCCATACAAGCTTTTCTTTAACCTGCACACAAACTTCTCCTTACCCTTGACCTCAAATCCTTCTGGCTGTTCCATATAGATTTCCTCATCCAAATCTCCATGAAGAAATGCTGTCTTAACATCTAGCTGCTCGAGATACAAATCCTCAAAAGCAACCAAAGACAATACAACCCTTATTGAAGTCATTTTAACAACAGGAGAAAAAATTTCACCAAAGTCAATACCTGGCTTTTGTGCAAATCCTTTTACTACTAATATAGCCTTATATCGCATCTGTCCATCCTCACTTTCCTTCAACCTATAGGTCCATCTATTCTTTAGTGTTCTCTTACCAGCTGGCAACTCAACCAAATCCCATGTTTGGTTCTCTCTTAAGGACTCCATCTCCTCAACCATGCCACGCTCCCACTTACTCCTGGACTCCACCTGTAATGCTTCTTCAAAACTCTCTGGTTCTCCACCATCAGTTAGCAATAAATAATATAAGGAAGGAGAATATCTAATTTGAGGCTTACTTACCCTTTCAGACCTCCTGATGGGTGTCCTGGACTCGTTCTCAACACGCTGTCCACCCAAATTTTCTGACAGTGACCGACCTCGGCCACCTGTAGACCTGTTACTGACCGACGTCGGTTCTTCCTAGCCGACGTCGGTTCCTAGTCTATCGATGTCGGTCTCTGTATGACCGACATCGGTTTCTGTACTGTCGACGCCGGTCCCTACCCTGCCGACGTCGGTCTCTGTGTTTTCCTGCAAGTGATTATTTCTTTTTCCTGCGAGCTCATTTTGGACCATAACTTCGTCCAATTCACTATTGCTCTACCCAGATTGATCCAGCTTCCTTATCTGATCACTGTACATCACTCTTTCATTGAAAACAACATCACGACTCTTGATTACCTTGTTAGTTCCTAGATTCCAAAATCTGAAACCAAAATCATCTGAGCCATAGCCTATAAACATGCACCTCATAGACTTAGGATCAAGCTTCTTTCTATTTTCCTTATGTATGTGCACAAAGGCTTCACTACCAAAAACTTTAAGATATGAGAGATCTACCTTTTTACCTATCCATGCCTCTTTTGGAATTCCACCATCCAAAGCTGTAGAGGGTCCTCTATTAATCAGGTACATTGCAGTGTCAACTGCTTCTGCCCAAAACTCTAAGGGCAACCCTGCATGCAATCTCATACATCTTGCACGCTCCATGATAGTTCTGTTCATCCTTTTAGCAATACCATTCTGTTGAGGTGTCCTTGAAACTGTCCTTTGCCTACAAATTTTGTGTGTATAACAATACAATTTGAACTTAAGACTGCAGAACTCACCGCCATTATCAGATCTCAGGCACTTTAACTTTCTGCCTGTTTCATTCTCAACCATAGCCTTCCAAAACTTAAAAGTCTCAAAAACATCAGATTTCTTTTTAATAAAGTAGATCCATACCTTTCTTGTGGCATCATCTATGAATGTAACATAGTACCATGATCCACCAATAGAGGCTACCTGAGCCGGTCCCCACACGTCTGTGTGAACAAGCTGTAACTTTTGCCTTTTCTTAGTAGACCCGATCTTGAGAAAACTAACCTTTTTTTGTTTTCCAAATACACAATGCTCACAAAATTCTAGATCCATACTTTTCAAATCTGAAAGCATACCTTTAGACTTAAGAATTGACATCCCCTTCTCACTCATGTGGCCAAGCCTTGAGTGCCACAATTTACAATCCACACCTGAAGTAGATAAAACTGAAGGAGATTTGTTAGTAACACAATTACACAAATAGAGAGTACCTTCTCTCTTACCTCTGGCCATAACTAGTGCACCCTTGGTCACCTTCCAAGAATCTGCTGTGAGAGTTACTGTACAACCCTCATCACCTAGCTTACCTGCAAAAATCAAATTTCTCTTCAAACTAGGAACATTCATCACTTCTCTCAACACCCATGTGTTGCCATTCTGCATCTTCAGCTGCACTTTACCTTTGCCATTAATCTTACAAGGCTCATCATCCCCTAAGTATACTATTCCAAAATCTCCATGGATATAGTCACTGAAATATTCTCTGTTAGGGGTAGCATGGAAAGATGCACCAGAATCTAATACCCAAGATTCTATGTTATTATGCAAAGAGAAAATTAAAGCATCTTGTGCAATACCTACAACCTTGGCTTCTTCCTTTCCTTCATGCTGGCTGTCCTCCTTAGGCTTTGACCAACAATCTCTGCTTATGTGCCCCATCTTTCCATAATTCCAGCATTGTGGCTTCCTGCCATTTTTGGATTTGGATCTTCCTCTCACCTTAGACTTAGATCTTGATCTCCTCTTGCTCTTTTCTTTTTGCCTTCCCCTGCTCTCAAAATTTAAAGCATTCCCAGATGTCTCTTTTGTGCTTTTCCTGCGTATTTCCTCATTCAAGATAACACTAACAACATCCTCTACTTTCAAAATATTTGATGCAGATGCAGTATTAGAAACTGCCATTACTAAGCCATGCCAGCTTTCAGGCAAAGAACATAATATCAAAAGAGCTTTTATTTCATCTTCAAATACAATATTGACAGAACTTAACTGATTAACAATTCCATTGAAATCATTCAGATGAGTAGAAACAGATCCACCTTCATTCATATGCAAATTAAATAACTGCTTCATAACATATACCTTATTTGAAGCTGAGGGTTTTTCATACATATTTGCTAACGTAGTCATCAACTCTACCGTAGTTTTTGCCTGTGACAAATTAGATATCACAGTGGAGGCCAGACTCAGTCTTATAGACCCAAGAGCCTTTCTGTCAAGAACTTCCCATTCTTCATCCTCCATGTCCTTGGGTTTCTTTGCTATCCCACCTAACGGTAAGTAGAGATCTTTCTGATACAAATAGTCCTCTATCTACATTCTCCAATGTTGGTAGTTCTTGCCATTAAACTTTTCCATTCTCAACTTACTTTCTTCTGCCATTGCTTCTCCCACTCAAACAGAAATTCCTGCAGAAACCCCTGTGAGCAACCTGTAACCTGTAACCTGTAACCTGTAACCAAGGCTCTGATACCACTTGTTGGGGGATCAAACCAACAATAGATTACACTAGTGAAAGCAATAAACGCAGAAATAAATCAGATAGATAAGTAACTAGAATGATAAATAGCACAGAACAAGATATACAAGAAAACACCCTGAAAACTTGTATTGAAACTCTTTACAATAGGAATACAATGAAGAAACTTCGTTCTTCCACACCTCTCTCAGATGCACACAAGATCTCTCACTAGATCTCTATTCCTCAAGAGCTCTCTCTCAAGTACACTCAAATCCAACAACCTGGATTGATGCAACTCTGTACTGTCCTTCAAACATTCACAATGTTCTACTATTACAGTTCTACACTCTCATACTACACTAAGCTAAGAAGATCTTTCCTACATATAGAAATAAGAAAACTTGAGCATGCTCTTACAACAAATAGTTAAGCCTCTTGAACAAGGGCTCTAAAAATAATATTGCTAATAATAGAGACGCAAGCTTGAGTCCACGACTCAAACTTATCATGCAAACACTCACTGCTGTCCACGGAAATAGCTTTCTGGACACACAGGTAACTGACGTCGGTTCCTGCCTGTTCGCCTGTGACCGTCGTCGGCCGACCCTATTGCCGACGTCGGTACCTCTGCAACTGCTACTGACTGACGTTGGTCGCTCCTGACCGATGCCGATGTCTGTGTAGACCTGAACCTGTTTTAGTATGGTCCTTGGTGAAGCTTTTAGCTCCACACCCTAACAATGAAATATTTGAGATATTGCATTCAATAATAAACATGCAAATGAAAATATGAAACTTTGTGACAAAAATTAATTGATTTATTCTATCATTATGATCATGATTCGAAGATATATGAATCTAAAATGTGAGTATAGTTAAAAAGGATAAAAACCCTAAGTGTGTCTTGGTTTTTGTAATAATTTAAATTAGATGTAAAATAAATTTATAACCTAATGGAAAATTGATTTTAATTTAGATAGGTTATCTAAATAAAATAAAAAAATTAGAATTATTTAGCCCTAAATTTATTACAAAAATTAGGATGAATGAAAGATAGGGGTTGATGAAATTTTTATAATAATATGGTTTCACCAAATGATTTAAAATTTTAGGGTTTTATAGATGTAATTCCTATGTTTAGTTAAAATTTTGAGTTGTGTAAATTAGTTAAATAAATATGCAATAATTAAGTACTAATTTTTTGTGATTTTGATCATGTTTGACTTTATATAAATAACAAAAAATAGGTCTAGATAGATACTTATCTAAGAACTAAATGTTACAGGTAATCTATGTTCTAAAACTTAAGGTCTAGTAGTAGTCTATGTTATCAACAAGATTCTAGTATTCATCTATTTACTAGAATGTAGTGCTTAGTTTGTATAGTAGTGCTACCCATTATAGTGTCCTCAATGTGGAACTAATGTAAATTTTATGGGATTTCTCATATTTTTTGGGAGAACCTATACCTGTATCTATATGTTGTTTTCCTATATGACTGAAAACTATATAGCTCTATATGGTACCTAGAAAACTTGATTTTATTTTCAAGCCCTAATCTCCTTGAAATCATGGCATACACAATAATTTTATGTGTTAGTAGGATGGAGTTGACATCCTCAACACTTCACTATGTAAAGACTTTCCTACATACCAATACTCTGAGGAGGGATCAAGTCTGATGTAGTTCTCCTACCCAATGGTTGATGTATGTGTAAGTGAATGTTATAATGAGAGTGGTATTGGATTTATTGAATGTGTTATAGCTTTTAAATGCTTGAAAACTAGAGTTAGGAATGTTTTAGGTGGTAGTATGTAGAATCTAGGGTAGAATAAGAATCAAATATCTTGATTTTTTAAAGTTTATCTTCGGTTCAAATAGGTTTTATATCTAATTAATAGATGTTGATTATACTTTTATTTATAGGGATATATTACTTGTGCTTATAATAAAATGATCTTGGGCCAACCTTAAGAGGGGTAGGTGTTTGGAAAACTATCCATTGGGAAGATATAGGGCTAAGGAAAATAGTGCCTAGTCGGGGACACTATCACTATATGGTTATAGTGTCCAAAATGTGGCACTAATGTCCTTTTGGTAGACTAATGATAAATATGGATTTAGATCTAGGAAGGTAGTTCTATGACTATGTCTTAACTGGCCAAAGGTGACTCTGGTTTGCTGAATGATTGAAAATGTAAGTCTAGTGATCAAGGATAGGTCTTTGGATATCCTATGGATATGTTAACTCAATAAACACTATTATCATCTAATTACCTCTTTTATGTGATTTAAATAATTAACCAATTGGGTATTTGATTCATTTTGATACCCAATTATGGCCAACCAATAATCATGTTATTAATCATTTCTATTTAATGTGGATTAGTGATTTGTTATTCATACACAATTACATCCATTTAATATTCATGGGGTATATATTGGACCAAATTTAATATCGTATATAACCAATAAAATGTTTAATTCAATTTGAGAAAAAAAACAAGGACAACATACAATAATTTAATAAAATGGATCCATGTAAATGAATTAGTGCTTCATTATAATTGCCCAAGTGATTTATCACATTAAATGTTAATTAAGGATTTGTTAGAATTGAGTGTGTGCCATATTAATCTAATTTATTATTTGGTTCAATATGATACAAATTTTGGCCTAGTCCATCCTCACTCAAATAATTTCATCCATATAATGATAATTACAGATATTTACACCCCAAATAGAATTAATAAATACCCAATTAAGCACTTAGTTAAATTTAATATTTAATTGGGACAAATAAATATTTTTGTAATATATTTCATTCATAAAATATCAATTTACTAGTTTTTGTCCACGTGCAATAAATTACAGCCATCCAATGACAATTGGTGATTCATTAGCCTTGATTATGCACCACATTAAATAAATATTATATATAACTTAATTTTATAACCAATTGGGTCTGAGTGAGCCATATGAAAGTATTTTCATCCATATAATGTTAATATGTGATATATTTGACTTGATTTCATAGTTTATATATCCAATAAAGTATTTAATTTGAATTGATATGAAATGATACATACAAAGTGCCATGCAAGGAATTACATTAATAAATAATTAGTATTACATATATTAGACCTGTGAAATAAAAAAAATATTATTAATTTGGGATATTTTAGCCTCAGGACATAATTGCAGACCATATTGAACTAATGGAGTATTTGGTTGAAGGTGTTATGCAATTGGTTATTATTTTGTCTAATTTTAGTAATATATAGTAAGAATCAATTAATTAGATGAATTTGACATGAAATTAGTGCCAACCAAATCATACGCATGAAATTGCATCCATCTAATGTTATTTGGTCTTTGTTTGGTCTTTGTACAAGTAGTTGCATCCATTTAATGTTAGTTTGTGCTATGTTAGCCCTAAATATAAACCATATTAGAATAATAAAATATATGACTCAATACAATAGGTAATTTTGGAGTGCCAATACATGTGAAAGGAAATACATCATATAATGTAATGTTTGGGTTATATTTGAACCAAGTTCATACCATATAAAAGCCTATCAAGTTTTTTATTTAATTTAATACACATATTAGTCCAACATAGTGCCACGAAAAAAAATTTGTCCATATAATTTTATATATGTTTTTATTGGATGTTTGAAATTTCATTCTTATTATATTAGTAATTTTTCACCCTAAGTTCATATTGTATAAAACCTATCATATAGTTTTTTAAATTTAATATGTAGTCAAGGCCAATTGATCCTCTTGAATTAAATTTAATCCATCTAATACCATTTTATTATTTATTTCCAGATGACATAAATTATCTTAGACTAATTACATTTTTTGATATATTTCATTGGCTTGTGCACCATATTAAACCAATTGAGTATTTGGTTTAATATGATATTCAATCATGTCTAATAAAACCTTTTTCAATCAATTGAATCCGTTTAGTTTATCAATTTGAGATATGATGGCCATGATTAAATTACATAAATAATCCATAAAGTAATTGAATTTTTGAAATATACAATTGAAGCCAATCGAGCCCCATAAAAGAATGCATCCATCAAATGTAAACTATGGCTTAGTTTAATGTGATTGTGTACTGTATAGAACCAACAAAAATTTGAGCATAATTTTATATATAGTTGGGTCCAACTAAGCCCAATGAAAGCAGTAAAAAATATATAATGTTGTTTTTGACCCTATTCAAATAATTACGTCCATTTAAAGTCTATTGGGGATTTCTTGGTTGCAATTGCACACCATATTTAACCAGTTGAGCTTATGGTTAGATTTCAAATTTAATTGTGATAAACTAAACCTCGTATAAGGAATTGATTCCAATATATTAAAAATTGGGATACATTATCCCATTTTAATTAATTTCATCCATAAAATTTCAATTAGCAATTTTTTGGCCCTGATTGCACTATTTGTAATCGATGAAGAAAATACTTTGTTTAATCTAATACATAATTTAGGAAAATTGAATCCCATGAAAGGAATTGTGTCCATATAAATTTTAACTAGGAATCTTTCTGGCTCATCCAATAAATTTCATAAATATATTGTTAATAAGATCTAACATTTCCTTGAATATGCATGATTTTTATCTAGTTGATTACTTAGTTTAATTTTTTATGCAATGTTCACCTCAAGAGCACCATGTATTTGATTGCATCCATATAATATGAATTAGGTATTATTTTGGCATTTGAAACAAATTTTATCCATCAAATGTAAATTTATTATTCTGTCTTCAATCTCTATTTTTAATTTCAACATTTATTTCCTTCTAATTAATATTTTTATCATGTTAGATATATTTTTTATTATATTATATTGGTATTTGATGTATACTGACTACATGGACATGAGTATTTTACCTTTTATAGTGATATTCCAAAATGAAATTATGTTATTTATTTTCATTTTATGTCTATTACTGACATATTATTGATGAATTTGTTTATCTCCATATGGTTTATCTATAAATATTTTGATTAAAACCTATATTATTACATGATTACTTTATTTACAATGTTGTCAATATCTCTATTTATTTTGGGATAGATACAAGGGTTGAATGGGTCCCTTACCCATATATAGAGAGTATTAAAAGAAATGGTTATCTTAATTCAATTAAAATTCTAATCGAATATGTTGACCTGAACCAAGGTAAGGCTAGTCTAGCTGGTGTGCTAAAAAAAAACCATATACCAAAAATATACATAATAAAAATAGAAAATGCCTAAAAACGCTGAAACAATGCCAATTGAGATGAATGGAAAAAGCCAGAAGGTTTACCAAAAAACTTGTAACCCCGAAATGATCAAACTATGTCATCCTTATCATCAAAAAATACCACCTCCTCATTGGGAACACTAGTTGATGTAGAACTTCTAGTCACATTCTTTGTTGATCCCTAAAGCCTATATTTGAGACCTCCCACTATACCTATCACTCAATTGCTTTCTAGTCATCCCTACATAGTTACCATAACTGCCCATCTAGGAGTCACTGCCAATGAGGAAGGAGTAGAATCTATGCCTTGGACCATGATTTTTAATAGAAGCTTTATCGTATCCATATAGGCTTGATTATGTATATCATCCTTCAACTGAGTCAATTATTGAATGGGGATATTTAGATGAGCCATATGTGGCATGTTCAGGAATTTACCCTCTATATAAGAACTATCACAAATCTTATTCTATATTTCCTCCATAATACCAACCAAACCATGAAATGAGTCTCAAAAGATCTGAAAGTTGAGAGTGGCACCAACCTAATATTGTCTAAGTTTAAAACTGTTAATTTGGGAAAAAGTCCAAAAACCACCCTTCTAAACTCCTTTAAGAGACTAAGATGGTGGTTAGGCATCATAAAAAAAGTCCATGATTTTAGAGACCATAACATTATCCACCATTTGAGCCATAATGTTGGTAACAAACATGATGACCACCATAGAATTAAATCAACTATGCATGCAATGTGCCACATAATTATCACCCAAGACTATAAGGATGGCCTATAGAATTTATTCAATAGGGGGCCAAAAACGTGTTTGAATAGTACCTTATAAATTTAGATATCAAACTCCATTTCCCTTTTTTAGATACTACCGTAAACTACCAAATTTCTTAGTGCCAAGTCTACCTTGTGCTTCATAATGATGAAAAACTAAATGCTCACAAATTCCAAAACTCTAACCAAGTGCAATTGAAATGTGAAAACACCACCAAGACATGTCATTTCACCTCCTATGTCATAAATGAGAATGGCTGCTACCTTGGCTCACATGGGTTAGGATGTTATGAGGAATTTAATGCTACCTAAAAACTAACAATGGGAGATAAAGCCATTAAGCTCATAACTAACCATAATTGATGAATAATCAATAACTTTTAATTATTTTTATTTTTATTTAAATTCCTAAATTAATAGAAACAAACATAAGATAATATTACCAAGAGGATATATGGTTATCCACATACATATATTCCATTTTATCAATCATATAATTGGCTAAAATAATTAGCTATTGGCTAAGAAAATTATTGTTGAGTTGGATTCTCTATAACAGTGTGTGCACTCTCAAGATGAAAAATTATCCAAGTGATCCCAAACATTAGAATTATTTTTCCAATTTCTAAGAAAAGTATACCTTTTACTTAAGAGTAGATATCATGATTTGATAATCACATTAAATTTTAATATTGTCAATTTTACACTAAATTTCTAGATCAATTTCTATTGAAAGATCCTAAGCTTCAGCTTCACTATTTGTTTTATACAATAATTTTATTAAAACTACTATGATTAAAGATTCATTATAGTTCGTTATGATACATATTAATCTATAATCACCCATATTTCAACTTGATGATCCATCAAAATTTATTTTAAACAACCCTAAAGGAGGAAGAATCCATGTAAACTTGTCCTTTGTACCACTTTTTCCTAACTTTACTAATTCCCCATTAATGGGTGGATTACTAATAAGCCTCCATTTAGCACACATTTTCATATCCCATGCTAAAATATAACCATTCATACACTGGCTCTATAAAGTTAACACTTTTAAAATTGTAACCTTTAAATATTTTAAAATTTTAGTAAGAGGTTTTTTCTTCCCTACAAAGATTCATTGATATCTTTCTTTCCGAATCATCCACACAAGAATAGCATGACTAAATTACCAAAGACCATAAATAAAATTATTAAAATTTATAATAGTTCATGAAGAGAACATAGTAACCATAGAGGACGGATAGGGATAATACCATTCTAGTTTATAATATAACCAACCCTAACACTAGGCAGTAAAGGGACACACATAAAGAAGATGATTAGATGTTTCTGTTTTAGATTTGTAAAGAATAAAATAGGAAGAACCATGAAAAGTTATTTTGGCTAATTTTTATTACATGAGGATATGGTTTTAGACTATAATCCAAGTAAATTCCCCTATTTTCTAAATCCCAATCTTGTCCTAGCATAAGAACCTTACCAAATTCATAATATCATGAGTACCTCTACATCTGATAGCCGATATTGACTGAATAAAACCCAAGTATTTATATTTAATATAGTGAATCAATTCCTCCTTGGATTTTAAGAAAACCTTATGATTCCTCAAATAATATTCCAAGTGCAATCATTGTTCAACTGGGATCACCAAACCCTTAAATTATTCAAAACCCAAGAGTGCAGTCCATTGTTTTGATGAAGTTCTGAATAGTTTTCAATTGAATAAGCCCATGCATCAATAACAATACATTTATCCTCCTCCATATGTTGAATATCATCCAAAGGTTTATGATGATTCCAAGAATCCTCCTAAAAATTCATTGTCCAACCATTATTGATGGTCCAAGAAACATGCTTCAAAATCAAATACCTATCATTCAAAAAATATTTCCAAACGTGTGAACCTTTTTGGGGGTTATTAATATAAACCACATTCTAGGGGTTATTCAAACCAATATATTTTCATCTCAAAATCTTTCACTAAAGGGGATTGGGTTTTGAAAACATTACCCAAACTAATTTAGATCTAATAGACTTATTTTGGAGACTCAAAATTTTCAAACTAGCTCCTTACATCTTATTAAATTTACAAACCCTATCCCATTTGATTAGCAAGATTTTATTCTTGATATGAATACCTTGTCACAAAAAATCTTTCCTAATTTGGTTTAGTACCTTAACCATGTGGCATGGTGGTTAATAAACAAAGAGGCCATAAATAAGAAGAGAACTCTGAACAAACTTTATGAGAATGATACAACCAACTAAGGTCAGCCATCTTCCTTCTGAAGAATCTAGACACACTTTAAAATAGTTTACCAAACCTTCCCAATGAATGTTTTTGGCCATCCTAGAAAAAATGAGGAACTTCTAATTATTTGGATGACATATTTCCAATATTAAAACACAAAACTAAGGAGATACCTTATTGTTTTTGTTTAAAATAATTGATTAAACAATATGATTTTATAACATTCAACATTTGGATAGAAGTTGATTCATACATGGAAATAATAGATTTGAAAACTTGAGATTCACCCATAGAAGCTTGACAAAAAATAAAAGTCTCATCATCAAATTATTGATGAATAATATTTTCCAAGCCTTCTAAAATTTGAATACACATTAAAAAAGAGTCCTTCTTAGCTTTCTTCACCACCTAACCCAGGTTCTCAACCAACAAAATAAAAATAAAATAATAAATAATATATCCTTTTCTAATACCCCTTGTAGAATCAAAAAATCCATCTAGACATCCATTGATCAAAATAGAATGTTTTTGTCTAGAAATACAGATGAAACCCTAATCACACCAATCTTTTTTAAACACAAATTTATCTAAACCATTAATTAGAAAGTGAAAATCAACCCTATCATAGGATTTTTTGATATCTAGCTTGAGAAACATACACTTCATATGATTAATAGTTGTAAAATGCACTATTTTGTGGGAAATAATAATACCCTCCTAAATATTCCTACTCAAAACAAAACTATCATGTTCGTTAGAGACCAAAGAATCTAAAATAGTTGTAAGTTTATCCATCATTGATTTATAAATAATTTTTTAAATTGTATTGAAAAGAGAGATAGGCCAAAAATCACTAAATTTTTCTTGATTATCCTCTTTCAAAAAAAGAGAAATAAAATTAACATTAATATCATGTATTACCTTTACTCTCTTTCTAGATTCTTCAACCATTTATAGTACCTCTTCACATATGAAATCCCAAAACTACTAAGAAAAAATTGTAGGAAAACCATCAAGTCCTTAATATTTATCCTTTTCCATAGCAAAAATGATAGATCAAACTTCCTCTAGAGAGAAAGGGCATCAAGGTTCCTCATTATGATCATGAGAAACCAAACTAAGAATATATATGATGTTGTCATTTTGAGTTACAAGATATGAAGCCTTGTCATCATCAAGCAAGCTAATAAAGTAATAAATAGCCTCACTCTAAATATCTATTTGAGTGTCCAAAATGTTTCCTTCAAAAGAATGAATCTTTGATATGTGAGAGACATTAGGCTTGATTCTAACATAATTGTGATTAAAATTAGAGTTTCTATCACCTTATTTTATCCAATTTATTCTTTATTTTTTTCCTAGAATATTTCTTCTCTCTATAATAATTACTCATTCTTAACAAAAAAACTCTTTTCTAGATAGTAAGAGTTTTGATTCGTCCCTACTCTATAAATAATCTAATTGAGATTCTCAAGGCCTGCTTCAATACAAACATTTTCTTGGAAATTTTTTTTACACAATTAATATTCTAGTGTTAAAGATGTCCCTTAATAAATTGAAGCTTTTTGGCCATCCTGAACATTGGAGAGCCATACTAAATATGATATTTATTCCACCAAACTTTCATGAGACCTGGAATAAAATGATCCTAGAGTCACATCTTTTCAAATTTAAAATTATAATGATTATTAGGATGATCGACATTAACACAAAAATCCATAAGAAAGTTATATGATCCTGAGAAAGGAATAATGCAAATTTTTGAGATCCAATTTTCAAACAACTAATTGTGTGAAACCAAAAACCTATCCAAATTCTCCACAATATTCTACTCGCCACTTATTTTATTATTCCAAGTAGACAACCCCTATTTTGGGTGAATATCCATAAGCTTATTATAAAAAAAAAAAAGACTTTACTAGAAGATGCTAGTGACATACCACCCCATTTTTACAAAGAAGATAAAAGGTCATTAAATTCCCTACCCAAAATAATCTTTGAACCAAAAAAATGAGACAATGGGGTAGATATTTCTTTCGCTAATAAAATATTACTATTAGACTCATTAGGACCTTACACATTATAGTTTCACACATTATAGATAAAGAAACTCAAATTATTCTTATGAAAAGTGATTTTATAAAATTACCAATGAGTTCTAATCTCCAACATCGCCATTTGATCTTTGGATGGAACCCAGATACCAACAAGCCCAACTAAAGCCCCAACGTCTTCAAAAAATGAACTTCTATATCTTTTCCAAATAAGTTACATTAGACTAAAATCTTAAACCAAATTTAATTGAGTTTCTTGGATTAAAAAACTTCAAGATTTTATTAAAAGAATAAATGCTTAACCAAGCATCCTTTGTTAGGGGTATTAAGACCCGTAAAATTACAAGAGATAAGCTTCATGTAGACTGAGGGAGGATTTCCACCTATTGCTTCTAAGGTCTAAAGAATTTAGAAATATTTCCATACTTACCTATTAAAACTTCCCCTATGACATGATCCTTAGCATATTTTTACCTTTTTTCTTAGTTTTTCCACAATTGAGATTCTGAAGGGAGATTTGACATTGAGAAATGGAAATAAATTACCTAGTATTCAACTCTTATTTTGAATCAATTTCCTCCAAACTTGAATCACTATCAAGTGCCTTGATCATGGCATGTTCTTCTAACTAATCTGAGCCAACTTTAAATCTACCAATATCAACTTCATATTTTTTTTCCAAATTTTAGAGAATGGATGTAATAGTCTATGACTATTCTGAAATAAATTCACAACCTTTTATCCGTGAATTCAGAGATAACTCATCTCTATCATCTAATTTATCTAGAAGGGCCTCCATTTTTGAAATTTTGATGCATGTGGAATTTTTTAATATTGAATTAGGTTCCAAGTCTATATGACATCTTGAAGATACATCTACCTTGAAGGAAGAAAGAGTCAAACTTGCCTAAAAATGAGTTTGATCTGAAACCACATTCTTACCTTTCTTCTCATGGTTTTTGTCTAATTTCTTAGACCAAAAATTTCCATTATTATGTATCCAAAAAACACTGGAAGTGGATGCCACTAGTTTATAAACCTCCAAAAATTGTCCCACACTAGAAGAAGGAACCACCAAGGCTTTCTTACATAACTTTTGAGTCCGACCAATACATATGCAATTAAAACACCTAAAAGTATGATTTTTAATATCAAATAATTGGGACAAAGAATAACCTTGATTTTTAATGATAATTTTTTATGGAATACCAAAGTCTAGACTCATTAAAATAATTATTCTTGCATAACAATCCAAAATTTCTTTCTTTATAATGGGGTGAATTTACAAAAAGGATCCTAACAGATTTCTTAGGGTTAACAAGCACTGAAAACCCCAATTTTCCAAAGGGAGACCATAAAGGCTTATAAAAATTGAAAAATTGGGTAACGACCCTACTACAATAAAAATTTATCAATATTTGGTTGTCATCTTTGAAGCCAGAGGCCAACATCTCTCTTGGATGAAAAATAATGATTTAAAACTCTATTTTTTTAGTTTAAATTGGGAAAGATGCTGATAAATAAACCCTAAAATAAGAATTTTATGTTGATATCTTTCCCCCAACTATCCTCCACCCAAGATTTAATTTCATCAATCACCACACATTTCCCTACAAATTTACCTATAAGAGCACATTTTTCCATGAGAAAAATAGCTTGAGAATTTTTAAGTAGATTCCTAGATAAATTCCTTATCTTCACCAATCTTCATACCATCCCAAACTTTAAAATTTGGTCTACCAAAACCTTAAACACCTTTTTCAATTGCCTTATAATCCTCTCCATTGAGACCAAGGACTAATGGTGTGGGTTTCACTCTATTAATCAGAGCCTCACAGGTCTACAAATCCTTTGTCCACTCCAAGCCTTGTATATCCTCCGAAGTCTCACTTGATGTTGATATTCTAATCCTAATTCTCCAATAGCTATACAAAAACCTAGACATTCATTCACCATATAAATTTCTTCCTCTATAATCCATTGATCAGCCTTTTGTCTTCTCCTTCCCCTGCTTGCAAACCAATTTTTAATTTAATTTTATAATAAATATATTTTTTTTACTACACACGTGATTGGATGATTTATGTATTTTCATAATTATATATACATATATTTTTTGTGATTAGATACAAGATATATATTAATGTATGTAACATGTTACTTTATATATACCTGAAGTGGCTACAACTAGGAGTTAGTGATGAAATTTATATTATGTTTATGGGAATAAATGGATATTTATGCTATTACTTTTGCATTTATGATAGGATTCATGAAATAATGTGTCAAAAACATATACTTGATATTGTATCATCATTACTTAATACATTATTTGAATTTTTCAAGGGGTAAAATGAGTGTGCAACCAATAGATGTTTAAATTTAGAAAGTAAAAAAATGGGTTGAATAATTAACCAAAGACTACACCTATCCTAAAAATGACATATGGATCTTGCACATAACATTACTTTTCATATATAAAATTGTGTGCTTAAATAATATCATGATTTTAAAAACATTCTTATTGAATTCTTTGACCTTAGAGTATAAACCGAATACATTGATAAAACATTACCTTGCATTGATTATTTATATGTAAGATTTACTATGGTAAATTTTAGCGGTATCTCTTCACTAATTCAAAAATATTTTAGTTGGAAAAATTGGCTTTTATCTATTTTAGGGTGTGATGAACAATGTGGATTTGCCTTAATTATTTAGGTGTAAGTTAGTTTTCCAGGTCAACTCACCTACTATTTAAAATAAATTTCATTCATATAAATATAGTTCACCACTCTGTCAAAAGTCAAAATGAGATTATTCACCATTATATGTTAAAAATTATCCACCCATATACTCACAATGGAAATTTTTAGTAATCAAAAAGGGATGGAAAAAGTGTCAGGTAATGGTGATGAATGACATCATGTTGCCAAGTGACACATAAATTTTTAAATGACAGCTATGATATCAAGCAACAATTTTTTTTTGGAATGATATAAATGATGTGAAATGACATGGTTTTTTCCATTTAACAAAATTAATGTCAAAGTATATAATTGATGTCGTTTATTAGTATTATTGGCAAATGACAACATTATTGTCATTTGACAACATTACTATTAGATGACAACATAGTTATTCTTTGATAACACTATTATCATTCACCATAAACTCTATCATTAAAAATCAAAGAACTTTTATCTATAGAAAAATAAAGAACAATCCATCGATGAGTTTTTATACAATCACATGCCCATCTAGATTTTATGCACCATTACGATTTGCATTTCCATTCACCTTCTCACCTAAACACCGTATGTTAACTTTGACAAAATTTTGAAACACATGCTTAGAGATTTACCAAAAAAACACAAGTTAATTTATATATGAGCCACTTATATTTACCCTGAGATTTACTTTGATGGATCCCCTTTTCAAGAATTCAATTTTCAAATTTGCCTTGAAAGATAGAATTTCAAATTTATAAAATCATTCTCTTGAAATATTTTTTGATATAAATGGGATGCTTTTTATATATGATCTATAGGAAAAATTTAGGATGATCTCGTGTCCATGATTGATTTATTCAAGGTTTTTATAAAATGCAGTGGAGATGCAATCTTGGAACCATTGCATATCCCTCATAGATTATAGACAATAGGGGATAAACTTATTTATTTTTGAAATAATTATATAACATTTTGTCTATTATAATAATATAATAATTTAAATAGTTTTATATAATTATTAAAATAAAAATGATTGATAATTAAAGAGTAAGGAGATATTAATCTTATAATATTTTAAGTAGTTTGTCCTTTGTCTTTGCATATAAATGTGTATAAATTTTATTATATTCTATGTGGATTAATTATTTTATGGGTTTTAATAATGGATAAGGGTAAATGGCTGATGTTTATATGGTCAGTATTTGGGTTTTAGTAGATGTTATCTTATTTAAATTTCTTCTATTTTTCTCTAGGGTCCAAGGATACAAAATAAATTATAGAGTTTAAAATGATATGTTGATATATTCCTAATGAACAAATGGGTATCATGTTTATTATCTATTTTCCATTGTTCATTATACCTTTTACATATTCATATATTTTCTCCAAGGTATTTATTAGTCACATATATGGTTGGGGTTTTATGTAAAATAATTATCCATAACTTAAAATTTAAAATTCCATATATTTCTTCCATATGTGTGCATCCTATAAGTTTATGTGATATTATTTTCTTAAACCTATTAGTTTATTAGATCTATAAGTGCCATATATTCCTAATGAAATAGTATGGCTAGGAGTGAGAATCTCCCTTTAAAAACTAATTTACAATTTTAATAAATAATCTTCAAATATTCTAAGAAACAAATTTGAAAGTATGTTTCTTGTTTAATTAAGTGATTGAGATATTTTTTAAATAATAAAATATTATTTTAAGATATAAAGTCTTATGTTTTTTTTTAAAAAAATAGGGATTGTATCCCTAGAATTCTTCTTAGTATAGAATTATTATTCCTTATAATTATAATATAAATTGTTTAGAATTCCCTTAGGTAGTTAATAAATAGATGTAATAGTTATATTATGTGAAAAAAAATGTTGTTTACTTATGAAAATTTATATGAAAGAATTAGGATTTACCATCCTCTTATTTAATATTGTATTAAATATAGGTTGAAATAAATGAATTATTTATATGTTAAACTATTACTAATTGGACTAATTCATCGTACAAATTTTTAAAATTATCTAACTATAAAAGAACATAGCATATATATATTATTTAGAAATTCAATGCAAAATAATGTCTTAAGACATAAATATATATTATCTTAGAAATAAAATACACATGATCGGGAATAATCCAAGATGTTATAAGGATTATAATATTATATTTGAAACACATATTTATATATTCAAAAGGTTTTAATGTGTTAATGAAAACACATAAAATTAAGATGTAAATCTTATAAAAAATAATGTAGGAATGGGTTGATCTAGGTCTTGACCCTACCATACCCCATCCCCCTCCACCAATATTATTTTATCTATCACATAGGTGTGGCATGTGGTTAGATATAAGGTTTCCTTCCATACCTTCCAAAAGGTCACCATGAGGGGATATCAATTACATCCCAAACCTCTTAGGTTTTTTTCTATCATTTCCACCCTCACCTGGTGTTATTTATAAATATAAAACATGAGTCATGTTTCAACCAACACTTTAAATTAAAAAATTGAATGATATGTGACTCTCCAACTTGTAGGCTTGAACATTATTCCTTAATTCTTAGTTCACTATGATGTTATCTCATCACTTACTTCACCTTAACCATTTAAAATGTTATAAAATAAGTTTTCCTTTCTATTTTCTTAAATCCTTAGAAAGCATAGCATTAGTTTACTAGGTGAGTAATAAAAATGACATATTTCACCATAGTTTAATATATATGCTGGTTCATAATGTTGATCCTCTTCCAATTAAATCCACCCCCTTATTGAATCCCTTCTTGTTGATGCCCACATACCCCCTAGAAATGATGATGCTTCCCCCACCCCCTTAGACCATACACCCATTAAATTAATACTAGCTCATTCACTACCCTCCACCAAATAACACAAAACTAGATCCACCCCTACCAAGGATGCAACCAATCACAAAGGCACCCTAATTCTCTATTTAGAGGACTCTATTGACTAGCACAACAAAGAACATGGAATTTTTTGGACAAGAATGAGAATATTGTGATGGCCATGTCAGATCTTATCGATGAGTAGAATATTTGAAAGTGGCAATTGTGAAACTAAAAAATCACTTGGATATGGTTATGAAGGTGCAAGACACCCTACTAAAAAATAAATCTAAACTAGTGGTGATATCTGAGGAAAATCCCATTAACTAGACCACTTCTCATCATAAAGGGACCCCAAGCTCAATTCAGGAAAAGACCATCCAAACCTTTTATAAAGGCCCCTTGAGATACACTAGGGGTAGAGTTAAAAAGTTACTACTAAAAGAAACTAGTTAGGAGATAGATCGGGAGGTTATATAGGATAACACTAGCTTTGAGGAGCTATCTAGCTCTAACTAAGGCTTTAGTTGTGGTCATTTTGTGTTTTGGTTCTGGGTTTGTTCACCTTTTTTTTTTGTTATCATTTTGTTCATCTTTTTATTTTTGGTTATCATTATGTTTTTAATAAGATAAAGGCCTTCTCTGAACTACTCCCAATCTTTGGCTTATCTTTTGTTATGTATTTTTTTTTTGGAGTAGTGGTTGTAAGATACCTGTAAAACTTTATTTATTTACCCTATCTAATAAAATAAAATAGTCCTTCAGATTTAACATCAAAAAACTAATTAACTTTGACCTATAGATTAAATATAACATTAAAACATGAAATTTTAAAAAGTGATGACTTAAAATGAATATTTATGTATACATGTGTATGGGTGTGTGTGGAGGGGTGTGGGTGTAGGTGCATGTGCATGTGCCCACTAATGTGCATACACATGTGTGCATGTATGTATGCATTTATAATTATTTTTTATTTAAAAAAAAAATCACCTAATCCATAATAAAGATATATATAATGAAAAAATAAGAGATACAATAATTTATAAATATCTTGTAGATATTTAAAAAATAGAAATAGATACGCACACACACATGTATATATATATAATCAATGCATGTATGAATTAATGGATTCCCCATATATTTAAATAAACACTAAAAATTTTTTAATAAAAACCATCAATTTACTTTCCAAAAAAAAAAACTCAGATCATTCTAAGATATATAGTGAATTTGTATATGAAAAATGTAGATGCTAAAAAAATATAAAGACACAATGAAACTTAGATTTTATGAAGAATCATACAATATTATTGTAGAGTTGAATATTTTACATATAATAAAATGTGTGTGTTTGTGCGCGTGTGTGCGCACGCGCGTGTGTGTGTTTCTGTGTGTGTGTGTGTGTGTTTATGTGTGTGTGTGTGTGTGTGTGTGTGTGTGTGTGTGTGTGTGTGTGTGTGTGTGTGTGTGTGTGTGTAAGGTTTAATGGTATGTAAATCCTAACTACAACACTATATCATGTGTTGAGAGGATCCCATAGAAGGGAAACATGTATAAAATTTTTTAATTATGGGAATGACATGGCCTCCCTCATCCCTTCTTATTATTGTGAAATAGTAGAACAAACAAACTTACAATAAAATGTTCCTTGGATGAAAATTGAAGGGATCAAAATTTAGATATTGTTCCCAATGAATCAATTTTATATAAATTTCAATAAAGTTTATGGATCCAAGTTAATGGAAGGAAAATAATTAAATAAATCTTATATCAACAAATTAAAGTTCCATTGAGTTTTATTTTTGATGATTTTAACTAATAATTAATAAAAATAATCAAAAGGGAAATATATTTTATGGGTGAGTTTGATTAATTATTAATTTTTTAGTCCATAAATAGAGTTTAAAGGTCCCTAAATTTATCATTTTATTCATATAAAAGACATTTTTACATTTAGAAGCATTGAACTAGACCCAAGATAAGTATCATCTACTAGTGGCAATCACAACAAAAAACCATAGGATTTGATACCAAAATCTAGAAGAGAATCAATTAGAAAAACATACATGCATGATAAATTAACCCCCATTAAATGCATTAAGGAAACCATATATAAGTCCTTAATACATCCAAATCTAACTACAAAATAAATTTATTGGAATTAAAAATTGCATTTGAGTGAAAACATCATGGCCAAAATTAGATTACGATAAATATGCATAAAGAATCAAAGAGAAAAGGAAATCTTGAATAAAACCAAAAAACATGTTCTAGTAATTTAGGAGAATAAGTCCACTTTGATAATGTGTGGTCACATTACACATAAGTTCAAAGATCTCCAAAGTGTGTGATATTACACTTGTGCATAAGGAATCGTGGCCAAGAGTTGCACATAAGTTAGAAGAATAAAGGGCCTTTTTGTAATGTTCCCACAAACCAAAGATAAATAAATACTTAAGGATAGTGTATAAAAGGACATTGTATCAACGTAAAAAAATGTGGAAGAAATGGGAAGTGTGTGATCAGTGTGAAGGACAATGATAATTCAGTGCAAAAGTTTTAAGGGACCAAGTACACTAAATTCAGTGAATGGATAAACACCTACAACATGGGATAAAGAATACTTCAACCTAGAACTTGAAAAAGATATACCAAGAATAATATTTATCCATGTTCTCAAGACCTCAATTTTGTGTGGTCTGATTTCTTTTAGGGCATTATTGGTTGCACATTTGATTTCTATTAGCATGATATATAGTTGTTTTCGTTTTTATTGAACTATTACTTGGATGTTATTGAGACTTTTTTTTCATATATTATGATGAAATATTGTGTACTAAACATATTTATGTTTTCACATGGATTATTAAATTTAGTTCATTATATAATTGATTGATTTAAATTTCAATTGAAATTACTTATCATGTTTGATATTGGTTTTTCATTCAAGTATTATTGATGTATAATTATGATGATTACAAGAGTGTAAATAATAATATAAGCTATGTTGGATCTGATATTCATTATAAAAGGTTATAAAAATGATAATAATGTGTTTTTGATCTTTTGAGCTAAAAGATTTTGAGCTTTATCTTGTCTAGTCCTTATTTGGTTGTTTTGTTCACTTATCCATTTGGTTGATGAATAAAATTATTGTATATGTAGTATTTGACTAATTTTATTTCTTATTATGAATTCATGTTTGTTATGTTAATAAATTGTATGTTTTTATTGCATAGAGTTCAAATAAACCAATCATAATATGGATTTGTTGGATGATCAAGAGATGACTTAATGCTTGAAATACAAGCTATACTTGGAACATATACAATGGAACTTCATGGATGCTTCATATTGGATTTGTTTTGTCTGAATTTTTTTTATGTATTTTAGTTGGTGATTTATCCATTTTAGTGACCTTAATTTGTAATGATTAAGGGGGACCATGAATAGGTCATGGGTTATTCATTAGTATTTGATTTGTTTTTAACATATGATAATGAACTTTGGGTTTTTAATCTATTGAGGATTGGGTTAAGATGACCCAAATATAAAGATCATCCCATAAAGTATCTTAAAATTAATTTTGTAATCATCAACTGGTAATATGGTGAGCTCATTTAGCCAAATACTAGCCAAACTCTATCGAATGTTTTGGTGAAGGCCATTCAAAGTCTACTGCGACTAGTTTGATATGTTGATATTTGGTTTTTTGGTTATGTTTGGGTGAGAATGAGGGTTTTTTTTATTGGACATCATTACCAATTATTTTTAGAAAAATGTAGGACCAATATGGGATTTAATGGCAGTCATTAGAGTTTGAGAGGGCTTAACTAGGTGCAAAGAGAAGACAAGTTTTTACTTTTATGAGAGACCAAACTGTTATCTGCATTGTTGGTGTGTTCAACAAGTGGTTTGATTTTTATTTGAGGATGAGTAAATAAAATTAATATTCTATATTACCTATGGAATAGAGTATAAATAGGAAAATAATGAACCATTATATATTCATGGCGAAGTCTATAAACTTCACAATGAACACATAATGATATAATCGATGAATAGTCAAATATTCTCTTATGGAAATGTTTTCGGTTTTGTTTATCATGTGGATTGATACATAATTTTATTACTATGATAAGTATTTTTGTTTATTTTTACATGTTATTATGGGTAATTATTTAATGGACTATTGAACTATGTATAATTAAGCCATAGGATTATTAGCATTGAGTATGTTATTACTATTTTCTTAAATGAATGTGTTTTCAGTTATTGTTTTACCCTATGCTATTTGTTTTATTTTCAAGGAATGTTTTTTAATTGTTGTTATGGTAGATTTTTAGAGACTATAATATTGTTGATAGTCATTTTATATAGTTATATGCTAGTTATAAGTGCTTATTTGAGTTGTGTTAGGTTTTTTAGTAACTTTATGTTTGATCAAAATGGATTTGTAAGAACACAAGTTTTCATTGAAGTTCAAACTAAGTTTATATGTTGTCCAAATTTTATTGGATGTTATAAGAGGGTTATCATGAAAATTTTGAGTTGGATTATTTTTATTTTGTGTAACTTTATTTTATGACTCTTTTTGGTGACATGACTCTATTCGGTGTCAATAAGATTAGAAATCATTTGTTGTGTAATTTTTTAGGATAATTATTGAAAATATAAGTACTTATGAATAAATATAGTGTTTTCTGTGATTAAAATACATGCATGGTATATAGATGAGTATTGTTTTTTAATGCAATAGATAAAATAATATTTGTTTGATCAATGGAAGTCAAATGGATCAATTCATATGTTGAATGATACTGATAAATTTACTCATAAGTACTTTTTATACATGCACATATATTTCAATAAACTCTTTTTCATTATTTTATGTTTTTAATTTTGAAGCTCTGAATATTTTTTATTGTTCACCCTTACATAACACTATATTTTAAACTCCACATCTAACTAATGAATGGGGCAGTATAGGGCCACTGATAGGCGGTTCATTTGGTAGGTTGGGTGGGTTTTTACATGTTGCTATTCAGAATATTATTCAATTTCATGGATTCTTATTTTAACTAGATTTATATTATGATATAATATATTGAAAGGCATGATTAAAATAATTGTCTCATTGTATGTTAATAAAATAATTCATTAATTATAGTCTTATTCTTTAATTATAATTAATTTTTTATTAAAATTTAAAAATAATAGGTTGTCATATCATTAGATTTGAAGTGGTTGTAATATTTTTTATGTTTCTATTGAAAAATCTGCATAAAATTTATCTCCTTTCATGTAAGTACAAAGTTATATGAAATTTATTTAATAAATGATGTGATATTTGGATTGTGAATATTGAATTTGTTTTTCAATATCTATTTGTATGTTGTAATTTGAAAGGCAAATTTATTACCCTAAATTAGAGAGAATAATTAGTTTTTTGATGTGTTAAAGTAGAATATATTTAGTATTCTAGTGTTGATTTTTTAGGAGTGTTATTCACTTGTTATATTCATAAATGGATGAAAATATAGTGTAAGTTATTGGTAAGTTACTTTTGGTTGATTATTATATTGGTATTCATTTGTTATATTCATAAATGGATGAAAATATAGTGTAAGTTATTGATAAGTTACTTTAGGTTGATTATTATATTGGTATTCATTTAAAGAGTTGAAGTTATAAGAATGTAATTTATAGAGAGTATAAAAATGTTCATTTTATCTATATTGTATTCATAAAAAAATAGAATGAAGTTATGTTATACCTATTATAGTATCTTAATTTGAAATATTATTCAAAGTTTTAGAATGGTACAGACAAAGTGCGAATATTATATTTTACTTTACTTTAAAATTTTGTTTTATTTCAATGAAATAAAGTTATAATTATTTTAGTCTAAGCATAAAAGTTTAAGAGTTTGAAGACTCATTTAAAATTTTTACTTGTATATATAGATTGATATCAATAAATCATTATGAAGATAAAAATATAATGTGTATGCTAGTTGTAGCTAGTTTAATTCATACTCTTAACAATGATAGTTTATCTTGTTGATTGATTTCATTGTAAATGAGGACTTACAAGTCTTCAAAATGATTCTTGAAGATATTATTGATATTGAGTTAGATGAATTGCACTCTTGTTTTTATTTTTATGTTTAATTACTATAATAAGTTAAGGAATATTTAAAATTCATAAAGGACTGAGAAGTAAATTGATAAGGTATTCATAATTTGGATCTCTAGTAAATAAGAAGAGTGACTTGGTCTTTCTTTAAATAAAAAGGCAAGATCAGTGAATAAGTTATAACAAGATGATTGATGTTTAATGTAACAAAACTAAAGCAATGTAGGTCTTCATGAAATTTATTAAGTGGCAATATGCAAAGTATAGTTATCTTTCTTGAAACAACATTAGAATGTTTAAGTCTTAAAGTATTATTTTATTATTTTTAATTTTTTATATTGATGTCATAAAAATAGACCATATGACTAGTATAATTTACATATAGTAAGATATTACTATATGATATTACAAGATGGTTGAGTGTACATAATTAATTTTTTTTTGATCTAACTACTTTTTTATGTACAAATTGGATGTGATTCCATTTGATGTCATAGACATATATATGGTAATGTTCATTAATAATAAGAAACAAGAAAGTACTTTTTCTTAATTTAGATCATCTTAACAATTTGTTGAATGTCAACAATATAAAATCCATGAGGGAAGTGATCCTAGATCAAGACATTATGACATAAGAAGGCAACACTAATTGATATAAATAGACTTGTTGTAACATGTATTTATGGAAATATATCAATAAAATTGCATTTTATTTCTTTTGGAAATAAACCTGAAGCTTAATTCTTATTGTTCACATAATTATTTAAATCATTGAATGTTTAAGATTAGTATGATGATTATGGTACTATGAAATAAATTATTTGTCCATTATCTTGACTTGAATGTTCTTAATGTCTTATCTATGCACTTGGGGTTAGATTTTAGATTCTCTACATGGCCATAATGCAGATTGTTTTATGTAAAGTATAGGCATTTAGTTAAAGCTAAAAGTTGGTATTGGCACTTTTAGGAAGGCCATAAAATAAGTAAACATATTTTAGTGTATGAATGCATGTTTAGTACACTAGTACACCTTAATATCCTTATTGATTAGTTAACGTAATTTGATAAAAATATATTCAATATTTTTTTACCTTAGTCAAATACATGTGTTTAGTATAACACACTTATGGACTTGATATTTTTTTGTGTTTTAGATTCCTTTCATTCGGTTTGAAATGGTGTTTAGTAACTTGAAGTTGATATTTTTTTAAATCACGTTGTTAAATTTTTGTATTAGAAATCATGTTTATGTGCCCTAAGGAACTTTGGAAAAAATGTTTAGTACTTTTACCTACCTAAATTGTTATTATGTTTCACCTTAGGATGGTGAGAATAACATATAGTGGTTTAGATGAAAATGCTAACTTGAAAATTGATAATCTAAGTAGAGGTAGAGGTTATGGAGCTTAAAATTTTAACTTCGGTACAGAATAACTTATTGTTAATAATGTTGGTATCAATGTAGGTGAACCTTTTATTAATGATCTTAGAGGAAACCTAACCTACAACAAAGAATAAGCTCCCATTAGCATATTAACTAATATTAATGCCTTTCAAAGTAAGATAGAATCTGAAGAAAACATGTTAAATAATATTGAAGGTGTGCCAAAAGAATACTTACCCTTAATATATGAAGGGAAAGTTAGAGATAAATTAACCCAAGAGATGCCTTTATTAAATGTTGACCCCATCATTAATAAACATAAAAATCTTCTACCTCTAACATTTTAGGTGACTAAATAGCTGATGCATTTGATGCATGGTTGGTTAATTTATAAAAACAACTCAATCTACATATCACCCCTTAAATGTGAAGGAAAAGATAAATGATTATCAAATGGTTAGAGATGTAGCTCTTTGGTGGATCCATCTCAATGATTTAGAGGGTTATCAACCTTTGACACTTACCTATCCTATTTTTGAAAAATATTTTTGAAATAGATATCTTAGTGTCAATTTTAAAGAACAAAATATAACATATTTAAAAGATGTTTGTAACATCATGTGAGAATACATTTCTAAATTTTCAACATTATGTGAACTATATGCATGATGATTAAAGCAAGGTAAATAAGTTTAATCTTATATTGAGGGAAATAGTTATGCATGATTTCAATATGACAAACCCAAAAACTTTGACTCCTGCCATTGATATTTCTCATAGGACAAAAGAGAAAGAAAGGTCTTCACAAAACATGAGATATTATTTCAAATTTAATAAATAATAGTCAAAAGATAAAAATCTTTCTCCTTCACCAAATAATTTCAAAATTTCTGATTAGAACCACATAAATACTAGGATAATAAGTGATTTTAATAATTTTTGGGATCAAATATAAATTTTAAGTTTGTAATTTTTTTCAAAAATGTGACTTTTAATAAAAATCGATCATAAGAAAATCATTATTTACCTACCATAGGGGAAAAAACTATACAATTATAACCTCATAAGACTTTATTATAATTAAAACTATAAGGAATTTTATAAATTAAAACTACGTAAATCAAGTAATCATAGGTTTTATACAATTATGGATAATAGGAATGCAAAATTTTATGCTACCCCAATTAAAATCAGAGGTAATCTAGCTGGTTTTTTATTTTTAGATATAATTGATTTTAGTGTAATTGATCACTTTATCTATCTTGATATTGTTAATAAATATAAAATTAATTATATTAGTCTAAGATAATTATGGGAGGTTTAATTTAGTATACATAAAAGGATACCCATTTTGAAATTCTTAGAGGAAACCCAACTTATTTTTGGAGTTTTCGCAACTATAGTAATTTTATTTCTTAGCATCTTTGGGATCTTATGACCTTATTGTACGAAAGTATTGGTTGTAGAAACATAAATCCACATTGGATTTACATTTTAAAGTGATCAAATGTTGTGATGAATTGGAAAAAACTATTAAAATCCAAGGTTATAATAAGCTTAAAGTGTGAAAGCTAATTTTAGCCATGTGTCTGAAAAAGGTTATGTATAAAGTTATAAGATTTGTGTTATTCAAATTCAAGAGATAACTTTGGATGAAAAAATTATTTAACAATTTTTTCATTTTATGAATGAATTTTTTAATGTTTTTCTAAAAAACTTCCTCAGCTTCCTCTTAGGTGTGAACTTGATTTTGCCATTGATGTTATATTGGAGCTACCCCTACATATAAAGCTCCATATAATATGAATGCAACCAATTTTTAAGAACATAATATTTAATTACAATAAATATTGGAAAATAAAATAGTTAGACCAAGTGTGGCTTCTTAGGGTGATTTTTTTATGTTTGTGATAAATAAATAGGGTACAATTAGGTTATGTGTTGACTATTACATGCTTAATAGGGTAATAATTAATAATTATTATAATTTTTAAAAGATAGATGATTTATTTCACCAAATAAAGGGTGCAACAATATTTTCTAAGATTGATTTGAGATTAGGTTACCATAAGTTGATAATTAAGGAAGTGGTCTTCCTTAAGATATATTTTTGTACTTGATATGATCATTAAAAGTTCATGTTAATGACCTTTAAATTGAAAAATGCATATGTTGCCTCTATGAGCCTTACGAATAGTACATTTAGGGATTATTTTGATAAGTTTGTTCTTATTTTTAATAATGATATATTAATCTATTATAAGAATGTAATTGAGCATGAGAAGTATTGGAAATTAGTTTTGTAAAGCATAAGGCAACATAAGCTTTATGGGAATATAAAAAAATGTGTATTTTTACAAAATGAATTACATTACTTAGGTCATATTATTTCTAAGGATGGCATTGGTGTGGATTAGAATAAGTTAAAATTTATTCAATAGTAGCCTACCCCTAAAACAAACATGAAGTGTGTAGATTTATGCATTTGGTGGGTTACTATAAAAGGTTTGTGTAAAACTTTTTCAGATCTGCTAAGCCCATTACTTCTTTGAAACACAAAGATTAAAAGATCATTTGGACTTTGACATATAATTAAAATTTAAAGAAGATTAATGTGATGTTAACTATAACACATGTGCTTACTATTTTAGATCCTAATGAAAATTTTGAAATCTAGTCTGATGCCTCTTAGGAGGGTTTTGGTGGTATTCTTACACAAATGGAAAAGTGGTAGATTATGAGTCATGAAATATCAAGTAACATGAAAATAATTATCCCACATATGATTTAGTGCTTTCTACTTTTTTACATGATTTAAAATAGTGAAAACATTTTCTATTAGGTAAGCATTTCAAAATTAAATCTGATCATCATAAAGTAGAATATTTGTTTACCCAAGATTATTTTAAGTCTTGTTAGCATATATGGTTAGAAATTATGAGTAATTTTGATATGAATATTAAATACATTAAAGGTAATGATAATTGTGCTATTGCCGTTCTCAAGTAACGTATGTATCTCTCTACCTTAAATATTTTGAAATATAATTTTAGAAATATAATTTTGGAACAACTTATTGATGAATTCCCCCATAAATTAAGTACATGTTTAGCTAACGAGCCTATAGTAAGTAAATTTGTATATTTTTTAGTTGAAAATGATACATTGTTAAGGCATAAAAACATTTTTTCCCCAAGTTAGGTGACTTGGATAATATTTTTCTTAAATAAATACATACAACACCTAATTTTACATATCTCAATGTCATGAGGATGACACTTTAATTGAAAAGGCACTATTATTGGCTTGGCGTAATGTATGATGTTGTTGATTTTATGGCAAAATGTTTACAATGTTAGTGGGTAAAATATGATCATTACCATACATTAGGTTTGCTTTATCCTAATGAAATTTAATTATGTAAGTTGATTATTATTTTAGTTTATTTCATTATTAGTTTACCAAAATCACATAGTAATCATGAAATTATTTTGATTGTGATTGACATATTTATAAAAGTTAGTCATTTTATTGTTATAAATTTGAATGATGACATTGCCATGTTATTATAATGCTTTGTAAAATTAATTTAGCTTCATGGCATGTCATAGGTCATTATCTGTGATAGAGATAATTTATTCACTTCAAGGTTTTGGAGAACCTTGACTTGAGCATTTGGAACATGTTTAAACTTTAGATCCTTGTATCACCTAGAAATAGATGGTCAAATGGAGAGGCCTAAACAAGTTGTTAATGACATGCTAATAATATATGTTATGCATCAAAAAATCAAGTTGAAATATTTTTTACATTTAGTTAAATTTGCTTATAAAAATTCCTATTACTATATCATTAAAAAGGATCCATTTGAAGATCTGCATGCATTTAATTGTATAACTTTTATTGGTGGGGATAACTTGGAAAATAAAGCCATTTTTGGACTTAATATTATATAATAATATTATTTTTAAGTGACATTAAATTGACAAAATTTGAAGGCTACTTTAGATAAACAAAATAGATATAGATATTCAAAATGGACTCATAATGAATTTATTATGGGTGAAAAAAGTATTTATGTATGTTAGAACACAAAAAAGTTTAATTAAATCTGTAAAGTCCTATAAATTGGCTCCTATACTTTTTGGACACTTTGACATTCTATAAAAAATCATCACTATTTCCTATCGATTAGCCATTCTTCCATATTTGTCCTTGATTCATGATGTTTTTCATGTTTATTATAAATAATGTATGTATCTAATCCTTTCCACTTTTTGGATTAGAAAAAACTTCATGTTTTGGAGCATTTAAATATGTAGCTAGAACCAATGAAGATACCCAACCATCACAACATTATACTAGTAATAGAGATATTTCACAAATTTTGGTCTAATAGGATCTATTATATGAGCAAAATAATACTTGGGAAGATGAGAATGTTTTTAGGGAGTATTATCCTTGTGTATTTTAGTCACTAGGACTTATTCTTAAGTGGGGGAGGATGTCATGAATTTAGTTTTTCATGATATGATTTTTTATGGCATTTTTAGTTGCATATTTGATTTCTATTATCATGATTTATAGCTATTTTTGTTATTTTTAAACTATCAATTTGATGTTATTATGAATCTATTTTTTAATATTATGATGAAATGTTATGGACTAGACATGTTTATGTTGTCACATAGATCATTAAATTAGTTTTTTTTTATAGAATTGATCGATATAAATTCAAATTAAAATTACTTGTCTTGTTTTCTATTTCTTTTCCATTTAGATATTAATGAAGTGTCATTTTGATGATTGTAGTAATAAGAACAAGAAAATGAGATAGGTTGGATCTGGTATTCAACAACAAAGGTTAATAAAAGGGTAACAATGAGCTATTGATATTATAAGCTGAGAGATTCTAAGCTTAATCTTCTCTGGTCTTTCTTGACTATTTTCTTATGTATCCATTGGATTGATGAAAAAATTTGATATATATTGAGTCATTGAGAGTGATTTTATCTCTTCATCTAATTTCATGTAATTTATGAAAAAAATTGCATGTTTTTCTCTTCCTTATATTTTAAATAAACCAATATTAATATGGATTTGTTGAATGGTCAAAATACCACATAAGGCTTTAAATATAGTCTATGCTTATAATATATACATTAAATTTTGTGGATACTTTGAGCTAACTTTGATTTATCGCTTTAACTTGGTGATTCAACCATGCTGGTGACTTGAATTTGTAATACTTAAGGGGGATCATGACCAGGTCATGGGGTATTCATTATTCTATGATTTATTTTAATCACAGTATAATGAAAATTAGATTTTTACTCTATTTGGAATTAGGTCATGATGAACATAATACCAAGATTAGGCTATTAAGTATGTTGGATGTTATTTTTTTGGTCATTTTGGAGTATGGTGAGCTCATTGTGCTAAACCCTAGTCAAACTCTATCAAACATTTTGGTGAATGCCATTGAAGGCTTAATGGGATTGGTTTGAGCCATTGATCTTTTTTTACCTTTGAATGAGAATGAGCGTTGTTTGTTAGACCACACTCTTAGTTGTTTCTTATAAGAATACAATACCCATATGGTCTTTAATGGTATTTAGCAGAGTTTGAAAATGATTGGATGGGTGTAATTAGAAGATAAGTTTTTACTTTTATGAGAGGCCATGATATTCTCTACATTTTTGGTGCACTCAAGAAGTAAATGATTTGAATTTTCTTAGAGGATGAGTAGAAAATAGTAATATTATGTGTTATTTAAAGAATAGAGTATAATTAAAAAATAACAAACTGTAATATTCCCTTTCTAGGGGGAATTTTTGTATAAACCCTTGTAGAATTAAGCTCTGATACCACTATAATGTCCCCTTCTAATGCCAGAACAAAAGCTCTGATACCACTGTAATATCCCCTGTACAATAAGTAATATAGCAAGATAAAAGCTCTGATACCACTGTAATATTCCCTTTCTAGGGGGACTTTTTGTATAAACCCTTGTAGAATTAAGCTCTGATACCACTATAATGTCCCCTTATGATACCAGAACAAAAGCTCTGATACCACTGTAATGTCCCTTTAGATACCAAAACAAAAACTCTGATACCACTGTAATATCCCCAACCAATAGGGACTATTGAAACATAAAAGCTCTAAATTGCTTATCTATATTTCTATAAAATATCTTCAAATAGATAAATAAATCATAGTATAATCTCTTATTTATTTGCTCATATGCTTAAAATAGAGGTCCTCTGTCAAGTATACAAAGAATATTGAAAGTACAGCCTTAATAGCCTGAGTATTCCATAAACTGGGAAAGAAATTTGGATCTGGTACATCTCAGCCTGTTATGTCAAAAACACAGTCACCGACGTCGGTTATACTACCATCGTCAGTCGACTGGGGTCGTTAACCTATCGACATCGGTGATATGTCAGCTGACGTCGGTCACTATGGATCTCTGCCTAATGATGTCGATCTCTGTATGAATCTGTACAGATCTGTATGGACTTTGTATAGCCACCAATAAAGCACACCTTATTTGTTGGACCCCTAATCTAAAGATATATGGCTCTAATATAGAAAAGCTCTATTTGTATAATTTATTGAATCAAAACATAAAGAAATAAATACCTAGAAATCCCTGTGATAACTTCTGTGTGAATTTATCTCCCAAACTTGTAAACCTCTGTGATAACTTCTTTATGAAGCTATCTCTCAAATCAGCAATAGATCATCTGATATTTCATAGCCTCTAAATTGTACACACTGAAGAGTGGACATTCTCCAATGCAAATGGAATCCTGGAACCCTTGGCTCAGTCTTCACAGAAGAATTCTTCAATATCAAAATCAATAATCATTCATAATCCCCTCAATTCTCTCCCATGAGAAACCCTTATACCCTCCAAAAAGATATGCTTGCCCTAATTAGGGTTTCTTAAATTAGAATTAGGGTTACACAATTAAAATATTCTAAATCGTTAATATTTAATTAAATCAATCAAATATTAATATCTCCCTCATTACATGTCGAATTTAGCCCAAACGAAAGCCAACTAGAAAATTTTTGCTAAATGAAGCCAAGCCAATCTCCATCAAGACCCTCTAACCATCCTATCAGCCTATGAGGTTCCAATAATAGGCTAACCATCAACTCTAAACATGTCAACTAAAAAGGGGACATGACAATCTGCCCCTCTTGAAATTGCTTGTCCCCAAGCAATCTCAGAACAATGAACCACTCGATCCACCTAGATCCCAAATGTAGTCATGATCTACACTAATGACAAGTAACACAAGCTCCTGCAATATCCTCTGAAGTTTGACCAAGAGGAATCTATAATCAAACTAGCAAATGAAACTCAACCAAACTCCAAGATTACAAATACCGTGTACACATTCCACCGTGCTATGCGGAAGGCACAATCCAACTCTACAACAAATCCCAAATGGGACAATGCCAAGTGTGGAGAATACACACACTGTACCTCTATGGTGATCAACATATCTCATCAACTCCTACTCTAAGTCATGCACTGCCAAACTGTCAATCATAACACCTATCATGATATCAGGCTGACTATTATGCTCGACTGTAGCACCTAACTCAACTAATTATAACATCAGTAGAAATGAACCAATACTAGCATCAAGGATAGATATATGCTCATCCTCACTATCTCTAATAATCTTGACCATGGGCACCCTCGTGTCCCAAAATACCACACCTTGTGACTGTACCAACTCTGGTAAAGACTGAAGTCACTCTAACTCCATGGTCACCTCAACCAAATGAAACTATGACTCCTCGAAAGCCAATTGCATACTCTCAAGAATCTCAGAGGTCACCTTTAGCTGCTGAGTAAGCTCATTCACCTTATCATCCTTGACCAATAATGCATCATATGCTATGCTGCCCCACTCCATAAGATAATCTCTGTCAGCTACCAACTACATATAATCCTGTCTCAAAATTTGGATAGCCTTCCATCAAGAGTGGATCTATATCAAGGACAAATAACTACCTCCCTACTCAATGTTATTAGGAGAACCCCATCCATAAATTGATAACAACTGACGAGCAACATCGAAATGCTTGTAAGCAGTAGTAATGTCTTGCTCACTAACTCTCAGTTGACTAGACACATAATGGCACTGGCTAGATTGTCTCCTACAATCCTCCTCTGATGCATGGTCTAAAAGAGTAGACTCAAAATCACTGATCTCTAGAGTACTACCGTCTATACTCTATGAATCAACTCCAAAGCTCCTATCAACATATAGAGTATTGACAACTATAGCATCGATGTCCAACTCCTCCATACTGAAAGAAACTACCAAGGAAACTAAGTCCTCAAAACTATCCACTGCATCCTCCTCTGTGTCTTCTGTAATAATCAAATCTTGGGAATCTTCTACAATCTATGTCATATCTGAGAGATCATCAACACTCAGTGTACTAACATCTGAGTACACCTCTACACTCCAAGTGTAAGCATCAGACTCATCCTCATCTTCACTATCTCCTATCTCATAATAATCATGGGACATGCTACTAGCTTGTCTAACTAATCTATAGTGCTCTCTCTTTAGCTTAACAAAGTGATCAAAAGATAACCTCTCCTGAACTTGAGGAGTTAATAAGTCCCACTCCTCATTTGCTGTCATAAGAGTGTCCCACTATTTTTGAGTACTTGAAGTACCCATGATACCCAATAGGATGGTAGGAATTTGGCTCTAGTCTACCCAATAAGATGGCAAGAATTTGGCTCTGATACCACTGTAATGTCCCTTCAGATACTAGAACAAAAACTCTGATACCACTGTAATATCCCCAACCAATAGGGACTATTGAAAGACAAAAGCTCTGAATTACTTATCTATATTTCTGCAAAATATTTTCAAATAGATAAAAAAATCATAGTATAATCTCTTATTTATTTGATCATATGCTCACAATAGAGGTCCTCTGTCAAGTATACAAAGAATATTGAATGTATGGCCTTAATAGCCTGAGTATTCCACAAATTGGGAAAGAAATCTGGATCTGGTATGTCTCAGCTTGTTGTGTCAAAAACACAGTCACCGACATCAGTTATACTGCCATCATTAGTCGACTAGGGTCATTAACCTACTGACATCGATGATATGTTGGTCGATGTCAATCACTGTGGATCTCTACCTACCGATTTCAGTCTCTATGCGAATCTATACGGATCTGTATGGACTTCGTATGGCCACCAATAAAGCACACCCTCTTTGTTGGACCCCTGATCTGAAGATATATGGCTCTAATACAGAAAATCTCTATCTATATAATTTATTGAATCAAAACATAAATAAATAAATAACTGAAATCCCTGTGATAACTTCTATGTGAAGTTAGCTCCCAAACCTATAAACCTCTATGATAAATTTTGTATGAAGCTATCTCTCAAATCGGCAATAGATCAGCTGCTATTTCATAGCCTCTGAATCACACACACTGAAGAGTGGACATTCTCCAATAGAAATGGAATCCTGGAACCCTTAGCTCAGTCTTCACAGAAGAATTCTTCAATATCAAAATCAATAATCATTCATAATCCCCTCAATTCTCTCCCATGAGAAACCCTTATACCCTCCAAAAAGATATGCTTGCCCTAATTAGGGTTTTTTAAATTAGAATTAGGATTGCACAATTAAAATATGCTAAATAATTAATATTTAATTAAATCAATCAAATATTAATATCTCCCTCAATACATGTCCAATCGAGCCCACACGAAAGCCAAATGGAAAAATTCTGCTTAACGAAGCCAAGCCAATCTCCATCAAGACCCTCTAACCATCCTATCAGCCTATGAGGGTCACATAATAGGCTAACCATCAACTCTGAACATGTCAACTAAAAAGGGGACATGACACAAACCATTATAGGTTCATGATGAAGTTTTAAGACTTCATAATGATATTTTTGATATATAGTTAAATATACTCTAGTGAAAAAATTTAGGTTTCTTTTACATGTGGCTCATTAAATAGTTTTGGTACTCAAATGCAAAGTCTTTTTTATTGTTGTGTATTAACATGGTTAATGATCTAATGGACTATTGAGGTGTGTATGGTTAAGCCACAATATTATTGGATGAGTATGCTTTTACCATTATTTTTAAATGAATGGGTTTTTGGTTAAAATATTACCATCTTCTATTTTCCCTATTTTCAATAAATGGTCATTTATTGTGGTTATGGAATATTTTGAAGTCTATATTATTATTTACAATCTTATACAGTTATATGTTGGTTTTGAGTGCCCAATTGAGTTGTGTTAGGCTTTTTGATAACTCTCTTTCATTGAATGACTTTGTAAGAGCTTAGGGTTTCATTGAAGCTCAAACTAAGTTCTTATGTTCTAGGAATTTTATTACATGTTTTATGAGGGTTATCATTAAAAATATGAGTTAGATTCTTTCTCATTTTATGTACTTTTATTTTGTGACTATTTTTGGTGACATGACTCTTCTCGATGTCAATATGAGTTGGGACTATTTTATGTCTTTTTTTAAAATAATTGTTTAGATTAAGATAACCCCACTTTTGGCTAGTGTGTAATCCAATTTAGATACATAGGGAGGTCCAGGTCCCCTAGTCAAGAAATAGAAAAAGGAACCAAAAAATGGGAAAGCTAAAAGTAACAAGTCCATACCCACTAGGGGCTCAAAAAGCCCAAAAACTAAAAACAATAAAAAGAAGGTGACATTAAGACAAAAAGGATAGAGGGACGTACCCAATGCCTTAAAATCCCCATATAGGGAATAATTCGTTAGGGACCATGGGACAAATAAGTCACAACAAAGCTGACAAAACCAAAATATAAAAAAATGTATTATGGGAAGAACCACAACTTATTTGCATCTAGTTCTTGACTTTTGACCAAAGGGTATTCATTAGGATGATTTGATGATTCCCCTTAATTCCTTTTTATGATAATTATTTAGAATATAATTATTTGTGAATAACTTTAATACTATTTTATTATTACAATAACTACATGGTATATACATGAATATCATGTTTGAAGTCAAAGGATAAAACAATCTTTGTTTGATCATTAAAAGCTAAATAGACTAGTTCACATGGTGAACAATAGTGATAAAGGTAATCATAAGTAATTTTTACTCATGCACTTATCTTTTAGTCAATTAATTTTCATTATTTTATATTCTTATTTTGAAATCTTAGAATATCTAATATTGATCAACCTTATATAATACCATACTATTGAACTCCACTTCCAATTCATGGATTGGGTGGTCTAGGACCATTGATGGGGGGCTCATTGGGCAAGATGGGTGGGATTTTTCATCTTTATATTAAAAATATGATTCCATTTCGTGTATTATTATTGTAATTGGATTTACATTATGATGTCATTTATTGAAAGACATGATTGAAATCAATGTGTCATTGTATGCTACTAAATATAACTCATTAGTTATAGTCTTATTATTTAAGCAAAATGAATTTGTTATTTAAAGATGAAAACATTAAGTTATCATGTTGTTAGATATAAAATGGTTGATATAGTATTTATGTTACTATTGCAAAATGTCGATAAATTTTCCCTCTTTTTATGTAAATATAAGGTTATTTGAAATTTATTCAATAAGTGATGTGATCTTTGGATTATGAATATTGAAGTTATTGTTCAATATCTATTTGTATGCTATAATTTGAAAGAAAGGTATATCTATTACCCTAAATAGGAGATAATAATTATCATTCTTATGTCTTAAAAGAGAATGTATTTATTATTCTAATGTTGATTTATGAAGAGTTTTTTTTTTCATTTTTTGTATTCATCAATGGATGAAAAACTAGTCTAAGATATTGATAAGTTACTTTTGGTTGATTATTGTACTTGTCTTAATTTAGAGAGTTAAAATTATAAGAATGTAATATATAGAGAGTATAAACATGTTTATCTCATTTTATCAGTATTGTATTCATAACAAAATAGAATGAAGTTATGTTATATATATTATAGTATCTTAATTTTATAAGATTATTATAAGATGTATAGTGGTACGACCAAAGAGTGAATATTATATTTTAATTTAGTTTACAATTATGGTTTAGTTCAATGAAATAAATTTAAAATTCTTTTGAACTGGGAATGAGAGTTAAGAGTTTGAAGACTCATTTCATAATTTTACTTTGATATATAGAATAATATTTATAAATCTTGTTTAGGATTAAAATATAATGTGTATGTTAGTTGTAATTATTTTCATTCATATTATTATCGATGATAGTTTATCTTGTTGAGTTATTTCATTATAAATGAGGACTTACAAGTCTTAAAAATAATTATTGAACATAATCTTGATGTTGAGTGACATTATTTTCACTCTTATTTTTATTTTTATCTTCGATTATTATAATAATTTAATAAGTATTTAAAAATCATAAAGGATTGAGAAGGAAATTGATAAGGTATTCATAATTTGGATCTCTATTAAACAAGAAAAGTTTTGGTGACATAGTATTTCATTAAATAAAATTACAAGATCATTGAATAATTTGTAATAAGATGATTGATGTTTAATTTAATGAAACTGAAGCAATGAAGGTCTTCATGAAATTTATTAAGTCGTTATATTCAAAGTATAAGTATGTTTTTTGAATATTCAATAGCATGTTTAAGTCTTAAAGTATTATTTTATTATTGTTCATTATTTATATTAATGTCATACAATTAGACCATATGATTAGCATATTTTAAATATATTAAGCTATTACTATATTATATTTTAATATGGTCGAGTGTACACACTTAATTAAGATTGTTTAGATATAAATATTTTTTTAATGTAGAAATTAAATGTGATTCTATTTGATGTAATATCCATATATATGGTAATGTTAATCAATAAAAAGAATCCATAATGTAATTTTACTTAATTCAAATTATTTTCAAAAATTTGTTGAATGTTAACATTATAAAATCCATGAGGTTAGTGATCCTAGATTGAGTCATGATGAAATAATCAGGTAACCCTAATTGATAGTAATGGACTTCATGTAGCATGCATTTTTATAAGTGTATCAATCAAGTTGTATTGTATTTATTTTATAAATAAACCTAAATATTAACTCTTTTTGTTCACATAATTATGTAAACATTTAATGTGAAAGCTTAATATGATGATTATTCCATTGTGAAATAAATTGTTTCTAATCTATATTGATGTGAATCTTCATGATGTTTCATCCATGAACTCAAGTTAGAGTTTAGATTTCTATAGGATCACAATGTAGATTGTTTATGTCAATTATAGGCATTTAATTAAGGATAAAACTTGGTATTGGTCCTTTTAGGAATGCCATAAAATAATTAAATAAATTTGAGTGTAGTATTGTATGTTTATTAAATTGGTACACCCTAATACACTTGTTTATTGGTTAAAGTAACTTTATAAAAATACATTTAATAATTTATAACCTTAATCTAATAATTTTATTTGGTATAAAACATTTATGGACTTGATCACATTTCTACAATTTAGTTTCCCTTAATTAGGTTTGAAATGGTGTTAACTCAAAGTTGAATTTAAAAATACTTTTTTTGGCTTGTTGCACATGTGGAACTACCCTAAGCCATTTAAATTAGTTATAGGTACTTGCATGATTGACACAACTAAACAAAGGTTAAATATATAAAAATACAATACATGTCAACTTTATCTAGCAATAATAATGAATTCAAGGATCAAGATCTGGAAAAGATTAAGGTAAATATAAATTAGGCTTGTTTATAAAAAATATCAATTTGATGTTAGACATGGTAGAAATGCATATAAATAAATATTTTGAGCTAAAATTTAAGGGTTATTAGTTTTTTTAGGTTAATTTATGGCTGGAAAGTGGAGGATATGAGAAGAGTGACAAGTTTGAAGACATTATAGAGGTCTAAGATAATAATGTATAAACTCAAAAAAAATGTAGATTTGAGAGTGAGGTAGAAAGCACTGATGGATATTTGAAGGCTTTTATCCTAAGTAAAAATTAGTTTGGAAAACTCCATACTATAATCAAGTTTAGGAACCCTATTTAATGTTAACAAGATATAAATATATTGTAATTCATGTTATGATAATCAAAAATAATTTGGTGATATGTTATATATGAAAGCTACATGTACTTATACTTACACTAGATGGTATTAGTAAAAGCTAGAGAACCTTGAGGATATTCATGTGTAAAAGAAACTAAAATAAAAACGTGTCTAAGTTGGAAGTCAGATACTTTATAGAATGTGAGGTGACTAGTGGAAAAGACTAGTAGATCACCAATTATAAGGGGACTATATAAGTGTTGTTATATACCATTAAAAAATTGGTAGATAAAAGAAGATGATGAAATAGGTGTTGATATAGAATCACTTTTTGATCACCAAATGCAAGTAAATTAGATAAGATAATTCATTATCCACTATAAATATGTGGGTATAGAGTATAAAACAAGCATGAGCATGAATACTAATAGAAAACTGAACATGAGGTGGTCATCACACTGTATGGGTCAAGAGACATACCCCAATATTTGAAAAATATGTATTTCATCAGTTTAGATAGACACATAAATAAACCCCATTAGGAGTAAGTCTATGTGAAAAAAAATCATCAGCACCAACTCACTAATCAATGAATGTGAGGAAATTGAGTGTAGGAAAATAGGATCACCAATATGAGGTATTCAATTATAAAAGTAAATTATAGCATACATAAAATTATAGATAGGATAAAAATAAAGGTATAAAAAGATAAAAATGATTAAATTTTATTTAGAAGAGATAGTTGAGTGTATAATAAAAATAGAGCATGGGTAGAATTATCAATCTAAGGTATCCAACATGTAGAAATGAATTGATAAGGATCACTAATAGATCATTAAATGTGAGGTATTAATGGAATATAAATGTATTCCAATAATATCATTGGGTATATGGTTCCAAGAGAGTTATTCATCAATAAAAAATGGGTAGATAAGAAAGAACACAAGATATTAATTGCAAGGAATCCAAATGAGTCATGGCCTAGAGTCATTGGTATAGGAGGAGAGGATGGAGGATAAAATATTAATTATATGGGAACTAGAAGTTATAATAATACAGGGAGAAATAAGATATACTAAAATGGGATATTCTATAGAAAATTAGAGAGAGACCTCAAAGAGAGAATTCTCAGAGACTTGGAAGTGGGAAATAAATAGACTAAGAATTGAGGCAAGAGACTTATTTTATAAGGAATACTAAAATGAAAAAAATAAATGGGTAAAGGATGGTGAGTGTAGTTTCATGTTGAATTATGTATGGGACTCTATCAGAGTGGAGTGTGCATGGAAAATGTTATAGGGTGACATATTGAGGGGATGGAGATATTTTGGATAGAGTAAGATAGGAAGATGCAAGGAAAATATGCAAATATGTAAAACAATGGTCTACACATGAACAAATGTAATAAGATCATTTATATGGACACCTAAAAAATAATATAAGTATCAAGTGCCATAGCACTGGACCTTTGAAAACTAGCCATCAAAATAGATGATACATTCACAATAAAAAAATAACATATGAGAGAAGCCATAATGGAAGAAACACATAGGCCAAGAGTGGTGTTGAAAAATGATAGAAAAACTTAGAAAATATGAGGGATATTTAGGGATCATTCCATAAAAAATGGGAATCCTTCTAAGATTTGTGTTATAGGAGGACACAATTAAGATTTTGGAGATATACCTAGTTTTTGTATAACACAACAAGAAAAAGAAAGGTGAATGTCACTCTACTGAGTCTAAAATAACATATAAGAATGCAATTAGTGTAGTGAATTTTTGGAATAGACATCACAAGACACATTTATTTAAAAATAAAATACATAAGAGGATAAAAAAATTTCTTATTGGTTATGTGGATGAGTTTCAAATAAGGAGTTTTGATAGTGATGGATATAATGAGAATCTACTTGCAACCTTCCTCTAACAGAAAAATAGGCTTACAAGAGCATTGAGAAAAAATAGAGAAAAAGGGACTATTATTATTGAAAATATTTTATCGCATGCACATATTGTTATTTTAACTTATTTGACTAACATTTATCCATGTATTTACTTGAAACTTCAAAAATATGACAAAATAAGGTTTTTCACAACTAAACCTACAATCATATTCAATTGTAATTTGAGTTAAAACAAGGATTTTTATTGTCAAAAAATATATTTAAAATTTAAATAATAGTTTTTCAATTTAATTTACACATTTATACCTTCATTCAATCTTGAAAAGTAGAAAAATTCAAAAGTAGGGTTTTTCTAGCCCTTCAACTAGACACGTTAACTGAGTTTTTGCAATATTTATTTATCCAAATGCTCAAAAAAGTAAAAATACTTGAATATATTTTTAAAAATAACCTATTATTTATATTTATAATTTTTCATAATTTTACATGTTCTCATATATTTTTATAAAGGTTTCTATTTTCAAACACTAGCTTTTAGGGCTACAAGCATGTGTGTAGGCCTAGAGCTAGCAAATACAAAAAATTTAAAATTTAAGCATTATTTATCCAATTTACCAGTTAAATCAAGTATAACCATTTTTTTTTCCTTTTATTCCATTTTAAGCCTTAAACAAACGTAGAGGATGAGGAAATATTATTTTTCTTCATTGTTTTAGCACCTTTTCTTAACTATGTATTGACAGTGAACTTAAATCCTATAAAAATTCAAGGTTTTAAGGAATATTTGGATAATACTCTCTAAAAATTTATCCAAATCTTTTACTATCATTATCACTTTTATCAACCTTAAAAATGATGAATGATATCTTTTTCAAGATGTCAAAACCCTTTTCTAGACTGTAACAGTCTTGTATTGTGTTTCTCAAGATTGTACTATATATGGGCACTATTTAATTAAAAATATATATTTAAATTAAGTAATAAGTACCATTAAAAATTTAAATTAAAAAATGCAACTAAAATATACATTTTTCATTGATTTCCATGCTAATGTGATACAATAGTACAATCAAAACCATTGTTTCTAGAACATCTCTCCTTTATTGCTTAGGATATTTCAATTTTATATAATATATATATATATATATATATATATATATATATATATATATATATATATTCACATAATTTACCTCCTAATTCTCCACTATTCACTCTAACACTCCCTAATTTTCTTAAAACTACCTATCCAAATCATAACCTTAAGACAAATTTTTAACTTTAATTGAGGTTTACATGAATAATCCTGAGCTAAGGCATTAAATTTAATATAATAAAATCACTAAGAACTTATTTTACCCATAATATAAATTTTATGGCCCTTATTATTCACTAATATATAATTAAACCTCAAGGAACACTCAAATCTAGTTACAAAAACTCAAATGTCCATTTTTGTGGGAAATTAGGAAATACACCAAAATGAATAATTATTGGAAATATATCTATTTTAAAACCTTTAATATGAGTAAATAAGACTATTTAACCTCCACACCACCAAAAGTAGAAAAAACTTACAAAATTACCCTTCCATTCTCATCCACCTACATCATATTCTCAAAGATAAAAAATTATTCATGAGCTCCTGCTCATGAGATCATCAACATTGTAGTTAAGACAAATACAATTATTATATGTATTATTTACTTATTATCTCATACATATTCACATTTTTAATTGAACCAAACTCATGTCTGTTATTAACTATCTTATCTGTTATTGTACCTGTAGATCAAACAAACTCATTAAACGAAGCAAAATCTCCCAAAAGCACTTATTAACCCACTACATTGTGCTTTTGAGTATCTTCAATTATTATTCACTTATATCATGTTATTAATTCTTTACACTCACACTATAATATCTATAATTTTCCATATCAACTATTTCATTATCTTCATCTATATTTATTTTAGATTTATTGCCTAACTGGTCCTTAAACACAATCTCTTTTTCATTTTTGTAAACTATCTCATTATCATGTCCACCTAGATGAACATTATTATCAACATATATACCTTTAATATTTACCTTATCTTATTCTAAGGGAAATTTTGGCTCTCTACTAAATTTTTCTTTTTTCACTTCAACTTTGGTTTCTTTTGGTGTCACTTATTTCCTCCATAATAAATTTTGGTTCTTCTATTTCCTCCTTTTACTTTTACATTTTTAACTTCATTTTGAACTACCTATATTTACTTAGTTTACCTTTGGTGTCTTGGTTCTTCTTAACCTCAACATGCTTTCTGATTTCCTATTTATCTTTTCCTATGTCTTCACATTCTTGACTCAAATTAGTTATTATTATTAAAGTTGTAGTTATTCAAGTTATATATTTACTTACCTTTTCTTTGTTAATTTTATTTAACTTCTCCTTCATATAATTCACCATTTTCATGTACCAAACATCCATCTCTTACTTCATATAATTCTCACAACATTCTTTCTTCTCACTATTCTAAAACCATTTTTAGGATCTTCATATGGAAATTGCATAACATCATTGTCTTCATTCACGTGCTCCTTATCACCATGGACTTCCAATGGATCATTTTCTAAAAATTTAAAAGATATATTTTTTTTATCATATCATCATCTTCTTCTTTATTAACTTGTTAGAAATGGAAGAACTATTTTTCACTCTAATTACTATTTTCTGTTGATGTAATTTCATCCTTCAATAGTGTAAGAATATGGCTTTTGCCATCATTATCAAAAGTTTAAGTATTATTATCTGTATCATTTATGTCTCTCCTATAAAATTGTTGAGGTTTTCCAAGTAATTCATGGGAAACATCTATGGGCATAATTTCACACAACACATCATCTTTATAATTACCTATCTAAAATTCAAACTTGTTTTGCTAATTTACCAAGACATGATGTCCTTTTTATATCCATGACACCTTATATTGTGTAGTATGTACTATAATATTCAAGCATAGTTTATAAACCATCTTATAATAAACTAAATTATATGTAATACCAATATAAAGTATTACTTTTTAACACTAGCCTTTAGCTTTGTAGGTGGTTTTGAATAAGGTCTTTCTTTGAGCTAGTTCTTTGACCTCCCTATTTGGCTTCAGAAGTACCCTATTCATCAAAAAGTATTCTCTCCTCTTGGATTAATAACATGATCATAAACTCTCTAATTTTTCAATTTTTATCACTTGATTAATATGGATTATTTTTAGATACTTTGGGCATTCATAAAATTTGTGCCCTACATATTTGTTAAATTACAAACATTTACCCCAAAAGTCTTCTTATTTTCCTTTTGAATATGGTATTCTTATTTTATTAGTATCACTCTCTTGTAATTTTGTGTTTAGAATGAAATTTTACTATTTATACATCTTGTTCTTGCAATTCAGTTTCTCCATCTTACTGCCATGTACCTCTAAAATTGTTGTTTCTTCCCCTAGAATGTTGAACTTTCCTTATAGAAAGTTTTTATTATACGTCAAGTGTAAATTTGTACACTTACTCAAATGACAATGGGGATAAAATAATTATATAATATTTTATATTAAACCTTAGACCATTATCATACCTTAAAACCTTTCCCCATCCTCTTATATGTGACTTGTTCTGATTATAAATTTGTAGAATTATTCTGTATATTCCTTCACATTCATTTATTTATGGATTATGTTCTTAAGTATCTTAAAAAATTATTTTTGATAATACCTTGGAATTAATTTATACTTTGTATTATATACCATTATTTTATAACTCTTGATATTTTTTTCATCACCTCTTCTAATCTTGAACTATATCCCACCAATGTAATTCACACCATTTTAATCTGGTTTAGGAAAACATGAATCTCTTTTCATAATTTAATTCCTCATACTCAAATTATTTATCCATTTAATATATATAATAAATTAAATATTTTAAATTTAAGCTATATTCATACATATGAACTTCAAATTTAGAATTTGAGCCTATTTCTATAACTACTCTCAAGAGTCTTTATTCCATTATTTCTTCATCTTCTTACTCTACCACTTCTTATTTTGGTTATTCATCTCCTTCATTTACATAAAATTTATAAATATATCTTATTTTAGTGACTTATATTTATTCTAATAATTATTTTAATTTTATTATATCCTCTATAAAGTCATCCCTTCACTATCTTCTTTGAACTGTTCTAGCACCACATCTGTCTACTCCTCAAAGTCTCATTCTTACACTTTCTTGAAAGTTTGTTATTTAAAACCTACTCTTCATTTTTATAAATAATATATTTATTATTAGGTCACCTCAAAAATAAAACCAATTTTCTTTTATATTCCTTTATTAGGTATCTTATGTGCTTTGATACTAAAAAAGATGATGATGGATATAAATAGAATCCACTTACAACCTTCTTCAAATAGAACAGTAGGCTTACAAGCCTAATTGAGACAAAAATAGATAAAAATGGATATATCACTATTAAAAATAATTTATCACATTTATATAATTATATCCTAACTTATATAATTGACCCTTAACTATGTATTTACTTGAAACTTCAAAATATGACAAAATAAGGTTTCTCACAATTAGGCCTAAAAAGCCTATTAAACTATAATTTGAATTAAAAAAGGATTTTGAATTAGGATAGGACCAAATGAAAATAATTTTCTATGAGGATAGGGTGCTTAAAATGGAAAAAAGTCTAAGTGTGAAATGAAAAATGTGAATTGATGGGTCCAATGATCACATGAATGATACTAAGGGCATCATGAAATACAAGAGGATAATAAATATTAATAGAAATACTTGCATGAAACTCCTTGAGAAGATAATATGTAATGATAACATGTAATAATTTGTAATTTCTATAACCGAGCAGCATAATTAAGCTTTATGTTAGAGTTAATAACAACAAATGAATTAATTAGAGATGTTGCATAGATAAAAGGTAAGAATACTTAATTTGTGTAACTATAGACTAGAAAAAACATCAAAATTGAGGTATATAGAAAAATCACAAGTTTTATGATGTACCAAAGGAGGAAATAAGATTTTCCTTGTGTAAAAGTTAAGGTTTTTATAGTGTCTATCACAAGGAAGTAAGTGCAGGCATTTTTTTATAGTGAACCAAGAAAGATAGGACATAGAGGTCAAGGGTTCCATGGTAAGTAGGAAGATGATAACATAGTGTCAAATGTGAGGTATATATAAAATATGAAAATAATTGAGGATGCATGAAGGAAATAAAATCTTGAAGAAATGCCAACTAAGAAGGAAAATGTTTTGAAAGAGAATTGTGCATGAAATAGTTAATGAGAAAGAGGATCACGTGTATTTTGAGGTATAAAGGAGATGCATAAAGGAATGAGTACAAGTCTATGATTGTATGAAGTCTCATGCTTAAAGCATAAAGGTATAGATGTAGAGAAGGAAAATTCATGATTAATAATGATTTACCCTCATTATTACAGTGAACCACACAATGGAGAAGAACAAACACATGAGGAAAAGGAAGAGGGTGTACAATGAATAAATAACACTAAAAGTGAGAATCCTCAAAGAGAATATAAGGGGAGGTGATAAAATAATGAATATGGTTATTATATCTTTTCATGGAGCTTAATATTATTGCATCCAATAAAAAATTAGAGAGAAGTGAGTAGAGGTCCATTTGTAAAAGTACACAAGGGATAATGGGTGAGAACAAGATGAGATATTTGATCAGAGGCAATGAATTAGGATGTGGATGGAGGAGATTGACATGTGTAATTCATATTAATTATTGAAAAAATAATAATATCATACTATAATCACATATAAAGGAAACAAATGGAGTGAGATATCAACTATAATATAATGGGATCACAAGATTAATCACACAAATCAGGAATATGATTATAGAATAGATAATTAGAGCATCTACTAACTAAAATGAAGTTTATAAAAGGATAAGGATAGGAATTAGGAGTGAATAATTCTATCATCTATCTTATTATGTATATTTGAGTAAAAGTAATAAAAATTGGAAGGAATGGGTGTAATTAGACCACATAGTTATTTTTTATACCACTAAAGGTATCGAACATAGCAGAAAAAATAGAAGTACTCCATTGATATATCTAGATGGGTATATAAGATAACGAGAATAGATAAATTATGGATATGATAACTTTAAAATAGTGTAAACCTTTGTATATGGAGATATATTTCAATTGGGTGAAAACCCACATAAGTTAATGAAAGAATATAGTAATAATAATCACACTGACGAGGCTTATCAAGAACACACATGATAAAATGTTTTATATAAACAAGGTGGAGTGAAAAAAAATGTGGATGAGACCCACATAAAGAATAAATATAGTATTAAAATAAGAAATATAAGGTGATATGGTGTCAAATATAGGAGGAGGATGATGATTTCATGATCTAATAAGGATCTAGAGGAGGAAGTGCAGAGAAATATTATTTACACAAACTAATAGGAAGAAGGGAACATTATGGCCTTAAAAGTCATCCTAAATAGTTGTTCAACCATTTATAACTAATTAAAATAAAGGTGTTATATTTTAGTTACTTATGGAGTTTGGTCCATGAGCATTCTATGTGAAATAACAATCTTTTATCATCCCAAAATCAAAATCGAGTCACTCAAAAGAATAAGAAAACTTTGTTAATGCATGGTCAGACTTATGTGAGATTCTAATTAGGTATACAAAAGGATTGATAACATTTACATATATTTCATATAATTAAATGGGTTACAATGTTTTGATCACTCATATAAATAAAATATAATTGGGTACAAAACCATAGTGTGCATTCAGACATGCAAATAAGCACATAAAAGTATGTAAGAGTAAGGGATCATGTGAGATACTTGAGGAACAAGGAAAATTTAGTGTAGAGGTTTTGAGGGAATGGTTAAATTTAATTATATGAATATATAATCACCTACAAAATGGGAGTGTAAAATTGATGCACAGATCCTTCAACTCAGACCCTAAAGAAGAAAGATTGAGCAAAATATCCAACTTTATGGACCTACACATACCTGATTGAACTAGTTCATTATATTGATATGTTTGAAATTACTCTACAAAGGATAAAGTTAAAAAAATATAGGTAATTTTTTTTTACTTTGGTAGTTTTTTAAAAATGTAAGGCTTGAGATCCATAAATGTCTAGGCTACATCTAGAGTAGGCATGTTGGAAAAAATTTTCAATACCTTGGAAGATGTAAAAATAATAATTATAAAACAAGTATTTGAGCCAACATTTAGTGTTTCTATCTTTTTGGTTGTTTTTACTATTGATTTTGGTTATTAAATTATGGATAACATGAGAAGATTCAAAAGGCCAGAGACATTTTGGGGAAGGGTCAAGATCATAATGTCTATACTTTATCAAAATGCATATTTAAGAGTGAAGAAGAATGAGTTTTGGTATTTTAGAAGTATATTAACCTGATTATGCCAAGGTGTAAAAAATACATTATTTAGGGTAGTCAAGTGCACCATTGTAAATATGAGAAGCTAGAAATACCTTTTAATTTCTAATACAATCATGCAAAAAAAATGATGATCTTTTATGTAACTCTAAGGGATATGTGGTGAGATGTCCCTTGACTAGGAACCCCCATTTAAACATGTGTCACGAGGCTGTTATCTCTAATAAAGGCTACCCTAATCCATTTCTAGAAGCATGTGCACCAACATTAATTGTTTTAACTTCCTTGATACTAAATCTACTAGTTTTGGTGCCATTTTCTTGATTATGTTATGAGTCATAAGGATTAGTTTTAACAACTAAATCAAGATAAAATTGATAAATCCCTCTAACACCCAAAAATAACTCTTTATGACAACCAATTCCTATTATGTTTCCTCTACTATACCATCTCACTAGATAAACCTTTATTTAATCACCCATAATGATTCCATTGACACTAGTCCCATAACCTCTCAACCTACAATTGGAAGGTCATAAATGATAAAAATGTCAATTTAATCTATTATTTTAATGAATTATTTTTTATCCTCCATTTTGAGAAACTTTTTTACACTAATAGAACTTATACCTTTTTTGGAGGATATCTAGGACAATTTTTTTACAAACATTTATGTTGTCTCTAAATTCACCCTTTATCTTATCTCATTCTCAAGGTAATCAAGCCAAGGGAATATTTTATGGCCTTCATAACATCCCATGTTTGAGATAAAATATATATTATTGAGTTGATGCTCTGATATAACCTACTTGAAAATAATCACCATATAATGGCAAGATAAAATTAAACATATAAATAGCTCAAATGACCAAACAATGAAAAGAAACTAAAATAAGACGATGAGATCCTTGTCACCAAAAAATATTTAGAATTTTCCATAGAAAAATAAAAATAAATAAAGATAGATTGCAATAATTAATCCTTGCTTATTCTACCCCTTCCACATGAGGGATTAATCTACCAAATGGCAAGGGTGAGTGAAACATGCGACATGACACCCACTTCTTGTCTCATTTTAACTGGGATAAAACCACATCCAATATTTGAGGAATCCCAAAGGACCAGACCAAATAATCACTTAAAACTAATTAAATGAATGGTTTCAAATCTAAATGAGATATTAAATGCTACCAATCTATTATGAATATATTAGAGGTCTTTTCCATATGTTGGTTTAGTATTGGGTCTTACCTACAGGTGTTTGTCATAACATGTATTCATATTATATTAAATATATTATAATTTATTTGTTTTAATTTTATATTCTTGATCATTGATTACATTAATTTTGATGTCAACCATACTATTTATTTCTCTAAAGCAATATAAGACCTACCAAAAATAAAAATCATCTAAATTTTCCAAAATTTGGCAAAGAATATGTTCAAATCTTTAATTCCCTAATTATTTAGTCTGAATATAAAACTTAGTAATAAAGTTTTCAATTCCACATTACATGACCAAGACAATACAATAGCCAATGAAATGAGCTTTGACCTTTTTTATATCATCAAGAATTTTGATAGGTGTAGCTTGAATTAGTGACCCTACATAGTATATGATGACATAACCAACTCTAAAATAACCTAGGTTACCATGTAACACCCAATAAATTTTTAGATTAAAAAAACATATATAGGGAAAAGTTAATATAGATTAAATATTATCTTTTGATACTTTTCCCCAACATCAAAAACGCTTGGATCATTAATAGAGTAATTTTAAATAAGATTCATGTTATCTAGAGTGATTATTTCTTTCATGGACACTGCCTTTTGATAAATACATTTATATCACATTATGAGCATATCCATCTCAAATATATTGATTATAGAGTCCACACATTTATAAATGCAAGAGTTTATCTCTTTATAAACATAAGATATTATAAATACTAGATAGACTACTCTAATTTGTGAGAACGCATCTTCCTAATTTAGATAAGGTGACATTAGAAAATAATAAATAGGATAAACTAGGGTTTCCCATGCCCGCCCAAATTTATTTCTATTCTAGTTTAAAAATACACTTTTAAATGGTAAATTAAAGAGTAGATCAATGTTTTATTTTTTGTGAGATGATTTTTTTTAAGAATTGAAAATTATATGTATATTGTGTTGACTTTATGTAGACTAAGAATAGTAGTTGAAAAGACTTCTAGAAATCAATGTTATAGCAAGATAGTACAACTAGTGTGTTGTTATCCCTAGCAAGTGTTGATGTATAGTAAGTAGTAGGGTTCTAAAATTTCAAGGTTAGGTTAATCTCTACTTATGTGTTATTTAAAATGTGTGAAAGCTTATTATTTAATACAAAAACCATTTTTTCATGATCTTTAAATTCAACCCCTATTTTAATGACATAATAATATGAATGAAATCATGAAGTAAAAATGGGTTAGTGATTAAAGTTTTTCTTGAACTCAACACCCCCTATGTTGAGATATTCCTACATATAAATGGTTGAAGAGGGAAATCCATGTAGTTATCCAATGATATTTTGGTGTGCATGAAATAATGCTGAAATATTCATGATATTGGTATAATCTTAGTGTGATTAAGTGATTCAACTATGAATTATGAACTTGGAAATGTATTCAAACTTTAACTAAGGGAATTTACTGTTGCATGTAATTATAATTGGTAGGAATATGGAATTTTATATCAATATGCAATTATAATTCTAGTGATTTTCCATGTGAAAGTTGTTTTTGTAAAGAATGGTTTGAAATGTGGCTCTATATCATTATTTTTTGAATTACATTAGATATGACTTACTAGTCTTGTGGACTAACTCTTTAATGAATTATAATATTATAAATTATCCAAATTTGATGAAAGAACAATAGTGGTGAATCCAAAATATATATAAGTGTGTTATTATCTTGTTAGAGCATTATTGTCCATGGAACATAAACAATTGATCTAGCTACCATGAATAGTCTCTATGTGAGCATAAACTAAATATAATGAAGAATATTGACATTTTAAGGTAATTGTTTTACTTATAATAATGGGTCATCTATGTGAAAAGAAAAGTGGTCAAAAGTCTTTGGAATAAGAAATGAGTTAAATTTGTAAAAATGATTAGCATAAGTGTAGTATTTTAGCTTATATTCTAATTTATGTGTTTACATTTAGACCCATTTTATTCTATTAATATAATAAATCAAAATTAATAGAGTAAAATGAAAATGTGCATACCAAAACTTACCAATAAAGTGTATTTTTGAATTTAGTCCAGAATATTGAACTGTATTTCATACAAACCTATAAGGAAACATGTATGAAATAAGTCCTTATATAAGATGGATATAAGGAAGTAAAGATAATAAACTTATAGATATAGAAATAAGGAATTAATACACATGATTAGGTACGTGAACTATTGTGTTTTTGTTGTTCAAAATTGATGGCTATAGAGGGTAGGAACCTTGGATATTTTATTT